>CM067373.1:4445039-4992766 GCA_034401795.1 Chaetoderma sp. LZ-2023a | reverse complement strand
TCTCTCTCTCTCTCTCTCTCTCTCTCTCTCTCTCTCTCGCCCCCCTCTCTCTTCCTCTCTCTCCCTCTCTCCCGCCCGCCCTCCCTACCTCCCGCTCTCCATGTCTCTCTCCATCTCTCTCTCTCTCTCTCTCTCTCTCTCTCTCTCTCTCTCTCTCTCTCTCTTCTTTCTCTCTCTCTTTCTCTCTCTCTCTCTCTCTCTCTCTCTCTCTCTCTCTCTCTCTCGTCCACGCTAGAATAAAGTAGAAAGAGCATTGGAGATATGGAAACCGAATAGTTATTTTGTAACTTATCGAACTACGTGCACTATCAAGTCTGCATGACTCTTATTGGGTCACATCTATGGAATGTGTTTGTTGGGTGAACACGCCGGTCAGTCATTCGGTCGCTGGCCCTCGTAAGCCTGTGCCGTGTATCAGCGTCAATGTGTCATGTAGACAGCCATCGCCTCATTTTGTAACTAGTTCCACATCGGCCCCATACACCGGTGTGGCCGTACGGCTGGTGAATGAATGCCGGAAATTTCTGTTGTGGATGTCGGATTCAGCAACATGATAAGTACAGTTGTTAATCACCGAGCTTAAAGTTGCAGATATAGTAACAGGTTATGGGCTGTCCATAACTTTCAAAGACCCACCAACATCAGTTATTCACAGCATATATCAGTGCTATTGCCGTTATCCTGTTTATCCAATAGAACTGAACTGCCATTCGGTCAGCATTGTTCGAATATTACGTAAATGATCAGTCGTCAAATCATGAATGACCTAGTCAAGCTCCTGGTCAGTTGTAAGCATTAGGCATGTCTCCAGCTCCTGCTAATTTATAACCAGTACCCTTGTCTCAAGTTTCTGGACGTTTACAGATAATAGACAAGTCCCAGCTCCTGTTAGTGGTAATCTGTAACTATGTCCCCAGCTCCTGGGCATCAGTAATCAGTAATCAGGTCCTCTGCTTCTTGTCGTTCTTGGCTTTGAAATCCAGATCTTCAGCTCCAGCTCCTGACCTCGTATATTTATCAGTTGAGCTACAGCGTCATCATCTTCAGTCTTCTTCTTTCTTCTTCTTTTCGATCACTGGTATCACACTTGGAGAGCCGTTCTCAAGATGAAATATGTGGTTTTCTGCAGTTCTTCCACAGGCCCATACAGCTTTTCAAGAAAAGAGGTTGACAAAGGCCAGATCTCTTCTCTCAGCAGCTGATAACATTGAAGTATGTGCTCTGTGGTCTGTTCCGCTTCTCCATAAGGACAAGCGGGCGATGTCGTAAGGTGGAACCGCCTGTACATGTGTTGGTTTAGTCTGTTGTGTCCAGTTCTGAGACGAAAAATGGTCACTTGCTCTGGCCTCGAGAGATGATGGTAGGCATCCTCTGATTGAGGTGTTCTATAGAGTGACTTGATGATAGTCTTCATCTCTGTATGGGCAACCCTGTTTTCTGTCTGATTCTCTTCTGCACCCACCTTTGCCATCTTGTCTGCTTCCTCATTTCCTTGGACTCCACAGTGTGAGGGGATCCACCGCAATGCTATCCGAAAGCATTTGATGGTTTGTAATGCTTCTTCAAGTTGTGGCAGCTTACCTTTGGTGATAGCCTCAAGGACGGATCGGGCATGAGATAAAAAGACAATCTGTGCAATAGGGTCTGCTGTTCTGCTGATGGTATTAGCTGCATGGGCCAGTGCTTCGACTTCAGCTCTGTAGTTTGTGCAGTGTTTGCCTGTCGATATTGCAGCTGACTCATGTTGTCCGTTTGGATACTGTATGTGCAGTCCGGCACCTCCGCTCCTGATTGCATCTTTGGCTGATCCATCTGTGTAGATCCTTATCCATGTCTCCTGAGGGTACATTTCTTCCAGCATGGCTAGGGTCAGGGCCTTCTGGCTCACATCACTGTGTTCATCTTTGGTTCTGGGATGAGGTACTGTGGTGCGAATAGCTATGCTCTCTAGTTTGTTTTCCCTGGGTGGAGGATCAAGGATGTGGTTTGGGTCTTCTATTTGTGCTGGCAAAATTTCTTGGTGTTTCCTTTGAAGTGCTTTTGTCTCTTTCACAAAACTTAATCTTTTAAGTCTTCCTGATGACAGCTGTGCTTGCCTGATCTTCATCGAGTGGTTGCTGTACGATTTGAACTTTGCAGCTTGGATCAGTGCTTTGCATTCCCTTCCTTTGCTAAGTGGGCGGGATACCTGCTGTCTGCTCCATTTTTTATATTGGTGTTGATCTCATTCCACCAGTGATGATGCGCAGTGCCTGGTTTTGTACTCTGTCGAGGTTCTGTTGAAGAGATTTAGCTGCTGTCATCCATGAGCTGGATCCATACTCAAGGTGTGGTCGTACAGTACCTAGGTAGATGGTCTTGAGGATCCTTTCATTGGCACCCCACTTTGTTCCTGCCAGCTTCCTCATGATGTTTAGCTTTCTTCTGGCCTTTGCCTCTGCGTTCTATATGTGCTCCTTTCATGTTAATCTTCTGTCGTAGGTGACTCCCAGGTATGTCTGCTGGTCCTCGTACTCGAGTGGAGTACCGCCCAGTGTCAGATTGCCAACCTTGGTTTTGGTGGACAGTGAGAATAGCATGGCTGATGATTTTTCTTTGTTGATGGTAATACATCAGCGATTGGCCCAAGCTGTAATTCTGTCCAAGGCGAGCTGCATTCTGTATGCGGCAGTCGTTGTGTACTCCTCGGTGCACCAGAGTACGGGGTCATCTGCATAGAGGGCTGCTTGGATCCCACTGGGCAGCTCTGCTACAATGTCATTAATGAAGAGTATGAACAGAGTTGGTGATAATACTCCGCCTTGTGGCACCCGTTGTCTCAGCAATACATTCTGTCCAGATTGTCCATCCACCAGCACTCTAGTTCTGTGATTGTGTAGGTACGACTTGATCCATCGGAACATGTTGCCACCGATGCCTGTGCGCCGGAGCTTCAAGAGGAGGCCATCCTTCCACCCCTTGTCAAATGCCTTCTGCAGATCGATAAAGGCAGCAAGCATCACCTTCTTGGCTTGAAAAGTGTCCTCTATGACCTGTGCAAGATGTGTTGTTTGATCTTCTGTGCTCCTGTATCTTCTGAATCCGGCCTGCTCTGAAACTATAATGTTCTCCGACTCCAGGTACCACTGCAACCGCTGGTTGATGATGCGCTCCATGGTCTTGCATATGCAGCTTGTAAGACTGATAGGACGGTAGCTCAGCACTTTCGTCTTGTTCTTCCCGTTTTTCAGAATAGGAGTCATTCTGGCTTCCTTCCAGCACCGAGGAACCTCTCCATTGGTCCAACTGAGATTAAAGATGTCTAGCAACTTGCGAAGAGATGCATAACCAAGGTGTTGGATCATTTCATTCGTAATGCCATCTGGCCCGGGAGATTTCTTCTTCTTCAATTGGCGGATAGCCTTCTTCAGTTCTGTTAAACTAATGTCAACCTTCATTGCATCGTGATTGTTGGTGTCTGTACTTTCCTTTTGCTCTTTTCTAACCTCATCTTCAGTAATAACCACTATCATCTGCTTCTGGCGGCGTGTGGTCAGTTTCAGTAATAACCAGTATTATCAGCGGCTTGTGGTCAGTTTCAGCAATAACCACTATCATTAGCTTCTGGCGGCATGTGGTCAGTTTCAGCAATAACCAGTATCATCAGCGTCTGGTGGCTTGTGGTCAGTTTCAGTAATAACCAGTATTATCAGCTTCTGGCGGCATGTGGTCAGGCAGACACAACCATTCACAGTCGCTTACATCTGATGTCATGCGTTGGGTAATGTTTCATTTCGTGTTATGTTTTACTGGGTGCACCCGAATACATTCGTTAAGCTTCATATGGTCCCATAATATAAAGCGTGGCCGTCATCATCCATTGAACATTTCAGATTGAAAGAAACTGACGGATTACGTCCCTGTCTCTATATATCGCCACATTGATACTGCGCATTGGTCGTATTTCATGTAAGTTTATAGATTCAATTTATATAACTTGATTGTGTCATTGCTATTGAGGCATATGAGGCATATGTAGGGTTATTCTGATCAGAAACAAAAAACATTAATTCACCTTTCCAGACTATCCATCTATCATCTGACTTCATATGATGTCATAATCAGCTAAGCGCCGTGTAGGATGACGTCATAATCATTACGTCATAAATGATTCTATTTGGCCCGTATTTAACTCTTAATAGTCCGACACGTACGAGTTGTATGTCTTTACTATTTAATAAGCATTCTGCCATAGGCAGCAACTGCGCCCAATCAAATTAATTTGAAAATATTCAACAGCTTACCTGTTTAGTTTTCTGGAAATTGATAGGCAGGGATTTTAGAGATCGATCGATCCCAACACGGACGTGGAGTGGGTGGAGCTTAGATTGAAATGGGCGGGACATAGCTAAAACTGGAACGGTTCATTGTCGACTGTTTAACTCACATCTAAACGCAGCTGTTTCTTTGCAAATGCAGATCTGTAAAGGTGTAATCGTTGTCATGCAATGTGAGGCTGAAATGACCTAATAGTTGATATTGGTAAAATTGGACTAGATCGAATAGAGGTCATGTAAAACTGTACTAGATCGAATAGGGGTCATGTTTATCTTTGACATCTGACTTTAAGCTGGTAGATCCTTGCGACCAACAATGTTTCAGGAGTCAAATGTCTGCGTTGCATAAGATCAAGCAATTGGTTTGATGTGGTTAATCTAAAAAATGCGATGAACGAACACAAGTTGGGTAAACTATTACTGGTCAGTTACTGGTTGTGATTGTCTCAATGAGATAAATACATTTATATAATGGACTCTCTGAACAGTTTACCCAAGTAATAACAAGAATGAATGATTATCAATTTTACAAAAATCGTTTACATTTTTCCTAATCCCGGTCATTTCTAAATCCTTAGATCAAAGTTCAAATACTTGTTACCATCATCTTATTATTTAATCGAGCCAAAATTGAAGAGGGAAATGCCGTAGCACATTAGTTGTCTAATTCTCGTCAGCATAACGAATAATGAAGAGACCATTCCCAACGGAGCCTTAACAGCATAGACATCCGTTTTGCCAACTTCGCTGGATAGAATGTTTGGCCCGGAGAGCATAGATCAACACGTATGTCAATGACGTCACACTCATTACTAGCAACATTAGCTAATCAGCTCGTCACTACAATATACAAAATATAGGATCCGTTTAGATACAAATGAATTGTACAAAATGTAAAGGAGCTCTCTGTAGAGCCCATATTATCGTGTCGCGGCCATGCCTCATCGTATCTCTGCTGCATCTGTATATCGAGGTGATTAATCATACATAAAGCTAAGGGGTCTGGTTTCGAGGTGAAAGGTTTTCTCCGAAAGTTCGGGATTACGAATGAACTAGCAGTAGTGGGCACTATAGCTCAGCCCAGGAGTGTGGAACAGCTTTTTGAGATGACGGGAGGGGACGCCGTAGAGGGACCCATTTCTAGCTATGCTCCGCCAGTTTCTATCTAAGCTCCGCCCATGATGTATGCCTGTTCGGAGCGATTTATATACTTTGAAAGCTTAACTCTCAGAATCGCATTTTCAATGTAGCTATACAAATACGCCATTGGATATATTTTAAAGCTAATTTGACTGGGTGCCCAGATAAGCCCTTGTATAGTAATATTCTGCACACGTAATATGTGGCTGTAAACTCTTTAGAAATGGACCGGCTCTTATGATAACATAGAGCATCATGATTGATAACATAGTTAGTTATAATTATCTGAAAAGCCAATAGTTTGGATAATTTCTCAGTGGATGTTGTTCGATTTATTCTGAGATAACGCAGCCTATATTATGATCACGACTGATAAACATGCCAATTCACGACAAATTACACGCCGGTCTGTCTTTCACCGCGTTCCCAGTGCTTTCCCTGGTGGGCAGTGCAGCAATCACCAGAGATACAATAACTATGAGTATCCGCTTTATGCTGTCATCGTAAAGACGACAGCAAAGTGATTATTTGGCCAATGATAACTATAATCGCGTACAATTTATGACTGGGCACGATCGTTATATATATATATATATATATATATATATATATATATATATATATATATATATATATATATATATATATATATATATATATATATATATATATATATATATATATATATATATATATATATATATATATATATATATATATATCTGTGTTATCATATAGAATTACTTCAATATTAAAGCGATTTCGTTACTTAGTAATTTCCTCAATAAAGTCTGCAGTAGAGGTGCATAATCTGCCAAGAACAAGGTCCCCCCACCCCACCCGACCCACCCACCCCCCACCCCACCCCCCATATCCCCATGTTTTATTTGCCATTTGGGTCAAAACAAATAACGTAATTTATATTATGCTCGATGCTTGGTTTAAATTCCGCCTGTTTAAATACTTATGCCGCTATAATACCATTACAGATTTGTCATAAACAATGACTGTCGACGTAAGACATGCATTCTCCATAGAGAATTGTTAACCATTTCGTGACGATACCGCACAAAACCGGCCTCTGTGGGTTTTTTGAGTAATGCCCATTTACAGGCCAAGAGAAGACTATTTTTTTTAAATTTTACCACTGAAATGACTGGCTCGGTAACCGAGCCAGTCATTACAGTGGTAAATTTGCAAAAAAATCTCTTGGCCTGCAAATATTTTAATTTTTCGAAGAATTTAGTCATTAAACAAATTACATGTCATTAAGATGTACGAGTGCGTGACATAGGCGGCTTTGTCAAAAATATAAAAAACTCGATAAACTTACCGACTGACTGACAGACAACCCGACCGACCGACCGACTTATACTACTTGCTCGTCGCAGTTAATAATAATAATAATAATAATAATAATAATAATAATAATAATAATAATAATAATAATAATAATAATATCGAATTTCGGATTCATTTTCCATACAAGTTATTAAAATTTTAGACTATTTTGTTCAGAAAAGACTTGTGGACATAGGCTTATAGGTCATGTTTCTGAAATAGGGTTCGATTTAGGGGCGGGGTGTGGTGGTGGTGAGTTCCCTCACACCCTAAGCAATTATTTCAATATTGACAGTAAAATGGTGCATTTACAGCAAATCTAGGAAATATAGAAATCAACTAAATAGACCATTGCTAACATAATAATTAATATCTATCAAACACAATATAAATATTAAAAAAAAAATTGAGTGGGTTTGTCAGTCGAATCCCGACACACACACACACACGCGCACGCACGAACGAACGCACGCACGCACGCACGCACGCACGCACGCACGCACGCACGCACGCACGCACGCACGCACGCACGCACGCACGCACGCACGCACGCACGCACGCACGCACGCACGCACGCACGCACGCACGCACGCACGCACGCACGCACGCACGCACGCACGCACGCACGCACGCACGCACGCACGCACGCACGCACGCACGCACGCACGCACGCACGCACGCACGCACGCACGCACGCACGCACGCACAAACTCACCGGCCCCACCACACTTCACCCCACGTGACCATTTAAACAGGGTTTGAAAGTCATAGTACAGTACGACTGACATGAATGGACCATGATGGTGGTGAGTGAGTGTTTTCTGCGGCTGAATGAATCCTCTGCTAGCGGCAATCAGTTTTTCCTCAACATTTTCCACTGAGCTTTATCCATTGTGGACATCTTAAGATCCTCTAGCTAATTGTCCATCTTTAGTCGTCTTAAATTATGTTTATTGAGATGTTGGTGGGCATTACGTTAACATCTAGTACTGAATATTTCAATGCTTTCTGAATAGGCGTATTCTCTGGCATTCATATGTTAAGATTTATTTCGTTTCGTTGTATTGAGGTACAGAAATTATGCATCTAAAAGTATGAACGCCTTTAACGATTTATGTTTAAGTTTTCTGTTATGAATGTGCCCATTAAGCAAATTAACTGTCGGTTGCAGAGTGCGTGTGCACTGCTTTATAGATCAGGATAAGATGTGATGTCTACATGCTTAGCATTACCAAACCAGCGTCCAAGACTGGCCAGCATAATCTCACCCAAACTAGTGTCCAAGACTGGCCAGCATACTCTCAACCAAACTCGTGTCCAAGACTGGCCAGCATAATCTCAACCCAACCCGTGTCCAAGACTGGCCCACATAATCTCAACCAAACTAGTGGTCAAGACTGGCCAGCATAAGCTCAACCAAACTTGTGTCCAAGACTGGCCAGCATAATCTCACCCAAACTAGTGTCCAAGACTGGCCAGCATAATCTCAACCAAACTAGTGTCCAAGACTGGCCAGCATAATCTCAACCAAACTAGTGTCCAAGACTGCCCAACATAATCTCAACCAAACTAGTGTCCAAGACTGGCCAACATAATCTCAACCAAACTAGTGTCCAAGACTGGCCAGCATAATCTCACCCAAACTAGTGTCCAAGACTGGTCCGCATAATCTCAACCAAACTAGTGTCCAAGACAGGCCAACATAATCTCAACCAAACTCGTGTCCACGACTGGCAAACATAATCTCAACCAAACTAGTGTCCAAGACTGGCCAACATAATCTCAACCAAACTAGTGTCCAAGACTGGCCAACATAATCTCAACCAAACTAGTGTCCAAGACTGGCCAGCATAATCTCAACCAAACTAGTGTCCAAGACTGGCCAGAGTGTCCAAGACACGCCAGCATAATTTCAACCAAACTAGTGTCCAAGACTGGTCAGCATAATCTCAACCAAACTAGTGTCCAAGACTGGCCAGAGTGTCCAAGTTTGGCCAACATAATCTCAACCAAATATCACACTAGCTTCTCTGTCACTTCATTTAGATGACGAACCTTTACTTATGCTTCCTTTACATCACATGCCAACTTTTAAATCATTGTTACAACGAGGAGAATGAATGCTTTATCGTTGGCTAAGCAATTTTAAAAGCCACTTTCGTTTTTCGTTTCTTGACAAATACAAGTTTACCAGTGGAGACTAACTCCATTAGCACGCGGCGGGTTCTTTTATAGAAATCAATTGATTGTGTGTTAGCATTTGGGCAAAACAAGTTACATTCTCTTGATTGCTGATGGTTGGATCTGTTCCACACGCGCCGTTTAGTTTATCATATCACCAGTGTTGGTATGGCAGTCGTATTTACACCTGAAACAGCTTAGCTAATTGACTTTCTGTGCTCCGCAACACAACACATGCCGCTAATACTGAGCTAATGGACCTTTCCAGTTTAGCCGTCCATCATATGACGTCATAGTCAACAACGTGACGTATATCATGACGTCATAATCAATTACAGCACGAATTATTCGATTCAGTCTGTCTTAAACGTTTAATGGTCCGACACGTTGTATGAATTGTATGTATTTGCTATTTAATGAACATTCTGTTGAATATTTTGAAACTTATTTGACTGAGAACCCAGTCAAATTAGTTTCAAAATATTCAACCGCTTACCTGTATAGTTTTCTGGAAATTCAGTCAGGATCACATACCACACGCCATTCCATAGTCACGATCACATACCACACGCCATTCCATAGTCACGATCACGTACTACACGCCATTCCATAGTCACGATCACATATTACACGCCATTCCATAGTCACGATCACATCACGATCACATATTACACGCCATTCCATAGTCACGATCACATACTACACACCAGTCCATATTCACGATCACATAATACACACCATTCCATAGTCACGATCACATACCACACGCCATTCCATAGTCACGATCACATACCACACGCCATTCCATAGTCACGATCACATATCACACGCCATTCCATAGTCACGATCACATACTACACACCATTCTATAGTCACGATCACATACTACACACCATTCCATAGTCACGATCACATATTACACGCCATTCCATAGTCACGATCACATACCACACGCCATTCCATAGTCACGATCACATACCACACACCATTCCATAGTCACGATCACATATTACACGCCATTCCATAGTCACGATCACATATTACACGCCATTCCATAATCACGATCACATACTACACGCCCTTCCATAGTCACGATCACATACCACACGCCATTCCATAGTCACGATAACATATTACACACCATTCCATAGTCACGATCACATATTACACGCCATTCCATAATCACGATCACATAATACACACCAGTCCATAGTCACGATCACATACTACACACCATTCCATAGTCACGATCACATATTACACGCCATTCCATAATCACGATCACATATCACACGCCATTCCTTAGTCACGATCACATACTACACACCATTCCATAGTCACGATCACATATTACACGCCATGCCATAGTCACGATCACATACTACACACCATTCCATAGTCACGATCACATATTACACGCCATTCCATAGTCACGATCACATACCACACGCCATTCCATAGTCACGATCACATACCACACGCCATTCCATAGTCACGATCACATACTACACGCCCTTCCATAGTCACGATCACATACCACACGCCATTCCATAGTCACGATAACATGTTACACACCATTCCATAGTCACGATCACATATTACACGCCATTCCATAATCACGATCACATATCACACGCCATTCCTTAGTCACGATCACATACTACACACCATTCCATAGTCACGATCACATATTACACGCCATGCCATAGTCACGAGCACATACCACACGCCATTCCATAGTCACGATCACATATTCCACACCATTCCATAGTCAGGATGCAATTACTGGTTTAATATTTGATTAACATCTCTATAAATTACTGTATCAGTTTTGTACTTGGCTAGTAGACCAGTACAGTACATTGTCTCGACAACGTCCTATGTTGGTGCTGTACCTGACTATAGTTTTGACAGCACAGTGTGCCTGTATTTAACTATCTTTCCTATCTTGGACCATCCCTCCTCTCTGAGCCAGCCTCTATCAGCGGGCCTCCTCTGATGGCAGATAATCGAAGAAAATTCCAATTAGATTCACTCTGGATCTGTGATCCGAATTCTGTGTTCCGTATGAGTGAAATAATCTGACAGCGTGTTGGCACATAGATCAATATTCGAATACCAACACCAGCTTAATCTGCATCATTGCGTCACATAATGTCCAGGTCCACATTTCAACTCTGTGGCATGGAGCCACTTTGGTATCGCATGAATTCGTTAGAAGGCGATGGCGGTTAGTATTGAAGTTTCCCTTCTAGGAGAATTGGCAGATTGCTCGATAAGTATAAGGAGGTTTGCTTACCCGGTGGTTATACATCGATTTGGGGTAACCACATTCAGCCCCTAGCCGAAGCCTCGTCTGTTTGCGACATATTATTATCATACCCACAAGCCTCCTCTGCTGGTGACGTCTTATTAGCATACACACAAGCCACCTCTGCTGGTGACATCTTATTACCATACCCACAAGCCTCCTCTGACGGTGACTTCTTATTATCTTATTATCATACCCACAAGCATCCTCTGCTGGTAACATCTTTTTATCATACCCACAAGCATCCTCTGCTGGTGACATCTTATTATCATACCCACAAGCATCCTCTGCTGGTGACTTCTTATTATCTTATTATCATACCCACAAGCCTCCTCTGCTGGTGACATCTTATTAACATACCCGCAAGCCTCCTCTGCTGGTGACTTCTTATTATCTTATTATCATACCCACAAGCCTCCTCTGCTGGTGACGTCTTATTATCTTATTATCATACCCACACGCCTCCTCTGCTGGTGACATCTTATTATCATACCCACAAGCCTCCTCTGCTGGTGACTTCTTATTATCTTATTATCATACCCACAAGCCTCCTCTGCTGGTGACATCTTATTATCATACCCACAAGCATCCTCTGCTGGTGACTTCTTATTATCTTATTACCATACCCACAAGCCTCCTCTGCGGGTGGCATCTTATTATCATACCCACAAGCCTCCTCTGCGGGTGGCATCTTATTATCATACCCACAAGCCTCCTCTGCGGGTGACATGTTATTATCACACCCACAAGCCTCCTCTGCTGGTGAAATCTTATTCCATACCCACAAGCCTCCTCTGGGGGGTGACATCTTATTATCATACCCACAAGCCTCCTCTGCGGGTGACATCTTATTATCATACCCACAAGCCTCCTCTGCTGGTGACATCTTATTATCATACCCACAAGCCTCCTCTGGGGGGTTACATCTTCTTATCATAGACACAGCTTAAATCGCATTCAGTTCAAGCAATGGAGATATCAGTTTGTAGCTATGCCAGGCCCATTTCTAACTAATCTCCGTCCACTTGTATGCGTTTTGGAATCGATTTATATAATTTGAAACCGGTATTCCCAAAGTCTCAATTTCAATGTATTTGTACAGATAAGCTGTTGACTATTGTATTGGTTGGCAGCAGTTGCTGCCTATGACAGTAACAGCTCCCAGACAAATCAATTTCAAAACATTCAACAGTTCGTTTATTAAAGTGTAAATCCGTCAAAGACATACAATTTGTATATTTGACGAACCTTTCGACCTTCATTACAGAGTTATATCCGTCTTTATGATTGTCACACCAGCTAGATAGTATCGCAAATGATTATGACGCCATATAATTGAGCGACTGCTCGGATCCCTCGATTGCATATACTTAGTCAGATCATGTCGGCTTCCTACGACAAAACTCGGCATATTTTGATACGCATAGAATCTATATGATATATGACTGATTTAAAAATACCTATTTTATAAATTAACAAGAGGATATGACCTACATCATTTAATCAATATTGTGTATCAGATAACATCGTGTTAAATGTGTCACCTCTTTCAGACCAGCATCCTTATATCGAACAGGCATCTTGTCCATCGATTTGAATCAACGCATCACATCAGTGACGTCGCCTAGTTTAAATATACCAGATAAGAGATGCGACCCACAATTGGTTTCTATTTTAAATAATTACTTTACATTGGCAGGATTAAACCTTTCTCTGTAGTGCTATTTCTGCTATGCGTGTATGTGTAAGTTCACCTGCACCACACCACTTCCAGTTACCATGGAAACACTGATAACAGCTGTGTTATAAAATACCCATCCACCCACCAGAATGTCTCATTCGTCGTGAGTGAACTGTGGATGGGGGGTGAAAAGGTTAGATACCATTGTGTCAGGAATCATTTACGATATATAACAAGGATGCCCATGATCAATAGCTGACGCACTTTCCTACTAATAATGATAATGGCTTTGAAGGTCGCAATCGTTTTCTAGGAGAATGATGACACCTTCACGCCGGTCTCCTCTGTAAGTATCAACTTTTTTGGGAAACTAAGTCATCAAGGATTGTGGGCTGATATCTGCATATAGAGGCAACTCTGATTATGTCTACCCTTCTCCAAACAAGAAACTGTGCTCGACATCCTCGGACGACGCAATCGTCCCAGGAGCTTACCATAGCTACGTGGAATGTACGTGGTCTGAGTGCAACGTCAAAGAGGCACACCTTAGGTGTAGACTGTGAACACTATAACATCGATATTGCATGCATTCAAGAGACTAAAGTAGCAAAACACTCAGAGCAGGCAAGAGGGTAGATTCACTACAACCTACCCAAGCTCATCAGCGACACTGACACTCAAATGTCATACAAAAAAGCCCTCAGGGAGGAGATAGCCAACATCGATGTCAGCTCCGATCCAAACGAATCCCTAACCAAAATACTGAATTCTAAGAAATTATTCGCTACCAGCACAATAGGTGTTCTTAAAAACAACCAAACTAGGTATACTGTCGACCCTCTAGTAGTCAGCAGAGCAGAAAGCATTACGGCTGTGCATCTATCAAAGTGGCGAAAGTGAAGCCCATGCCAAACTACGCCGGGAGCGCAATATTATTCTGCGCCACCTTAGCGAATGCTTAATAGGTCTTGCTATTCAAGACTCCCTAGCAGATGAAATCATTGCCACGGATGATTGTCACACAATGTTTCGGGTAGCCCGATCCCTGAGAGTTACTGACTACACACCTCCACTCACCACACATAACTCTGAAGGACGCTTTATCAGGACTGACCAGGGAAAAGCCAAGGCGATCCAAGAATGGTTCGAGGAACAGTTCACTGACAACGATAATGAGCCCTTGCACCCATTCTCAGGAAACCCCAGGCCATTACTAACACCAATTAAAACAGCAGAAGTTGAGAAGGCACCTAAAGCCCTGAAAAATGGACGTGCATCTGGACCTGAAGGCATGAGCAATGAACTATTCAAATATGCAAGTGACATTATCTCAAAACAGATCACGCTCCTAATCAATTCAGCTTTTATGCACCACCTTCCCATCGACGCTGTAGGCCAAGGCACCCTTATCGCACTACTCAGGCCCAAGAAGCCACCTGGGCCCCCAGCCAATCTGCTTCCCAATGTACTCCTCAATAGCATACAGAAAATCCTATCCAATGATACTCTATGCCGCATCCGAAACAAGATCAATTACTTCACCAGATCATGTCAAAGTGGCTTCAAACGTGGACGCAGCTGCGTAGTCATTGTATGGGCTCAACGCATGCTTGTGTCGGTAGTCATATCCAAACACTGGGATTTCCACAAAATGGGCATTGACATGTCACGAGCCTTCGATACAATTAAACGCTCAAAGATCCTAGATGTACTACGCCAGGCCAGTTGCAATGCAGATGAGCTACGACTAGTGAGACTACTACTTGCAGACACCAAGCTGAGCGTACAAGTCAAGTCAGTGAAATCTGTGGAGTTTGAGATATCAATCGGCTCCCCACAGGGAGATGGTCTATCTCCGGTGCTTTTCAGCTGCTACCTTGCTGCCGCATTGAAATCTGTGCGGGAAAGTTCCACAAGACCAACCCCGCCCAGTGGCAATACTGGGCATGCCGCTAGAGATGGAATATGCCGACGATGTGGACTTCATAGACGAGGAAAAGAAACCCCTTGACGAACTTCTCCCAATAGCTGCAAGCAAACTAAAAATTGAGAATCTCTTTATGAATGAATCCAAAACAGAGTTCACCCACATATACCTATCGACAAAGCATGAAACTATAGAAAATGACGACCCACTTCGTGGCGGTGAACCATGGAGGAAACGTAAAACCCCGGGCTCACTGTTTTGCAGTACTGCTGACATTGCTGCACGCTGCGTCATGGGGAACATAGCTTTCCAGTTCGGAAGCTATGGATTCGTAGACCAAAGATGCCCTTGATAAAGAGGCTACGCTTATACAATGCAACCTGCGTATCCTTGATGCTGTATAACTGTAACAGCTGGCCAGTTCCAAAGGCAGCTCTAGACAAACTCGATGCCTGCCACCGCAAACATCCACGCACCATCACTGGACACCGATGGCCAGACAGCATAATTTCCAACAATGCACTCTACAAGACGTGTAATACGTCGCCACTGTCTGTAAAAGTCGCCCAGCAAAGATGGTCCATATTTGGCCATGTGCTAAGGATACCAGAAGAGACACCAGCACAGAGAGCCTTGTAATTCGCCCTACTCGGAGCCAGCAAATACAAAGCCAGGAGACAACGTCATTGCATAAATCTGCTGAGCGTGCTACTAGTCCGGGAGCCAATTTTCAAAAGGGGTCTAGAAGAATGGTTTCGTAGCACACCCAGTATTCAGAAGGTTTGTCTCTATATTATGCTAGACCGATGTCTTGGGTATATTCTGAGCCGTGTTGTACAAGAAGATTGTGGTATCACTAACCCGTGAGAAGCCCATTTACAATAGGTGTTGAATGTAGCTCTCAAACAATTTTCACAATGGTAAATTTTTCAAAAAACTTAAGCGCATGTTATATCAATACAATCTTAACCAAAATGGAAAGGAGTGATCGTATATCGCAGATTTATACATAATCAACCTCGTTTAAGACACCCGTATGTTGCTTTGTACATATTGGGGCACTTAGGTCTTCTTGTGACTAGCAATACCTTAGCTACAACAATGCCCATGTTTTCTACATTTTTTATAATTAAACTTTTAACTGACATGCAGTGCATGTCTACACAAGCTGGCAGGACATATTTATCACGTGAGCAAAAGAGAGAATGTTACTCATCCGTGTCAGAGTCATCTTCGACAATTGTATGCTGAACATTGTCACACATTTCAACTCCCATACAAAGGCATGCTTCAGTGCAGAGTAGATTGTTAGCCTTGCATTGACAGAGATCTGTTCTTTCGCAGGCAGACTTTTGACATCTACATGATGTGAGTTCAATTAATCCAAATGGAGCAGGATCCTTTGACATTAGAACAGGCTTGAGTAGACCATCCACTATACTCCAGCCATGTCCATTTGGAGATGGAAGATTCTGAACAGCTTGCAATGAACGTCTCCAAACAAGAGCTTGAAAATTGGCCCTTTCGGTGTGATGCTTTAGACTATTCGATGTAGGTGGAAGATTTTCATTTCTTTGTCACTTTTGACAAAAGAGCCAATAACGGGTTTCATCAGCTGTCTTTCCCACATCCCTGGTGGTATACAACTCACAGACAAATTTCTCACATAGAATTGCAGTATTCGGTGATAAGTCAACATGTTCGCCGAGTTGGGCTAAGCTAAGCTGATGACATTCAGATGACTTTAAGAGATTGAATACTTTTCTCTTAGCGACTCCAAATAATGCACTAGTGCTATCACAACCTGTAAGAGAATGAAACCCAGGCAAAGACAGACAGATAGCTGGGCCCAGTACTTGAGCAACTGTATGTATTGGTATGTATCGCAATTTGTCCTTTGTGCCCGTACGGAACCATAGTTCAGAACAGTGAAGCGAACGATACGTACATATACTAAGTACTGCCACGTCTGTATCAGGAGACTGTATAACAACACGCATGTGGTCTTTTGAAGCGTGTAGCGCGTGCAACATCATACGCGTATCTGCTTCCTCGTGATTTGATCGAAGTTCTTCCAAATACCACGAATTGTTCGCTGAAATGACAACAACATCCATTCCATCGTTAAAGCCACCAGCAAGAATGACGCAATTGTCGGCAGATAGCATATTTGGACCAGTATCACGCCACCGCTTGCTGAGAAATGCAACCAGGTTACTTTTTTTGCTTGGATTGCGGATGTACTTGGCCCATTGCTTTGGAACGGGAGTATTTTCTCCAGCAATCTTTACTTCCAATGCTGTTGATGACCCACGTTTTAGCCGCTCTTCCGCTTTGAGAGATTCCAGTCTATCATATCTGTCAAAAACTATATCTACTCTGTTGCAGTCTTCTTGATTCAGTGGGACTGTAAAGATGTGCCAGTAGTTATCAGCCAATTCTCCAAATGTAGACGTACCTCCAGTTTAAACAATTTGCACAATTGCCATGCCATCTACTACATAAGCTGTTGCGCCTGTCTTGTCAACAGTTGGAAGCCGTCCATCAACATTTACTTCCTTTTCTAGTTCACTTAACAAAACACTTTTCACATTCTTTCTTAGAGTCCCATCCGTATGTTACAATGATAGTGGAACAGCAGACAGTTCATACGTCATCACTAGTTTTAAATCAACATCTCTGGACCTTGCGGCAATAATTAATCGACCAAATAGTTCGCGGTCAGATCTCACATTGTGAATTTTTTCATCATTTATTTTGAGTTTTTTCTTCTGTGCTAGGCTCGCAAATGTTTTAAGTTTGAAGTGTGGCAACGTATCCCAAAAGCTTCTCGTGTTAGTGTCCAGCCGCTCCTGAACAAAATTGTCCATAATCTCCTTACCAATGTCACAGGCGGAAACAAGTCTCTTGGCGATTTCACTAGGCAATACCACGCCAGTTGCAATGTTTACAAGCGGAAGACACTCGCTGTCGTCGTTTTCCGCAATATTAAAGGGATTGGTCATTATATCTGATGAGAACATCGAAAGTATCTTCTGCACATCGGTTTCATCCCTGTTCATTCGATTAGTCCCAATTTCCTTATGTACTCCAAACATGTGACTATCTTGTAACCCACACATTTGCTTTGTGACCGTTGTTATGGCTGCCCTCTCGTGGCTAGTTAAAAACCACCTCTCCAGAGCTCCTGGCTTTTGTGTTATTCCAATAATATCAACACGCCTTTTGGAATCCAAATTAATCGATTGCTCTAAGGCCATATCTGTCCACACTTGATTGAATGGATGGTCTGAGCGACTTACGGAATGATTTCCATTCAAGAATTGTTCATGTACATGGGGATGTGTACTTGGAAGCATCTTCATGTCCGCAAGATATATTGGCAGCCATCTTGCATAATTGGTTCTGTCCATGCTGTAGAAATATGGCGCCATAGCAGCAGTAGCAGATAGGTGTGCCTGCCAATCTCCAGTTCTCTCAGCTCTTATGAATCCAAGCAGCAGCTCTACCATATGAATATATGAGTTCCAAAATGCGAACAGGTGTGATTTCGAGCTTGACTCAACTTTAATGGATTTGAACAGATGTTGCAATTTATTCACGTACATACACACCTCTTTGAAATTTTCTTGCAGTGCGTCTAAGTCGTCAATGCTGCTTCGGCACATCTTAATTTTCATATATGGTGAATCTAATACGATATTACTTTGAGTTATGACACGATCATGCTTATATCGTTGTGCACTGTGGATACAGCCAAAGCCTAGACCCCCTATGCAAAGAAATCAGGATAACTAATTAGTGCTACCAAAATTTGTTTGTACAACAGGGCTTAAAATGTGTGGGACATGTCCCCCAAGCCACAGCAAGTGTCAGACCTTCCGAATACTGGGTGTGCTACGTCACGATTCTGACCTAGCTTTAGCTCCTGGACTATACGATGTGACCTCAAGAAAGCAGGACTCGGTACACTCAAGTCAAGAATGAACCTAAGGAAGCTAAGGATTTCGGCTGAGGACAAGACACAGTGGGCAAAAAAGAAGAAGGACTGATTGCAGCTGTAGGATGTGTCTACTACTACAGCCGCAGAATACAGTAATCATACAATCGTTTTCTAAATACTCCTATCTTCAGTAGACTACCAACTGATTAGTTTATAACTTTATGTCGTACCTTATGTCGAATAAATGGACTATTCCAGATCAGAAATAAACACGCTAATCTGGGAGCGCATTGACATTTAATAAGCTATTTTACAGAAATGCAGCTATAGGTCTATTCAGGTCAAGATTTTCCAATTTTAGAATGTGTCCTTAAAGTTGGAGGTGGAGGAAGTGACACTAAAAATCCACAATACGCCCATGAAGAACAAGCGCTATGATTTGTTCCATGCATAAGAACAGGGCACCAGGCACACAAGCGATGCGTTTTCTTTTTTAAAACCTTTGATTTACGAACGTATACTCATTTCAAAATTTCCATAACCCACTAGTAATCATGACAAATTGCGTACACATTAAGATGACAGTGAACAATAGTGTTGCACTTTCTGTGGACATTGTTACAGTACGTTCTTTGCCATGCTCTCCACATGGCGTCACTGTCTTCAGAATCACTACTTGACGTCACTGTCTTCAGGACCACCATCATCACTATCAGATAAATGTCCGATATCACATTTCACACATTATCGCTAGAGGGAGACATTTGTCCCGCCCATTTATAGCTAAGCTCCGCCCACACATTGTCCGTGTTGGGATCGCCCGAACTCTGAATTCCCAGAATATCTCTCGGTAACTATACCTGTAAGCTGTTAAATATGTTGACACTAATTTGACTTGGTGCTGTTGCTGCTTATGGTCGCAACAGCGTCCAGTCAAATTGGGTTCCAAATATTCAACTGGCTCGTTATTAAATAGTAAAGACACAATTCGTACACTTGGCGGACTATTCAGGGTTCATGACGGAGTTAGATGTGTCATTCATTTACGCATTTCGATTCTGACGTCAAGCTAAATGCGACGTAATTGATTATGATGTCATATAATTGAGTGACTCACCGGATATTTCCATTGCAACCATATCGAGATGACAACAAAATGTACCTTGGTGGTCCACGTGACAACTGTATAGACAGTGCTGTTATTGTCATAAAACCTACTGCGAATCAACAAAGTGCAGTGACTGGCATCGGGACATTGTAGTGACTGGCATGAGGACATTGTAGTGACTGGCATGAGAATATTCTAGTGACTGGCATGAAGACAGTGAATGGTATGAGGACATTGCAGTGACTGGCATGAGAACATTGTAGTGACTGGCATTAGGACATTGTAGGGACAGGCATGAGGACATTACAGAGACTGGCATGAGAACATTGCAGTGACTGGCATGATGACATTGTAGTGACTGGCATTAGGACATTGTAGGGACAGGCATGAGGACATTACAGAGACTGGCATGAGAACATTGCAGTGACTGGCATGAGGACATTGCAGTGACTGGCATGATGACATTGTAGTGACTGGCATGGAGACATTGTATTGACTAGCATGAGAACATTGCAGTGACTGGCATGAGGACATTGTAGTGACTAGAATGAGAACATTGTAGTGACTGGCATGAGAACATTGCAGTGACTGGCATGATGACATTTTAGTGAATGGCATGAGGACATTGTAGTGACTGGCATGAGGACATTGCAGTGACTGGCATGAGGACACTATAGTGACTGGAATGAGAACATTGCTGTGACTGGCATGAGGACATTGTAGTGACCGGCAAGATGGCATTGTAGTGACTGGCATGAAGACATTGTATTGACTGGCATGAGAACATTGCAGTGACTGGCAGGAGGACATTGTAGTGACTGGAATGAGAACATTTTAGTGACTCGCATGAGAACATTGCAGTGACTGGCATGAGGAGATTGTAGTGACTGGCATGGGGACATTGTAGTGACTGGCATGAGGATATTGTAGTGACTGATATGAGGACATTGCAGTGACTGGCATGAGAACATTGCAGTGACTGGCATGAGGACATTGCAGTGATTGTCATGAGAACATTGTAGTTACTGGAATGAGGACATTGTATTGACTGGCATGAGTATATTGTAGTGACTGGCATGAGGACATTGTAGTGACTGACATGAGGACATTGTAGTGACTGGCATGAGGACATTGTGATGACTGGCATGAGGACATCGTAGTGACTGGCGTGAGGACATTGTAGTGACTGGCATGAGGACATTGCAGTGACTGGCATGAGAACATGGCAGTGACTGGCATGAGAACAGTGCGGTGACTGGCGTGAAGACAATGACTGGCATGAGGATATTGTAGTGACTGGCATGAGAACATTGTAGTGACTGGCGAGAGACCATTGTTGTGGCTGGCTGCCATAAGGGTATTGCAATGACTGGCATGAGGACATTGCAGTGACTGGCATGAGAACATTGCGGTGACTGGCGTGAAGACAATGACTGGCTAGAGTTCATTGCAGTGACTGGCATGAGGACATTGCAGTGACTGGCATGAGGACATTGCAGTGACTGGCATGATATCATTGCAGTGACTGGCATGAGAACAGTGCGGTGACTGGCGTGAAGACAATGACTGGCATGAGGATATTGTAGTGACTGGCATGAGAACATTGTAGTGACTGGCGAGAGACCATTGTTGTGGCTGGCTGCCATAAGGGCATTGCAATGACTGGCATGAGGACATTGCAGTGACTGGCATGAGAACATTGCGGTGACTGGCGTGAAGACAATGACTGGCAAGAGTTCATTGCAGTGACTGGCATGAGGACATTGCAGTGACTGGCATGAGGACATTGCAGTGACTGGCATGATATCATTGCAGTGACTGGCATGAGGACATTGCAGTGACTGGCATGAGAACATTGCAGTGACTGGCATGAGGACATTGTAGTGACTGGCATGAGGGCATTGTAGTGACTGGGGTGAAGACAGTGACTGGCATAAGTACATTGCAGTGACTGGCATGAGGACATTGCGGTGACTGGAGTGAAGACAATGACTGGCATGAGGACATTGTAGTGGCTGCCATAAGGACATTGCAGTGACTGGCATGAAGACAGTGACTGGCATAAGGACATTAAAGTGACTGGCATGAGAACATTGAAGTGACTGGCATGAGGACATTGTAGTGACTGGCCTGAGGATATTGTGGTGACTGGCATGAGAACATTGTAGTGACTGACATGAGGATATTGTAGTGTCTGGCAGGAGGGCATTGCGGTGACTGGCATGATGAGATTGAAGAGACTGGCATGAGGACATTGCAGTGACTGGCATGAGGAGAGTGTGGTGTCTGGCATGAGGGCATTGTTGTGACTGGCATGAGAACATTGTAGTGACTGGTAGGAGAAAATTGTAGTGACTGGCATGAGAACATTGCAGTGACTGGCATGAGAACATTGCAGTGACTGGCATGCGGACATTGTAGTGACTGGCATGAAGACAGTGACTGACATAAGGACATTGCTGTGACTGGCATGAAGACAGTGACTTGCATGAGGACATTGCAGTGACTGGCATGAACACATTGTAATGACTGGCATGAGAACATTGTTGTGGCTGACATTAGGGCATTATAGTGACTGGCATGAGGACATTGTAGTGACTAGCATGAGGATGAGGGCATTGCAGTGACTGACATGAAGATAAGGACATTGTAATGACTGGCGTGAGGATGAAGACAATGTAATGACTGGCGTGAGGATGAGGACATTGCATTGACTAGCATGAGGATGAGGACATTGTAATGACTGGCGTGAGGATCAGGACATTGTATTGTCAGCATGAGGATGAGGACATTGTAGTGACGAGCATGAGGATATTGTAGTGACTGGCATGAGAACATTGTAGTGACTGGCATGATGATATTGTAGTGTCTGGCATGAGGGCATTGCGGTGACCGGCTTGAGGACATTGTAGTAACTGGCATGAGGATATTGTAGTGACTGGCATGAGAACATTGAAGTGACTGGCATGAGGATATCGTAGTGACTGGCACGAACACATTGTAGTGACTGGCATGAGGACATTGCAGTGACTGGCACGATCACATTGTAGTGACTGGCATGACAATATTGTAGTGACTGGCATGAGGATATTGTAGTGACTGGCATAAGGGCATTGCAGTGTCTGGCAGGAGGACATTGCTGTGACTGGCATGAGGACATTGAAGTGACTGGCATGAGGACATTGTAGTGACTGGCATGAGGATATTGTAGTGACTGGCATGAGAATATTGTAGTGACTGGCATGAGGATATCGTAGTGACTGGCATGAGAACATTAAGGAGACTGCCATGAGAACATTGCAGTGACTGCCATGAGAACATTGCAGTGAATGGCATGAGAACATTGCAGTGACCGGCATGAGGGCATTGCAGTGACTGGCATGAGGACATTGTAATGATTGGCATGAGGACAGTGCCTGGCATGGGAACATTGCAGTGACTAGAATGAGGCCATTGCCGTGACTGGCATGAGGGCATTGCAGTGACTGGCATGATCACATTGTAGTGACTGGCATGACAATATTGTAGTGACTGGCATGAGGATATTGTAGTGACTGGCATAAGGGCATTGCAGTGTCTGGCAGGAGGACATTGCTGTGACTGGCATGAGGACATTGTAGTGTCTGGCATGAGGAAATTTTAGTGACTAGCATGAGGACAGTGACTGGCATGAGAACATTGCAGTGACTGGCATGAGGACAATGCAGTGACAGGCATGAGAACATTAAGGAGACTGCCATGAGAACATTGCAGTGACTGCCATGAGAACATTGCAGTGAATGGCATGAGAACATTGCAGTGACCGGCATGAGGGCATTGCAGTGACTGGCACGATCACATTGTAGTGACTGGCATGACAATATTGTAGTGACTGGCATGAGGATATTGTAGTGACTGGCATAAGGGCATTGCAGTGTCTGGCAGGAGGACATTGCTGTGACTGGCATGAGGACAGTGTAGTGTCTGGCATGAGGAAATTTTAGTGACTGGCATGAGGACAGTGACTGGCATGAGAACATTGCGGTTACTGGCATGAGGACAATGCAGTGACAGGCATGAGAACATTAAGGAGACTGCCATGAGAACATTGCAGTGACTGCCATGAGAACATTGCAGTGAATGGCATGAGAACATTGCAGTGACCGGCATGAGGGCATTGCAGTGACTGGCATGAGGACATTGTAATGATTGGCATGAGGACAGTTCCTGGCATGGGAACATTGCAGTGACTGACATGAGAACATTGCAGTGACTAGAATGAGGCCATTGCCGTGACTGGCATGAGGGCATTGCAGTGACTGGCATGATGGCATTATAGTGACTGACATGAGAACATTGCAGTGACTGGCATGAGAACATTGGAGTGATTGGCATGAGGGCATTGCAGTGACTGGCATGAGGACATTGTAGTGACTGGCATGAGGACAGTGACTGGCATGACAACATTGCAGTGACTGGCATGAGAACATTGCAGTGGCTGGCATGAGAACATTGCAGTGACTGGCATGAGGGCATGGCAGTGACTGGCATGAGGACATTGTAGTGACTGGCATGAGGACATTGCAGTGACTGGCATGAGAACATTGCAGTGACTCACATGAGGGCAATGTAGTGACTGGCATGAGGATATTGTAGTAACTGGCATGGGGACATTGTAGTGACTGGCATGAAGACATTGTAGTGACTGACATGAGGACAGTGACTGGCATAAGGACATTGGAGTGATTGGCATGAGACCATTGCAGTGACTGGCATGAGAACATTGCAGTGACTGGCATGAGAGCATTGCAGTGACTGGCATGAGGACATTGTAGTGACTGCCATGATGACATTGCAGTGACTGGTATAAGGACATTGAAGTGACTGGCATAAGGACAGTGACTGACATGAGGACATTACACTGACTGGCATGAGAACATTGCAGTGACTGGCATGAGAACATTGCAGTGACTGGCATGAGGACATTGCAATGACTGGCATGAGGACATTGCAGTGACTGATATGATGACATTGTAGTGATTAACATGAGAACATTGCAGTGACTGAAATGAGGACATTGTACTGAGTGACATGAGGACATTGTTGTGACTGGCATTAGGACATTGCAGTGACTGGCATGAGGACATTGTAGTGACTGGCATGAGGACATTGCAGTGACTGGCATGAGGACATTGCAGTGACTGGCATGACGACATTGCAGTGACTGGCATGAGAACATTGTTGTGACTGGCATGAGACCATTGTTGTAACTGGCATGAGATCATTGGTGTGGCTGACATGAGGGCATTGCAGTGACTGGGGTGAGGACATTGTAGTGACTGTCGTGAAGACAATGACTGGCATGAGGACATTGTAGTGACTGGCATGAGGACATTGCAGTGACCGGCATGACGACATTGCAGTGACTGGCATGAGGACATTGCAGTGACTGGCATGAGAATATTGTAGTGACTGGCATGAGAAAACTGCAGTGACTGGCATAAGGACATTCCAGTGAGTGGGATAAGAACATTGCAGTGACTGGCATGAGGACATTGTAGTGACTGGCATGATGTCATTGCGGTGACTGGCATGAGAACACTGCCGTGACTGGCATAAGGACATTGCAGTGACTGGCATGAGGACATTGTAGTGACTGGCGTGAGGACAGTGTAGTGACCGGCGTGAAGACAATGACTGGCATGAGGACATTGTAGTGATTGGCATGAGAACACTGCAGTGACTGGCATGAGGGTGTTGCAGTGACTGGCATGAGGAAATTGTGGTGACTGGAATGAGGATATTGTTATGACTGATATGAGGACATTGCAGTGACTGGCATGAGAACATTGCGCTGACTGGCATGAGGACATTGCAGTGATTGGCATGACGGCATTCCAGTGACTGGCATGAGGACATTGCAGTGACTGGCATGAGGACAATGCAGTGACTGGCATGAGGGCATTGCAGTGACTGGCATGATAACACTGCAGTGACTGGCATGAAAACAGTGACTTGCATGAGAACATTGCAGTGACTAGCATGACGACAGTGACTGACATGAGGGCATTGTAGTGAGTGGCATGAAGACAGTGAGTGGCATGAGGACATAGCAGTGACTGGCATGAAGATAGTGACTGGCATAAGGACATTGCAGTGACTGGCATGAGAACGTTGCAGTGACTAGCAAGAAGACAGTGACTGACATGAGGACATTGCCGTGACTGGCATGAAGACAGTGACTGGCATGAGGTCATAGCAGTGACTGAGGCGACGATAGTGACTGGCATATGGACATTGCAGTGACTGGCATGAACACATTGCAGTGACTGTCATGAGAACATTGTTGTGGCTGACATGAGGGCATTATAGTGACTGACATGAGGACATTGTCGTGACGGCCGTGAAGACATTAACTGGCATGAGGACATTGCAGTGACTGGCATGAGAACATTGCAGTGACTGGCATGAAGACAGTGACTGGCATAAGGACATTGCAGTGACTGGCATAAGGACATTGCAGTGACAGGCATGAGGACATTGCAGTGACTGGCATGAAGACAGTGACTGGCATAAGGACATTGCAGTGACTGGCATGAGAACATTGCAGTGACTGGCATGATGACATTGTAGTGACTGGCATAAGGACATTGCAGTGACTGGCATGAAGACAGTGACTGGCATAAGTACATTGCAGTGACTGGCATGAGGACATTGTAGTGACTGTCATAAGGACATTTCAGTGACTGGCATGAAGACAGTGACTGGCATAAGGACATTGCAGTGACTGGCATGAGAACATTGCAGTGACTGGCATGATGACATTGTAGTGACCGGCATGAGGATATTGTAGTGACTGGCATGAGAACATTGTAGTGACTGGCATGAGAATATTTTAGTGACTGGCATGAGAACATTGCAGTGACTGGCATGAGAACATTGCAGTGACCGGCATGAGGGCATTGCAGTGACTGGCATGAGGACATTGTAGTGATTGGCATGAGGACAGTGCCTGGCATGAGAACATTTCAGTGACTGGCATGAGGACAATGCAGTGACCGGCATGAGAACATTAAGGTGACTGCCATGAGAACATTGCAGTGACTGCCATGAGAACATTGCAGTGAGTGGCATGAGAACATTGCAGTGACCGGCATGAGGGAATTGTAGTGACTGGCATGAGGACATTGCAGTGACTGGCATGAGGCCATTGCAGTGACTGGCATGAGGGCATTGCAGTGACTGGCATGATGGCATTATAGTGACTGGCATGAGAACATTGCAGTGACTGGCATGAGAACATTGCAGTGATTGGCATGAGGGCATTGCAGTGACTGGCATGAGGACATTGTAGTGACTGCCATGATGACATTGCAGTGACTGGTATAAGGACATTGAAGTGACTGGCATAAGGACAGTGACTGACATGAGGACAGTACACTGACTGGCATGAGAACATTGCAGTGACTGGCATGAGAACATTGCAGTGACTGGCATGAGGACATTGCAATGACTGGCATGAGGAAATTGCAGTGACTGATATGATGACATTGTAGTGATTAACATGAGAACATTGCAGCGACTGAAATAAGGACATTGTACTGAGTGACATGAGGACATTGTTGTGACTGGCATTAGGACATTGCAGTGACTGGCATGAGGACATTGTAGTGACTGGCATGAGGACATTGCAGTGACTGGCATGAGGACATTGCAGTGACTGGCATGACGACATTGCAGTGACTGGCATGAGAACATTGTTGTGACTGGCATGAGACCATTGTTGTAACTGGCATGAGATCATTGGTGTGGCTGACATGAGGGCATTGCAGTGACTGGGGTGAGGACATTGTAGTGACTGTCGTGAAGACAATGACTGGCATGAGGACATTGTAGTGACTGGCATGAGGACATTGCAGTGACCGGCATGACGACATTGCAGTGACTGGCATGAGGACATTGCAGTGACTGGCATGAGAATATTGTAGTGACTGGCATGAGAAAACTGCAGTGACTGGCATAAGGACATTCCAGTGAGTGGGATAAGAACATTGCAGTGACTGGCATGAGGACATTGTAGTGACTGGCATGATGTCATTGCGGTGACTGGCATGAGAACACTGCCGTGACTGGCATAAGGACATTGCAGTGACTGGCATGAGGACATTGTAGTGACTGGCGTGAGGACAGTGTAGTGACCGGCGTGAAGACAATGACTGGCATGAGGACATTGTAGTGATTGGCATGAGAACACTGCAGTGACTGGCATGAGGGTGTTGCAGTGACTGGCATGAGGAAATTGTGGTGACTGGAATGAGGATATTGTTATGACTGATATGAGGACATTGCAGTGACTGGCATGAGAACATTGCGCTGACTGGCATGAGGACATTGCAGTGATTGGCATGACGGCATTCCAGTGACTGGCATGATGACATTGCAGTGACTGGCATGAGGACAATGCAGTGACTGGCATGAGGGCATTGCAGTGACTGGCATGAGAACACTGCAGTGACTGGCATGAAAACAGTGACTTGCATGAGAACATTGCAGTGACTAGCATGACGACAGTGACTGACATGAGGGCATTGTAGTGAGTGGCATGAAGACAGTGAGTGGCATGAGGACATAGCAGTGACTAGCAAGAAGACAGTGACTGACATGAGGACATTGCCGTGACTGGCATGAAGACAGTGACTGGCATGAGGTCATAGCAGTGACTGAGGCGACGATAGTGACTGGCATATGGACATTGCAGTGACTGGCATGAACACATTGCAGTGACTGTCATGAGAACATTGTTGTGGCTGACATGAGGGCATTATAGTGACTGACATGAGGACATTGTCGTGACGGCCGTGAAGACATTAACTGGCATGAGGACATTGCAGTGACTGGCATGAGAACATTGCAGTGACTGGCATGAAGACAGTGACTGGCATAAGGACATTGCAGTGACTGGCATAAGGACATTGCAGTGACAGGCATGAGGACATTGCAGTGACTGGCATGAAGACAGTGACTGGCATAAGGACATTGCAGTGACTGGCATGAGAACATTGCAGTGACTGGCATGATGACATTGTAGTGACTGGCATAAGGACATTGCAGTGACTGGCATGAAGACAGTGACTGGCATAAGTACATTGCAGTGACTGGCATGAGGACATTGTAATGACTGGCATAAGGACATTTCAGTGACTGGCATGAAGACAGTGACTGGCATAAGGACATTGCAGTGACTGGCATGAGAACATTGCAGTGACTGGCATGATGACATTGTAGTGACCGGCATGAGGATATTGTAGTGACTGGCATGAGAACATTGTAGTGACTGGCATGAGAATATTTTAGTGACTGGCATGAGAACATTGCAGTGACTGGCATGAGAACATTGCAGTGACCGGCATGAGGGCATTGCAGTGACTGGCATGAGGACATGTAGTGATTGGCATGAGGACAGTGCCTGGCATGAGAACATTTCAGTGACTGGCATGAGGACAATGCAGTGACCGGCATGAGAACATTAAGGTGACTGCCATGAGAACATTGCAGTGACTGCCATGAGAACATTGCAGTGAGTGGCATGAGAACATTGCAGTGACCGGCATGAGGGAATTGTAGTGACTGGCATGAGGACATTGCAGTGACTGGCATGAGGCCATTGCAGTGACTGGCATGAGGGCATTGCAGTGACTGGCATGATGGCATTATAGTGACTGGCATGAGAACATTGCAGTGACTGGCATGAGAACATTGCAGTGATTGGCATGAGGGCATAGCAGTGACCGGCATGAGGACATTGTAGTGACTGGCATGAGGACAGTGACTGGCATGACAACATTGCAGTGACTGGCATGAGAACATTGCAGTGGCTTGCATGAGAACATTGCAGAGACTGGCATGAGGGCATGGCAGTGACTGGCATGAGGACATTGTAGTGACTGGCATGAGGACAGTGACTGGCATGAGTACATTGCAGTGACTGGCATGAGAACATTGCAGTGACTCGCATGAGGGCATTGTAGTGACTGGCATGAGGATATTGTAGTAACTGGCATGAGGACATTGTAGTGACTGGCATGAAGACATTGTAGTGACTGACATGATGAAATTGCAGTGACTGGTATAAGGACATTGCAGTGATTGGCATGAGAACATTGCAGTGACTGGCATGAGAACATTGCAGTGACTGGCATGAGAGCATTGCAGTGACTGGCATGAGGACACTAGTGACTGGCATGATGACATTGCAGTGACTGGTATAAGGACATTGTAGTGACTGGCATAAGGACAGTGACTGACATGAGGACATTACAGTGACTGGCATGAGAATATTGCAGTGACTGGCATGAGAACATTGCAGTGACTGGCATGAGGACATTGCAGTGACTGGCATGAGGACATTGCAGTGACTGACATGAGGACATTGTAGTGATTAACATGAGGACATTGTTGTGACTGGCATGAGCACATTGTGGTAACTGGCATGAGATCAGTGTTGTGGCTGACATGAGGGCATTGTAGTGACTGGCGTGAGGACATTGTAGTGACTGTCGTGAAGACAATGACGGGCATGAGGACATTGAAGTGACTGGCTTGAGGACATTGCAGTGACTGGCATGACGACATTGCAGTGACTGGCATGAGGACATTGAAGTGACTGGCATGAGAACATTGTAGTGACTGGCATGAGAACATTGTAGTGACTGGCATGAGAAAAATGCAGTGACTGGCATGAGAACATTCCAGTGAGTGGGATAAGAACATTGCAGTGACTGGCATGAGGACATTGTAGTGACTGGCATGATGTCATTGCGGTGACTGGCATGAGAACACTGCCGTGACTGGCATGAGGGCATTGTAGTGACTGGCATGAGCAAATTGTAGTGACTGACATGAGGACATTGCAGTGACTGACATGAGGACATTGTAGTGAATGGCGTGAGGACATTGTAGTGAGCGGCGTGAAGACAATGACTGGCATGAGGGCATTGTAGTGACTGGCATCAGAACACTGCAGTGACTGGCATGAGGGTGTTGCAGTGACTGGCGTGAGGACATTGTGGTGACTGGAATGAGGATATTGTTATGACTAATATGAGGACATTGCAGTGACTGGCATGAGAACATTGCACCGACTGGCATGAGGACATTGCAGTGACTGGCATGAAGACATTGCAGTGACTGGCATGAAAACACTGTAGTGACTGGCATGAGAACATTGTAATGACTGGCATGAGAACATTGTTGTGGCTGACATTAGGGCATTGTAGTGACTGGCGTAAAGACATTGTAGTGACTGTCCTGAAGATAATGACTGGCATGAGGACATTGTAGTGACTGGCATGAGAACAGTATAGTGACTGGCATGAGGACATTCCAGTGACTGGCATGAGGACATTGCAGTGACTGGCATGAGGACATTGTACTGACTGGCATGAGGACATTGCAATGACTGGCGTGAGAACATTGTAGTGACTGGCATGAGAACATTGCAGTGACTGGCATGATGACATTGCAATGAGTGGCATGAGGACATTGCAGTGACTGACATGGGAACATTGCAGTGACTGGCGTGAGAACGTTGTAGTGACTGGAATGAGGACATTGTAGTGACTGGTATGAGGACATTGCAGTAACTGTCATGAGGATATTGCAGTGACTGGCATGAGGGCATTGCAGTGACTGGCATGAGGACATTGCAGTGACTGGCATGACGACATTGCAGTGACTGGCATGAGGGCATTTCAGTGACTGGCATGAAGACATTTAAGTAACTGGCATGAGAACATTATAGTGACTGGCATGATAACATTGTGGTGACTGACATGAGAACATTGTTGTGGCTGACATGAGGGCATTGTAGTGACTGGCGTGAGGACATTGTATTGACTGTCGTGAAGAGAATGACTGGCATGAGGACATTGTAGTGACTAGCATGAAAACAGTGACTTGCATGATAACATTGCAGTGACTAGCATGACGACAGTGACTGACATGGGGGCATTGTAGGGAGTGGCATGAAGACAGTGACTGGCATGAGGACATAGCAGTGACTGGCATGAAGATAGTGACTGGCATAAGGACATTACAGTGACTGGCATGAGGACATTGCAGTGACTGGCATGAAGACATTTAAGTCACTGGCATGAGAACATTGTAGTGACTGGTATGAGAACATTGTTGTGGCTGACATGAGGGCATTGTAGTGACTGGCGTGAGGACATTGTAGTGACTGTCGTGAAGATAATGACTGGCATGAGGACATTGTAGTGACTGGCATGAGAACATTGTAGTGAGTGGCATGAGGACATTGCAGTGACTGGCATGAGGACATTGCAGTGGCTGGCATGAGGGCATTGCAGTGACTGGCATGAGGGCATTGTAGTGACTGGCATGAGAACATTGCAGTAACTGGCATGAGAACATTGTAGTGTCTGGCATGAGGACATTGTAGTGACTGGCATGAGCACAGTGACTGGCATGAGAACATTGCAGTGACTGGCATGAGGACATTGCAGTGACTGGCATGAGAACATTGAAGTGACTGGCATGAGAACATTGCAGTGACTGGCATGAGAACATTGCAGTGACCGGAATGAGGGTATTGCATTGACTGGCATGAGGACATTGTAGTGATTGGATTGAGGACAGTGCCTGGCATGAGAACATTGCAGTGACTGACATGAGAACATTGCAGTGACTGGCATGAGTCCATTGCAGTTACTAGCATGAGAGCATTGCTGTGACTGGCATGAGGGCATTGTAGTAACTGGCATGAGAACATTGCAGTGACTGGCATGAGAACATTGTAGTGACTTCCATGATGACATTGTAGTGACTGGCATGAGGACATTGCAGTGACTAGCCTGAGGGCATTGTAGTGGCTGACATGAGGAAAGTGACTGGCATGAGGACAGTGCAGTGACTGGCATGAGGACATTGTAATGACTGGCATGAGGACATTGCAGTGACTGGCATGAGGACATTGCAGTGACTGGCATGAGGACATTGTAGTGACTGACATGAGGACAGTGACTGGCATGAGGACATTGCAGTGACTGGCATGAGGACATTGTGGCGACTGGCATGAGGACATTGTAATGACTGGAATGAGTACATTGTAGTGACTGGCATGGGGACATTTCAGTGACTGGCATGAGGACATTGTAGTGGCTGACATGAGGACAGTGACTGGCATGAGGACATTGCAGTGACTGGCATGAGGACATTACAGTGACTGGCATGAAGACATTGTAGTGACTGGAATGACGACATTGTAGTGACTGGCATGAAGACATTGTAGTGAATGGCATGAGGATATTGCAGTGACTGGCATGAGGACATTGTACTGACTGGCATGAGGACATAGTAATGACTGGCATGAGGACATTTTACTGACTGGCATGAGGACATTGCAGTGACTGGATTGAGGACATTGTAGTGACTGGCATGAGGACATTGTAGTGACTGGCATGAGGACATTGCAGTGACTGGCATGGGGACATTTCAGTGACTGGCATGAGGACATTGTAGTGGCTGACATGAGGACATTGTAGTGACTAGCCTGAGGGCATTGTAGTGACTGGCATGAGGCCATTGTAGTGACTGGCATGAGGACATCTTAATGACTGGAATGAGTACATTGTAGTGACTGGCATGGAGACATTGTTCTGACTGGCATGTGGACATTGTAGTGACTGGCATGAGGACATTGTAGTGACTGACATGGGGAGATTTCAGTGACTGGCATAAGGACATTGTAGTGGCTGACATAAGGACAGTGACTGGCATGAGGAGATTGCAGTGACTGGCATGAGGACATTGTAATAACTGGCATGAGGACATTGCTGTGACTGGCATGAGGACATTGCAGTGACTGGCATGAGGACATTGTAGTGACTGACATGAGGACAGTGACTGGCATGAGGACATGGCAGTGACTGGCATGCGGACATTGTAGTGACTGGCATGAGGACATTGTAGTGACTGGCATGAGGATATTGTAGTGACTGGAATAAGTACATTGTAGTGACTGGCATGAGGACATTGTACTGACTGGCATGAGGACATTGCAGTCACTGGCATAAGGACATTGTAGTGGCTGACATGAGGACAGTGACTGGCATGAGGACATTGCAGTGACTGGCATGAGGACATTACAGTGACTGGCATGAAGACATTGTAGTGACTGGAATGACGACATTGTAGTGACTGGCATGAAGACATTGTAGTGAATGGCATGAGGATATTGCAGTGACTGGCATGAGGACATTGTACTGACTGGCATGAGGACATAGTAATGACTGGCATGAGGACATTTTACTGACTGGCATGAGGACATTGCAGTGACTGGATTGAGGACATTGTAGTGACTGGCATGAGGACATTGTAGTGACTGGCATGAGGACATTGCAGTGACTGGCATGGGGACATTTCAGTGACTGGCATGAGGACATTGTAGTGGCTGACATGAGGACATTGTAGTGACTAGCCTGAGGGCATTGTAGTGACTGGCATGAGGCCATTGTAGTGACTGGCATGAGGACATCTTAATGACTGGAATGAGTACATTGTAGTGACTGGCATGGAGACATTGTTCTGACTGGCATGTGGACATTGTAGTGACTGGCATGAGGACATTGTAGTGACTGACATGGGGAGATTTCAGTGACTGGCATAAGGACATTGTAGTGGCTGACATAAGGACAGTGACTGGCATGAGGAGATTGCAGTGACTGGCATGAGGACATTGTAATAACTGGCATGAGGACATTGCTGTGACTGGCATGAGGACATTGCAGTGACTGGCATGAGGACATTGTAGTGACTGACATGAGGACAGTGACTGGCATGAGGACATGGCAGTGACTGGCATGCGGACATTGTAGTGACTGGCATGAGGACATTGTAGTGACTGGCATGAGGATATTGTAGTGACTGGAATAAGTACATTGTAGTGACTGGCATGAGGACATTGTACTGACTGGCATGAGGACATTGCAGTCACTGGCATAAGGACATTGTAGTGACTGGCATAAGGACAGTGACTGACATGAGGACATTGCAGTGACTGGCATGAGAACATTGCAGTGACTGGCATGAGGACATTGCAGTAACTGGCATGATGACATTGCACTGACTGGCATGAGGGCGTTGCAGCGAGTGGCATGGGGACATTGTAGTGACTGCCATGAGGCCATTGTAGTGACTGGCATGAGGACATTGTAATGACTGGAATGAGTACATTGTAGTGACTGGCATGAGAACATTGCAGCGACTAGCATGAGGGCATTGTAGTGATTGACATGAGGACAGTGACTGGCATGAGGACATTGCAGTGACTGGCATGAGGACATTGTAATGACTGGCATGAGGACATTGTAGTGGCTGACATAAGGACAGTGACTGGTATGATGAGATTGCAGTGACTGGCATGAGGACATTGTAATAACTGGCATGAGGACATTGCAGTGACTGGCATGAGGACATTGCAGTGACTGGCATGAGGACATTGTAGTGACTGACATGAGGACAGTGACTGGCATGAGGACATTGCAGTGACTGGCATGCGGACATTGTAGTGACTGGCATGAGGACATTGTAGTGACTGGCATGAGGATATTGTAGTGACTGGAATAAGTACATTGTAGTGACTGGCATGAGGACATTGTACTGACTGGCATGAGGACATTGTAGTGACTGGCAGGGGGACATTTCAGTGACTGGCATAAGGACATTGTTGTGGCTGACATAAGGACAGTGACTGGCATGAGGACATTGCAGTGACTGGCATGAGGACATTGCAGTGACTGGCGTGAGGACATTGTAGTGACTGGAATGAGGACATTGTAGTGACTGGCATGAGGATATTGTAGTAACTGACATGGGGATATTGCAGTGACTGGCATGAAGACATTGTAGTGACTGGCATGAGGACAGTGACTGGCATAAGGATATTGTAGTGATTGGCATGAGGGCATTGCAGTGACTGGCATGAGGACATTGTAGTGACTGGCATATGGACATTGCAGTGACTGGCATAAGGACATTGTAGTGACTGGCATGAGGACAGTGACTGACATGAGGACATTGCAGTGACTGGCATGAGAACATTGCAGTGACTGGCATGAGAACATTGCAGTGACTGGCATGAGGATATTGCAGTGACTGGCATGATGACATTGCAGTGACTGGCATGAGGGCATTGTAGCGACTGGCATGACGACATTGTAGTAACTTCCATGAGGACATTGTAGTGACTGGCATGAGGACATTGCAGTGACTAGCCTGAGGGCCTTGTAGTGATTGACATGAGGAAAGTGACTGGAATGAGGACAGTGCAGTGACTGGCGTGAGGACATTGTAATGACTGGCGTGAGGACATTGCAGTGACTGGCATGAGGACATTGCAGTGACTGGCATGAGGACATTGTAGTGACTGACATGAGGACCGTGACTGGCATGAGGACATTGCAGTGACTGGCATGAGGACATTGTAGTGACTGGCATGAGGACATTGGAGTGACTGGCATGAGGACATTGTAGTGACTGGCATGAGGACATTGCAGTGACTAGCCTGAGGGCCTTGTAGTGATTGACATGAGGAAAGTGACTGGAATGAGGACAGTGCAGTGACTGGCGTGAGGACATTGTAATGACTGGCGTGAGGACATTGCAGTGACTGGCATGAGGACATTGCAGTGACTGGCATGAGGACATTGTAGTGACTGACATGAGGACCGTGACTGGCATGAGGACATTGCAGTGACTGGCATGAGGACATTGTAGTGACTGGCATGAGGACATTGGAGTGACTGGCATGAGGACATTGTAGTGACTGGCATGAAGACATTGTAGTGACTGGCATGAGGATATTGCAGTGACTGGCATGAGGACATTGTACTGACTGGCATGAGGACATTGTAATGACTGGCATGAGGACATTGTAGTGACTGACATGAGGACAGTGACTGGCATGAGTACATTGTAGTGACTGGCATGGGGACATTTCAGTGACTGGCATGAGGACATTGTAGTGGCTGACATCAGGACAGTGACTGGCATGAGGACATTGCAGTGACTGGCATGATGACATTGCAGTGACTGGCATGAGGACATTGTAGTGACTGGAATGAGGACATTCTAGTGACTGGCATGAGGACATTGTGGTGACTGGCATGAGGATATCGCAGTGACTGGCATGAGGACATTGTAGTGACTGGCATGAGGACATTGTAATAACTCGCATGAGGACATTGTAGTGACTGGCATGAAGACATTGCAGTGACTGGCATGAGGACATTGTAGTGACTGACATGAGGACAGTGACTGGCATGAGGACATTGCAGTGACTGGCATGAGGACATTGTAGTGACTGGCATGAGGACATTGTAGTGACTGGCATGAGGACATTGTAGTGACTGGAATGAGTACATTGTAGTGACTGGCATGATGACATTGTAGTGACTGGCATGAGGACATTGTAGTGACTGGCATGGGGACATTTCAGTGACTGGCATGAGGACATTGTAGTGGCTGACATGAGGACAGTGACTGGCATGAGGACATTGCAGTGACTGGCATGAGGACATTGCAGTGACTGGCATGAGGACATTGTAGTGACTGGAATGAGGACATTGTAGTGACTAGCATGAGGACATTGTCGTGACTGGCATGAGGACATTGCAGTGACTGGCATGAGGACATTGTACTGACTGGCATGAGGACATTTAATGACTGGCATGAGGACATTGCAGTGACTGGCATGAGGACATTGCAGTGACTGGCATGAGGACATTGCAGTGACTGGCATGAGGACATTGCAGTGACTGGCATGAAGACATTGTAGTGACTGGAATGAGGACATTGTAGTGACTGGCATGAAGACATTGTAGTGACTGGCATGAGGATATTGCAGTGACTGGCATGAGGACATTGTACTGACTGGCATGAGGACATTGTAATGACTGGCATGAGGACATTTTACTGACTGGCATGAGGAAATTGCAGTGACTGGATTGAGGACATTGTAGTGACTGGCATGAGGACATTGTAGTGACTGGCATGAGGATATTGTAGTGACTGGCATGAGGACATTGTAGTGACTGGCATGGGGACATTTCAGTGACTGGCATGAGGACATTATAGTGGCTGACATGAGGACAGTGACTGGCATGATAACATTGCAGTGACTGGCATGAGGACATTGCAGTGACTGGCATGAGGACATTGTAGTGACTGGAATGAGGACATTGTAGTGACTGGCATGAGGACATTGTAGTGACTGGCATGAGGACATTGCAGTGACTGGCATGAGGACATTATAGTGACTGGCATGAGGACATTGTAGTGACTGGCATGAGGACATTGTAGTGACTGGAATGAGGACATTGTAGTGACTGGCATGAGGACATTGTAGTGACTGGCATGAGGACATGGCAGTGACTGGCATGAGGACATTGCAGTGACTGGATTGAGGACATTGTAGTGACTGGCATGAGGACATTGTAGTGACTGGCATGAGGATATTGTAGTGACTGGCATGAGGACATTGCAGTGACTGGCATGAGGACATTGTAGTGACTGACATGAGGACAGTGACTGGCATGAGGACATTGCAGTGACTGGCATGAGGACATTGTAGTGACTGGCATGAGGACATTGTAGTGACTGGCATGAGGACATTGTAGTGACTGGCATGAGGACATTGTAATAACTCGCATGAGGACATTGTAGTGACTGGCATGAAGACATTGCAGTGACCGGCATGAGGACATTGTTGTGTCTGGCATGGCGACATTGCAGTGACTGGCATGAGGACATTGTAGTGATTGGCATGAGATATCGTAGTGACTGACATGAGGACATTGTAGTGACCGACATGAGGACATTGTAGTGACTGACATGAGGGCATTGTAGTGACTGACATGAGGACATTATATTGACTGACATGAGGACATTGTAGTGACTGGCATGAGGATATTGTAGTGACTGGCATGAGGGTATTGTAGCGACTGACATGAGGACATTGTAGTGACTGGCATGAGGACATTGTCGTGACTGGCATGAGGACATTGCAGTGACTGGCATGAGGACATTGTAATGACTGGCATGAGGACATTGCAGTGACTAGCATGAGGACATTGTAATGACCGGCATGAGGACATTTTAATGACTGGCATGAGGCCATTGCAGTGACTGGAATGAGGACATTGTAGAGACTGGCATGAGGACATTGTAGTGACTGGCATGAGGATATTGTAGTGACTGGCATGAGGGCATTGTAGCGACTGACATGAGGACATTGTAGTGACTGGCATGAGGATATTGTAGTGACTGGCATGAGGACATTGCAGTGACTGGCATGAGGACATTGTAGTGACTGACATGAGGACAGTGACTGGCATGAGGACATTGCAGTGACTGGCATGAGGACATTGTAATGACTGGCATGATGACATTTTAGTGACTGGCATGAGGACATTGCAGTGACTGGATTGAGGACATTGTAGTGACTGGCATGAGGACATTGTAGTGACTGGCATGAGGATATTGTAGTGACTGGCATGAGGACATTGCAGTGACTGGCATGAGGACATTGTAGTGACTGGCATGAGGACATTACAGTGACCGGCATGAGGACATTGTAGTGTCTGGCATCGCGACATTGCAGTGACTGGCATGAGGACAGTGTAGTGATTGGCATGAGATATCGTAGTGACTGACATGAGGACATTGTAGTGACCGACATGAGGACATTGTAGTGACTGACATGAGGGCATTGTAGTGACTGACATGAGGACATTATATTGACTGACATGAGGACATTGTAGTGACTGGCATGAGGATATTGTAGTGACTGGCATGAGGGCATTGTAGCGACTGACATGAGGACATTGTAGTGACTGGCATGAGAATAGTGTAGTGACTGGCATGAGGACATTGCAGTGACTGGCATGAGGACATTGTAGTGACTGACATGAGGACAGTGACTGGCATGAGGACATTGCAGTGACTGGCATGAGGACATTGTAATGACTGGCATGATGACATTTTAGTGACTGGCATGAGGACATTGCAGTGACTGGATTGAGGACATTGTAGTGACTGGCATGAGGACATTGTGGTGACTGGCATGAGGATATTGTAGTGACTGGCATGAGGACATTGCAGTGACTGGCATGAGGACATTGTAGTGACTGACATGAGGACAGTGACTGGCATGAGGACATTGCAGTGACAGGAATGAGGGCATTGTAGTGACTGGCATGAGGACATTGTAGTGACTGGCATGAGGACATTGTAGTGACTGGAATGAGTACATTGTAGTTACTGGCATGATGACATTGTAGTGACTGGCATGAGGACATTGTAGTGACTGGCATGGGGACATTTCAGTGACTGGCATGAGGACATTGTAGTGGCTGACATGAGGACAGTGACTGGCATGAGGACATTGCAGTGACTGGCATGAGGACATTGCAGTACCTGGCATGAGGACATTGTAGTGACTGGAATGAGGACATTGTAGTGACTGGCATGAGGACATTGTAGTGACTGGCATTAGGACATTGCAGTGACTGGCATAAGGACATTGTACTGACTGGCATGAGGACATTGTAATGACTGGCATGAGGACATTGCAGTGACTGGCATCAGGACATTGTAATGACTGGCATGAGGACATTTTAGTGACTGGCATGAGGCCATTGCAGTGACTGGAATGAGGACATTGTAGAGACTGGCATGAGGACATTGCATTGACTGGCATGAGGACATTTTAGTGACTGGCATGAGGCCATTGTAGTGACTGGCATGAGGATATTGTAGTGACTGGCATGAGGACATTGCAGTGACTGGCATGAGGACATTGTAGTGACTGACATGAGGACAGTGACTGGCATGAGGACATTGCAGTGACTGGCATGAGGACATTGTAATGACTGGCATGATGACATTTTAGTGACTGGCATGAGGACATTGCAGTGACTGGATTGAGGACATTGTAGTGACTGGCATGAGGACATTGTAGTGACTGGCATGAGGATATTGTAGTGACTGGCATGAGGACATTGCAGTGACTGGCATGAGGACATTGTAGTGACTGACATGAGGACAGTGACTGGCATGAGGACATTACAATGACCGGCATGAGGACATTGTTGTGTCTGGCATGGCGACATTGCAGTGACTGGCATGAGGACATTGTAGTGATTGGCATGAGATATCGTAGTGACTGACATGAGGACATTGTAGTGACCGACATGAGGACATTGTAGTGACTGACATGAGGGCATTGTAGTGACTGACATGAGGACATTATATTGACTGACATGAGGACATTGTAGTGACTGGCATGAGGATATTGTAGTGACTGGCATGAGGGCATTGTAGCGACTGACATGAGGACATTGTAGTGACTGGCATGAGAATAGTGTAGTGACTGGCATGAGGGCATTGCAGTGACTGGCATGAGGACATTGTAGTGACTGACATGAGGACAGTGACTGGCATGAGGACATTGCAGTGACTGGCATGAGGACATTGTAATGACTGGCATGATGACATTTTAGTGACTGGCATGAGGACATTGCAGTGACTGGATTGAGGACATTGTAGTGATTGGCATGAGGACATTATATTGACTGACATGAGGACATTGTAGTGACTGGCATGAGGATATTGTAGTGACTGGCATGAGGGTATTGTAGCGACTGACATGAGGACATTGTAGTGACTGGCATGAGGACATTGTCGTGACTGGCATGAGGACATTGCAGTGACTGGCATGAGGACATTGTAATGACTGGCATGAGGACATTGCAGTGACTAGCATGAGGACATTGTAATGACCGGCATGAGGACATTTTAATGACTGGCATGAGGCCATTGCAGTGACTGGAATGAGGACATTGTAGAGACTGGCATGAGGACATTGTAGTGACTGGCATGAGGATATTGTAGTGACTGGCATGAGGGCATTGTAGCGACTGACATGAGGACATTGTAGTGACTGGCATGAGGATATTGTAGTGACTGGCATGAGGACATTGCAGTGACTGGCATGAGGACATTGTAGTGACTGACATGAGGACAGTGACTGGCATGAGGACATTGCAGTGACTGGCATGAGGACATTGTAATGACTGGCATGATGACATTTTAGTGACTGGCATGAGGACATTGCAGTGACTGGATTGAGGACATTGTAGTGACTGGCATGAGGACATTGTAGTGACTGGCATGAGGATATTGTAGTGACTGGCATGAGGACATTGCAGTGACTGGCATGAGTACATTGTAGTGACTGGCATGAGGACATTACAGTGACCGGCATGAGGACATTGTAGTGTCTGGCATCGCGACATTGCAGTGACTGGCATGAGGACAGTGTAGTGATTGGCATGAGATATCGTAGTGACTGACATGAGGACATTGTAGTGACCGACATGAGGACATTGTAGTGACTGACATGAGGGCATTGTAGTGACTGACATGAGGACATTATATTGACTGACATGAGGACATTGTAGTGACTGGCATGAGGATATTGTAGTGACTGGCATGAGGGCATTGTAGCGACTGACATGAGGACATTGTAGTGACTGGCATGAGAATAGTGTAGTGACTGGCATGAGGACATTGCAGTGACTGGCATGAGGACATTGTAGTGACTGACATGAGGACAGTGACTGGCATGAGGACATTGCAGTGACTGGCATGAGGACATTGTAATGACTGGCATGATGACATTTTAGTGACTGGCATGAGGACATTGCAGTGACTGGATTGAGGACATTGTAGTGACTGGCATGAGGACATTGTGGTGACTGGCATGAGGATATTGTAGTGACTGGCATGAGGACATTGCAGTGACTGGCATGAGGACATTGTAGTGACTGACATGAGGACAGTGACTGGCATGAGGACATTGCAGTGACAGGAATGAGGGCATTGTAGTGACTGGCATGAGGACATTGTAGTGACTGGCATGAGGACATTGTAGTGACTGGAATGAGTACATTGTAGTTACTGGCATGATGACATTGTAGTGACTGGCATGAGGACATTGTAGTGACTGGCATGGGGACATTTCAGTGACTGGCATGAGGACATTGTAGTGGCTGACATGAGGACAGTGACTGGCATGAGGACATTGCAGTGACTGGCATGAGGACATTGCAGTACCTGGCATGAGGACATTGTAGTGACTGGAATGAGGACATTGTAGTGACTGGCATGAGGACATTGTAGTGACTGGCATTAGGACATTGCAGTGACTGGCATAAGGACATTGTACTGACTGGCATGAGGACATTGTAATGACTGGCATGAGGACATTGCAGTGACTGGCATCAGGACATTGTAATGACTGGCATGAGGACATTTTAGTGACTGGCATGAGGCCATTGCAGTGACTGGAATGAGGACATTGTAGAGACTGGCATGAGGACATTGCAGTGACTGGCATGAGGACATTTTAGTGACTGGCATGAGGCCATTGTAGTGACTGGCATGAGGATATTGTAGTGACTGGCATGAGGACATTGCAGTGACTGGCATGAGGACATTGTAGTGACTGACATGAGGACAGTGACTGGCATGAGGACATTGCAGTGAATGGCATGAGGACATTGTAATGACTGGCATGATGACATTTTAGTGACTGGCATGAGGACATTGCAGTGACTGGATTGAGGACATTGTAGTGACTGGCATGAGGACATTGTAGTGACTGGCATGAGGATATTGTAGTGACTGGCATGAGGACATTGCAGTGACTGGCATGAGGACATTGTAGTGACTGACATGAGGACAGTGACTGGCATGAGGACATTACAATGACCGGCATGAGGACATTGTTGTGTCTGGCATGGCGACATTGCAGTGACTGGCATGAGGACATTGTAGTGATTGGCATGAGATATCGTAGTGACTGACATGAGGACATTGTAGTGACCGACATGAGGACATTGTAGTGACTGACATGAGGGCATTGTAGTGACTGACATGAGGACATTATATTGACTGACATGAGGACATTGTAGTGACTGGCATGAGGATATTGTAGTGACTGGCATGAGGGCATTGTAGCGACTGACATGAGGACATTGTAGTGACTGGCATGAGAATAGTGTAGTGACTGGCATGAGGGCATTGCAGTGACTGGCATGAGGACATTGTAGTGACTGACATGAAGACAGTGACTGGCATGAGGACATTGCAGTGACTGGCATGAGGACATTGTAATGACTGGCATGATGACATTTTAGTGACTGGCATGAGGACATTGCAGTGACTGGATTGAGGACATTGTAGTGATTGGCATGAGGACATTGTGGTGACTGGCATGAGGATATTGTAGTGACTGGCATGAGGACATTGCAGTGACTGGCATGAGGACATTGTAGTGACTGACATGAGGACAGTGACTGGCATGAGGACATTGCAGTGACAGGAATGAGGGCATCGTAGTGACTGGCATGAGGACATTGTAGTGACTGGCATGAGGACATTGTAGTGACTGGAATGAGTACATTGTAGTGACTGGCATGATGACATTGTAGTGACTGGCATGAGGACATTGTAGTGACTGGCATGGGGACATTTCAGTGACTGGCATGAGGACATTGTAGTGGCTGACATGAGGATATTGTAGTGACTGGCATGAGGACATTGCAGTGACTGGCATGAGGACATTGTAGTGACTGACATGAGGACAGTGACTGGCATGAGGACATTGCAGTGACTGGCATGAGGACATTGTAGTGACTGGCATGAGGACATTGTAGTGACTGGCATGAGGACATTGTAGTGACTGGAATGAGTACATTGTAGTGACTGGCATGATAACATTGTAGTGACTGGCATGATGACATTGTAGAGACTGGCATGGGGACATTTCAGTGACAGGCATGAGGACATTGTAGTGGCGGACATCAGGACAGTGACTGGCATGAGGACATTGCAGTGACTGGCATGAGGACATTGCAGTGACTGGCATGAGGACATTGTAGTGACTGGAATGAGGACATTGTAGTGACTGGCATGAGGACATTGTGGTGACTGGCATGAGGATATCGCAGTGACTGGCATGAGGACATTGTAGTGACTGGCATGAGGACATTGTAATGACTCGCATGAGGACATTGTAGTGACTGGCATGAAGACATTGCAGTGACTGGCATCAGGACATTGTAGTGACTGACATGAGGACAGTGACTGGCATGAGGACATTGCAGTGACTGGCATGAGGACATTGTAGTGACTGGCATGAGGACATTGTAGTGACTGGCATGAGGACATTGTAGTGACTGGCATGAGGACATTGTCGTGACTGGCATGAGGACATTGCAGTGACTGGCATGAGGACATTGTAGAGACTGGCATGAGGACATTGTAGTGACTGGCATGAGGATATTGTAGTGACTGGCATGAGGGCATTGTAGCGACTGACATGAGGACATTGTAGTGACTGGCATGAGGATATTGTAGTGACTGGCATGAGGACATTGCAGTGACTGGCATGAGGACATTGTAGTGACTGACATGAGGACAGTGACTGGCATGAGGACATTGCAGTGACTGGCATGAGGACATTGTAATGACTGGCATGATGACATTTTAGTGACTGGCATGAGGACATTGCACTGACTGGATTGAGGACATTGTAGTGACTGGCATGAGGACATTGTAGTGACTGGCATGAGGATATTGTAGTGACTGGCATGAGGACATTGCAGTGACTGGCATGAGGACATTGTAGTGACTGACATGAGGACAGTGACTGGCATGAGGACATTACAGTGACCGGCATGAGGACATTGTTGTGTCTGGCATGGCGACATTGCAGTGACTGGCATGAGGACATTGTAGTGATTGGCATGAGATATCGTTGTGACTGACATGAGGACATTGTAGTGACCGACATGAGGACATTGCAGTGACAGGAATGAGGGCATCGTAGTGACTGGCATGAGGACATTGTAGTGACTGGCATGAGGACATTGTAGTGACTGGAATGAGTACATTGTAGTGACTGGCATGATGACATTGTAGTGACTGGCATGAGGACATTGTAGTGACTGGCATGGGGACATTTCAGTGACTGGCATGAGGACATTGTAGTGGCTGACATGAGGATATTGTAGTGACTGGCATGAGGACATTGCAGTGACTGGCATGAGGACATTGTAGTGACTGACATGAGGACAGTGACTGGCATGAGGACATTGCAGTGACTGGCATGAGGACATTGTAGTGACTGGCATGAGGACATTGTAGTGACTGGCATGAGGACATTGTAGTGACTGGAATGAGTACATTGTAGTGACTGGCATGATAACATTGTAGTGACTGGCATGATGACATTGTAGAGACTGGCATGGGGACATTTCAGTGACAGGCATGAGGACATTGTAGTGGCGGACATCAGGACAGTGACTGGCATGAGGACATTGCAGTGACTGGCATGAGGACATTGCAGTGACTGGCATGAGGACATTGTAGTGACTGGAATGAGGACATTGTAGTGACTGGCATGAGGACATTGTGGTGACTGGCATGAGGATATCGCAGTGACTGGCATGAGGACATTGTAGTGACTGGCATGAGGACATTGTAATGACTCGCATGAGGACATTGTAGTGACTGGCATGAAGACATTGCAGTGACTGGCATCAGGACATTGTAGTGACTGACATGAGGACAGTGACTGGCATGAGGACATTGCAGTGACTGGCATGAGGACATTGTAGTGACTGGCATGAGGACATTGTAGTGACTGGCATGAGGACATTGTAGTGACTGGCATGAGGACATTGTCGTGACTGGCATGAGGACATTGCAGTGACTGGCATGAGGACATTGTACTGACTGGCATGAGGACATTGTAATGACTGGCATGAGGACATTGCAGTGACTGGCATGAGGACATTGTAATGACTGGCATGAGGACATTTTAATGACTGGCATGAGGCCATTGCAGTGACTGGAATGAGGACATTGTAGAGACTGGCATGAGGACATTGTAGTGACTGGCATGAGGATATTGTAGTGACTGGCATGAGGGCATTGTAGCGACTGACATGAGGACATTGTAGTGACTGGCATGAGGATATTGTAGTGACTGGCATGAGGACATTGCAGTGACTGGCATGAGGACATTGTAGTGACTGACATGAGGACAGTGACTGGCATGAGGACATTGTAGTGACTGGCATGAGGACATTGTAGTGACTGGCATGAGGATATTGTAGTGACTGGCATGAGGACATTGCAGTGACTGGCATGAGGACATTGTAGTGACTGACATGAGGACAGTGACTGGCATGAGGACATTACAGTGACCGGCATGAGGACATTGTTGTGTCTGGCATGGCGACATTGCAGTGACTGGCATGAGGACATTGTAGTGATTGGCATGAGATATCGTTGTGACTGACATGAGGACATTGTAGTGACCGACATGAGGACATTGTAGTGACTGACATGAGGGCATTGTAGTGACTGACATGAGGACATTATATTGACTGACATGAGGACATTGTAGTGACTGGCATGAGGATATTGTAGTGACTGGCATGAGGGCATTTTGCGACTGACATGAGGACATTGTAGTGACTGGCATGAGGACATTGTCGTGACTGGCATGAGGACATTGCAGTGACTGGCATGAGGACATTGTAATGACTGGCATGAGGACATTGCAGTGACTAGCATGAGGACATTGTAATGACTGGCATGAGGACATTTTAATGACTGGCATGAGGCCATTGCAGTGACTGGAATGAGGACATTGTAGAGACTGGCATGAGGACATTGTAGTGACTGGCATGAGGATATTGTAGTGACTGGCATGAGGGCATTGTAGCGACTGACATGAGGACATTGTAGTGACTGGCATGAGGATATTGTAGTGACTGGCATGAGGACATTGCAGTGACTGGCATGAGGACATTGTAGTGACTGACATGAGGACAGTGACTGGCATGAGGACATTGCAGTGACTGGCATGAGGACATTGTAATGACTGGCATGATGACATTTTAGTGACTGGCATGAGGACATTGCAGTGACTGGATTGAGGACATTGTAGTGACTGGCATGAGGACATTGTAGTGACTGGCATGAGGATATTGTAGTGACTGGCATGAGGACATTGCAGTGACTGGCATGAGGACATTGTAGTGACTGACATGAGGACAGTGACTGGTATGAGGACATTACAGTGACCGGCATGAGGACATTGTAGTGTCTGGCATCGCGACATTGCAGTGACTGGCATGAGGACATTGTAGTGATTGGCATGAGATATCGTAGTGACTGACATGAGGACATTGTAGTGACCGACATGAGGACATTGTAGTGACTGACATGAGGGCATTGTAGTGACTGACATGAGGACATTATATTGACTGACATGAGGACATTGTAGTGACTGGCATGAGGATATTGTAGTGACTGGCGTGAGGGCATTGTAGCGACTGACATGAGGACATTGTAGTGACTGGCATGAGAATAGTGTAGTGACTGGCATGAGGACATTGCAGTGACTGGCATGAGGACATTGTAGTGACTGACATGAGGACAGTGACTGGCATGAGGACATTGCAGTGACTGGCATGAGGACATTGTAATGACTGGCATGATGACATTTTAGTGACTGGCATGAGGACATTGCAGTGACTAGATTGAGGACATTGTAGTGACTGGCATGAGGACATTGTGGTGACTGGCATGAGGATATTGTAGTGACTGGCATGAGGACATTGCAGTGACTGGCATGAGGACATTGTAGTGACTGACATGAGGACAGTGACTGGCATGAGGACATTGCAGTGACAGGAATGAGGGCATTGTAGTGACTGGCATGAGGACATTGTAGTGACTGGCATGAGGACATTGTAGTGACTGGAATGAGTACATTGTAGTTACTGGCATGATGACATTGTAGTGACTGGCATGAGGACATTGTAGTGACTGGCATGGGGACATTTCAGTGACTGGCATGAGGACATTGTAGTGGCTGACATGAGGACAGTGACTGGCATGAGGACATTGCAGTGACTGGCATGAGGACATTGCAGTACCTGGCATGAGGACATTGTAGTGACTGGAATGAGGACATTGTAGTGACTGGCATGAGGACATTGTAGTGACTGGCATTAGGACATTGCAGTGACTGACATAAGGACATTGTACTGACTGGCATGAGGACATTGTAATGACTGGCATGAGGACATTTTAGTGACTGGCATGAGGCCATTGCAGTGACTGGAATGAGGACATTGTAGAGACTGGCATGAGGACATTGCAGTGACTGGCATGAGGACATTTTAGTGACTGGCATGAGGCCATTGTAGTGACTGGCATGAGGATATTGTAGTGACTGGCATGAGGACATTGCAGTGACTGCCATGAGGACATTGTAGTGACTGACATGAGGACAGTGACTGACATGAGGACATTGCAGTGACTGGCATGAGGACATTGTAATGACTGGCATGATGACATTTTAGTGACTGGCATGAGGACATTGCAGTGACTGGATTGAGGACATTGTAGTGACTGGCATGAGGACATTGTAGTGACTGGCATGAGGATATTGTAGTGAGTGGCATGAGGACATTGCAGTGACTGGCATGAGGACATTGTAGTGACTGACATGAGGACAGTGACTGGCATGAGGACATTACAGTGACCGGCATGAGGACATTGTTGTGTCTGGCATGGCGACATTGCAGTGACTGGCATGAGGACATTGTAGTGATTGGCATGAGATATCGTAGTGACTGACATGAGGACATTGTAGTGACCGACATGAGGACCTTGTAGTGACTGACATGAGGGCATTGTAGTGACTGACATGAGGACATTATATTGACTGACATGAGGACATTGTAGTGACTGGCATGAGGATATTGTAGTGACTGGCATGAGGGCATTGTAGCGACTGACATAAGGACATTGTAGTGACTGGCATGAGAATAGTGTAGTGACTGGCATGAGGGCATTGCAGTGACTGGCATGAGGACATTGTAGTGACTGACATGAGGACAGTGACTGGCATGAGGACATTGCAGTGACTGGCATGAGGACATTGTAATGACTGGCATGATGACATTTTAGTGACTGGCATGAGGACATTGCAGTGACTGGATTGAGGACATTGTAGTGATTGGCATGAGGACATTGTGGTGACTGGCATGAGGATATTGTAGTGACTGGCATGAGGACATTGCAGTGACTGGCATGAGGACATTGTAGTGACTGACATGAGGACAGTGACTGGCATGAGGACATTGCAGTGACAGGAATGAGGGCATTGTAGTGACTGGCATGAGGACATTGTAGTGACTGGCATGAGGACATTGTAGTGACTGGAATGAGTACATTGTAGTTACTGGCATGATGACATTGTAGTGACTGGCATGAGGACATTGTAGTGACTGGCATGGGGACAGTTCAGTGACTGGCATGAGGACATTGTAGTGGCTGACATGAGGACAGTGACTGGCATGAGGACATTGCAGTGACTGGCATGAGGACATTGCAGTACCTGGCATGAGGACATTGTAGTGACTGGAATGAGGACATTGTAGTGACTGGCATGAGGACATTGTAGTGACTGGCATTAGGACATTGCAGTGACTGGCATAAGGACATTGTACTGACTGGCATGAGGACATTGTAATGACTGGCATGAGGACATTGCAGTGACTGGCATCAGGACATTGTAATGACTGGCATGAGGACATTTTAGTGACTGGCATGAGGCCATTGCAGTGACTGGAATGAGGACATTGTAGAGACTGGCATGAGGACATTGCAGTGACTGGCATGAGGACATTTTAGTGACTGGCATGAGGCCATTGTAGTGACTGGCATGAGGATATTGTAGTGACTGGCATGAGGACATTGCAGTGACTGGCATGAGGACATTGTAGTGACTGACATGAGGACAGTGACTGGCATGAGGACATTGCAGTGACTGGCATGAGGACATTGTAATGACTGGCATGATGACATTTTAGTGACTGGCATGAGGACATTGCAGTGACTGGATTGAGGACATTGTAGTGACTGGCATGAGGACATTGTAGTGACTGGCATGAGGATATTGTAGTGAGTGGCATGAGGACATTGCAGTGACTGGCATGAGGACATTGTAGTGACTGACATGAGGACAGTGACTGGCATGAGGACATTACAGTGACCGGCATGAGGACATTGTTGTGTCTGGCATGAGGACATTGTAGTGATTGGCATGAGATATCGTAGTGACTGACATGAGGACATTGTAGTGACCGACATGAGGACATTGTAGTGACTGACATGAGGGCATTGTAGTGACTGACATGAGGACATTATATTGACTGACATGAGGACATTGTAGTGACTGGCATGAGGATATTGTAGTGACTGGCATGAGGGCATTGTAGCGACTGACATGAGGACATTGTAGTGACTGGCATGAGAATAGTGTAGTGACTGGCATGAGGGCATTGCAGTGACTGGCATGAGGACATTGTAGTGACTGACATGAGGACAGTGACTGGCATGAGGACATTGCAGTGACTGGCATGAGGACATTGTAATGACTGGCATGATGACATTTTAGTGACTGGCATGAGGACATTGCAGTGACTGGATTGAGGACATTGTAGTGATTGGCATGAGGACATTGTGGTGACTGGCATGAGGATATTGTAGTGACTGGCATGAGGACATTGCAGTGACTGGCATGAGGACATTGTAGTGACTGACATGAGGACAGTGACTGGCATGAGGACATTGCAGTGACAGGAATGAGGGCATCGTAGTGACTGGCATGAGGACATTGTAGTGACTGGCATGAGGACATTGTAGTGACTGGAATGAGTACATTGTAGTGACTGGCATGATGACATTGTAGTGACTGGCATGAGGACATTGTAGTGACAGGCATGGGGACATTTCAGTGACTGGCATGAGGACATTGTAGTGGCTGACATGAGGATATTGTAGTGACTGGCATGAGGACATTGCAGTGACTGGCATGAGGACATTGTAGTGACTGACATGAGGACAGTGACTGGCATGAGGACATTGCAGTGACTGGCATGAGGACATTGTAGTGACTGGCATGAGGACATTGTAGTGACTGGCATGAGGACATTGTAGTGACTGGAATGAGTACATTGTAGTGACTGGCATGATAACATTGTAGTGACTGGCATGATGACATTGTAGAGACTGGCATGGGGACATTTCAGTGACAGGCATGAGGACATTGTAGTGGCGGACATCAGGACAGTGACTGGCATGAGGACATTGCAGTGACTGGCATGAGGACATTGCAGTGACTGGCATGAGGACATTGTAGTGACTGGAATGAGGACATTGTAGTGACTGGCATGAGGACATTGTGGTGACTGGCATGAGGATATCGCAGTGACTGGCATGAGGACATTGTAGTGACTGGCATGAGGACATTGTAATGACTCGCATGAGGACATTGTAGTGACTGGCATGAAGACATTGCAGTGACTGGCATCAGGACATTGTAGTGACTGACATGAGGACAGTGACTGGCATGAGGACATTGCAGTGACTGGCATGAGGACATTGTAGTGACTGGCATGAGGACATTGTAGTGACTGGCATGAGGACATTGTAGTGACTGGCATGAGGACATTGTCGTGACTGGCATGAGGACATTGCAGTGACTGGCATGAGGACATTGTACTGACTGGCATGAGGACATTGTAATGACTGGCATGAGGACATTGCAGTGACTGGCATGAGGACATTGTAATGACTGGCATGAGGACATTTTAATGACTGGCATGAGGCCATTGCAGTGACTGGAATGAGGACATTGTAGAGACTGGCATGAGGACATTGTAGTGACTGGCATGAGGATATTGTAGTGACTGGCATGAGGGCATTGTAGCGACTGACATGAGGACATTGTAGTGACTGGCATGAGGATATTGTAGTGACTGGCATGAGGACATTGCAGTGACTGGCATGAGGACATTGTAATGACTGACATGAGGACAGTGACTGGCATGAGGACATTGCAGTGACTGGCATGAGGACATTGTAATGACTGGCATGATGACATTTTAGTGACTGGCATGAGGACATTGCAGTGACTGGATTGAGGACATTGTAGTGACTGGCATGAGGACATTGTAGTGACTGGCATGAGGATATTGTAGTGACTGGCATGAGGACATTGTAGTGACTGACATGAGGACAGTGACTGGCATGAGGACATTACAGTGACCGGCATGAGGACATTGTTGTGTCTGGCATGGCGACATTGCAGTGACTGGCATGAGGACATTGTAGTGATTGGCATGAGATATCGTTGTGACTGACATGAGGACATTGTAGTGACCGACATGAGGACATTGTAGTGACTGACATGAGGGCATTGTAGTGACTGACATGAGGACATTATATTGACTGACATGAGGACATTGTAGTGACTGGCATGAGGATATTGTAGTGACTGGCATGAGGGCATTTTGCGACTGACATGAGGACATTGTAGTGACTGGCATGAGGACATTGTCGTGACTGGCATGAGGACATTGCAGTGACTGGCATGAGGACATTGTAATGACTGGCATGAGGACATTGCAGTGACTAGCATGAGGACATTGTAATGACTGGCATGAGGACATTTTAATGACTGGCATGAGGCCATTGCAGTGACTGGAATGAGGACATTGTAGAGACTGGCATGAGGACATTGTAGTGACTGGCATGAGGATATTGTAGTGACTGGCATGAGGGCATTGTAGCGACTGACATGAGGACATTGTAGTGACTGGCATGAGGATATTGTAGTGACTGGCATGAGGACATTGCAGTGACTGGCATGAGAACATTGTAGTGACTGACATGAGGACAGTGACTGGCATGAGGATATTGCAGTGACTGGCATGAGGACATTGTAATGACTGGCATGATGACATTTTAGTGACTGGCATGAGGACATTGCAGTGACTGGATTGAGGACATTGTAGTGACTGGCATGAGGACATTGTAGTGACTGGCATGAGGATATTGTAGTGACTGGCATGAGGACATTGCAGTGACTGGCATGAGGACATTGTAGTGACTGACATGAGGACAGTGACTGGTATGAGGACATTACAGTGACCGGCATGAGGACATTGTAGTGTCTGGCATCGCGACATTGCAGTGACTGGCATGAGGACATTGTAGTGATTGGCATGAGATATCGTAGTGACTGACATGAGGACATTTTAGTGATTGGCATGAGGACATTGTGGTGACTGGCATGAGGATATTGTAGTGACTGGCATGAGGACATTGCAGTGACTGGCATGAGGACATTGTAGTGACTGACATGAGGACAGTGACTGGCATGAGGACATTGCAGTGACAGGAATGAGGGCATCGTAGTGACTGGCATGAGGACATTGTAGTGACTGGCATGAGGACATTGTAGTGACTGGAATGAGTACATTGTAGTGACTGGCATGATGACATTGTAGTGACTGGCATGAGGACATTGTAATGACTGGCATGATGACATTTTAGTGACTGGCATGAGGACATTGCAGTGACTGGATTGAGGACATTGTAGTGACTGGCATGAGGACATTGTAGTGACTGGCATGAGGATATTGTAGTGACTGGCATGAGGACATTGCAGTGACTGGCATGAGGACATTGTAGTGACTGACATGAGGACAGTGACTGGTATGAGGACATTACAGTGACCGGCATGAGGACATTGTAGTGTCTGGCATCGCGACATTGCAGTGACTGGCATGAGGACATTGTAGTGATTGGCATGAGATATCGTAGTGACTGACATGAGGACATTGTAGTGACCGACATGAGGACATTGTAGTGACTGACATGAGGGCATTGTAGTGACTGACATGAGGACATTATATTGACTGACATGAGGACATTGTAGTGACTGGCATGAGGATATTGTAGTGACTGGCGTGAGGGCATTGTAGCGACTGACATGAGGACATTGTAGTGACTGGCATGAGAATAGTGTAGTGACTGGCATGAGGACATTGCAGTGACTGGCATGAGGACATTGTAGTGACTGACATGAGGACAGTGACTGGCATGAGGACATTGCAGTGACTGGCATGAGGACATTGTAATGACTGGCATGATGACATTTTAGTGACTGGCATGAGGGCATTGCAGTGACTGGATTGAGGACATTGTAGTGACTGGCATGAGGACATTGTGGTGACTGGCATGAGGATATTGTAGTGACTGGCATGAGGACATTGCAGTGACTGGCATGAGGACATTGTAGTGACTGACATGAGGACAGTGACTGGCATGAGGACATTGCAGTGACAGGAATGAGGGCATTGTAGTGACTGGCATGAGGACATTGTAGTGACTGGCATGAGGACATTGTAGTGACTGGAATGAGTACATTGTAGTGACTGGCATGATGACATTGTAGTGACTGGCATGAGGACATTGTAGTGACTGGCATGGGGACATTTCAGTGACTGGCATGAGGACATTGTAGTGGCTGACATGAGGACAGTGACTGGCATGAGGACATTGCAGTGACTGGCATGAGGCCATTGCAGTACCTGGCATGAGGACATTGTAGTGACTGGAATGAGGACATTGTAGTGACTGGCATGAGGACATTGTAGTGACTGGCATTAGGACATTGCAGTGACTGGCATAAGGACATTGTACTGACTGGCATGAGGACATTGTAATGACTGGCATGAGGACATTGCAGTGACTGGCATCAGGACATTGTAATGACTGGCATGAGGACATTTTAGTGACTGGCATGAGGCCATTGCAGTGACTGGAATGAGGACATTGTAGAGACTGGCATGAGGACATTGTAGTGACTGGCATGAGGATATTGTAGTGACTGGAATGAGGACATTGTAGAGACTGGCATGAGGACATTGTAGCGACTGGCATGAGGATATTGTAGTGACTGGCATGAGGGCATTGTAGCGACTGACATGAGGACATTGTAGTGACTGGCATGAGGATATTGTAGTGACTGGCATGAGGACATTGCAGTGACTGGCATGAGGACATTGTAGTGACTGACATGAGGACAGTGACTGGCATGAGGACATTGCAGTGACTGGCATGAGGACATTGTAATGACTGGCATGATGACATTTTAGTGACTGGCATGAGGACATTGCAGTGACTGGATTGAGGACATTGTAGTGACTGGCATGAGGACATTGTAGTGACTGGCATGAGGATATTGTAGTGACTGGCATGAGGACATTGCAGTGACTGGCATGAGGACATTGTAGTGACTGACATGAGGACAGTGACTGGCATGAGGACATTACAGTGACCGGCATGAGGACATTGTTGTATCTGGCATGGCGACATTGCAGTGACTGGCATGAGGACATTGTAGTGATTGGCATGAGATATCGTAGTGACTGACATGAGGACATTGTAGTGACCGACATGAGGACATTGTAGTGACTGACATGAGGGCATTGTAGTGACTGACATGAGGACATTATATTGACTGACATGAGGACATTGTAGTGACTGGCATGAGGATATTGTTGTGACTGGCATGAGGGCATTGTAGCGACTGACATGAGGACATTGTAGGGACTGGCATGAGAATAGTGTAGTGACTGGCATGAGGACATTGCAGTGACTGGCATGAGGACATTGTAGTGACTGACATGAGGACAGTGACTGGCATGAGGACATTGCAGTGACTGGCATGAGGACATTGTAATGACTGGCATGATGACATTTTAGTGACTGGCATGAGGACATTGCAGTGACTGGATTGAGGACATTGTAGTGACTGGCATGAGGACATTGTGGTGACTGGCATGAGGATATTGTAGTGACTGGCATGAGGACATTGCAGTGACTGGCATGAGGACATTGTAGTGACTGACATGAGGACAGTGACTGGCATGAGGACATTGCAGTGACAGGAATGAGGGCATCGTAGTGACTGGCATGAGGACATTGTAGTGACTGGCATGAGGACATTGTAGTGACTGGAATGAGTACATTGTAGTGACTGGCATGATGACATTGTAGTGACTGGCATGAGGACATTGTAGTGACTGGCATGGGGACATTTCAGTGACTGGCATGAGGACATTGTAGTGGCTGACATGAGGACAGTGACTGGCATGAGGACATTGCAGTGACTGGCATGAGGACATTGCAGTACCTGGCATGAGGACATTGTAGTGACTGGAATGAGGACATTGTAGTGACTGGCATGAGGACATTGCAGTGACTGGCATCAGGACATTGCAGTGACTGGATTGAGGACATTGTAGTGACTGGCATGAGGACATTGTAATGACTGGCATGAGGACATTGCAGTGACTGGCATCAGGACATTGCAGTGACTGGATTGAGGACATTGTAGTGACTGGCATGAGGACATTGTAGTGACTGGCATGAGGATATTGTAGTGACTGGCATGAGGACATTGCAGTGACTGGCATGAGGACATTGTAGTGACTGACATGAGGACAGTGACTGGTATGAGGACATTACAGTGACCGGCATGAGGACATTGTAGTGTCTGGCATCGCGACATTGCAGTGACTGGCATGAGGACATTGTAGTGATTGGCATGAGATATCGTAGTGACTGACATGAGGACATTGTAGTGACCGACATGAGGACATTGTAGTGACTGACATGAGGGCATTGTAGTGACTGACATGAGGACATTATATTGACTGACATGAGGACATTGTAGTGACTGGCATGAGGATATTGTAGTGACTGGCGTGAGGGCATTGTAGCGACTGACATGAGGACATTGTAGTGACTGGCATGAGAATAGTGTAGTGACTGGCATGAGGACATTGCAGTGACTGGCATGAGGACATTGTAGTGACTGACATGAGGACAGTGACTGGCATGAGGACATTGCAGTGACTGGCATGAGGACATTGTAATGACTGGCATGATGACATTTTAGTGACTGGCATGAGGACATTGCAGTGACTGGATTGAGGACATTGTAGTGACTGGCATGAGGACATTGTGGTGACTGGCATGAGGATATTGTAGTGACTGGCATGAGGACATTGCAGTGACTGGCATGAGGACATTGTAGTGACTGACATGAGGACAGTGACTGGCATGAGGACATTGCAGTGACAGGAATGAGGGCATTGTAGTGACTGGCATGAGGACATTGTAGTGACTGGCATGAGGACATTGTAGTGACTGGAATGAGTACATTGTAGTGACTGGCATGATGACATTGTAGTGACTGGCATGAGGACATTGTAGTGACTGGCATGGGGACATTTCAGTGACTGGCATGAGGACATTGTAGTGGCTGACATGAGGACAGTGACTGGCATGAGGACATTGCAGTGACTGGCATGAGGCCATTGCAGTACCTGGCATGAGGACATTGTAGTGACTGGAATGAGGACATTGTAGTGACTGGCATGAGGACATTGTAGTGACTGGCATTAGGACATTGCAGTGACTGGCATAAGGACATTGTACTGACTGGCATGAGGACATTGTAATGACTGGCATGAGGACATTGCAGTGACTGGCATCAGGACATTGTAATGACTGGCATGAGGACATTTTAGTGACTGGCATGAGGCCATTGCAGTGACTGGAATGAGGACATTGTAGAGACTGGCATGAGGACATTGTAGTGACTGGCATGAGGATATTGTAGTGACTGGAATGAGGACATTGTAGAGACTGGCATGAGGACATTGTAGCGACTGGCATGAGGATATTGTAGTGACTGGCATGAGGGCATTGTAGCGACTGACATGAGGACATTGTAGTGACTGGCATGAGGATATTGTAGTGACTGGCATGAGGACATTGCAGTGACTGGCATGAGGACATTGTAGTGACTGACATGAGGACAGTGACTGGCATGAGGACATTGCAGTGACTGGCATGAGGACATTGTAATGACTGGCATGATGACATTTTAGTGACTGGCATGAGGACATTGCAGTGACTGGATTGAGGACATTGTAGTGACTGGCATGAGGACATTGTAGTGACTGGCATGAGGATATTGTAGTGACTGGCATGAGGACATTGCAGTGACTGGCATGAGGACATTGTAGTGACTGACATGAGGACAGTGACTGGCATGAGGACATTACAGTGACCGGCATGAGGACATTGTTGTATCTGGCATGGCGACATTGCAGTGACTGGCATGAGGACATTGTAGTGATTGGCATGAGATATCGTAGTGACTGACATGAGGACATTGTAGTGACCGACATGAGGACATTGTAGTGACTGACATGAGGGCATTGTAGTGACTGACATGAGGACATTATATTGACTGACATGAGGACATTGTAGTGACTGGCATGAGGATATTGTAGTGACTGGCATGAGGGCATTGTAGCGACTGACATGAGGACATTGTAGTGACTGGCATGAGAATAGTGTAGTGACTGGCATGAGGACATTGCAGTGACTGGCATGAGGACATTGTAGTGACTGACATGAGGACAGTGACTGGCATGAGGACATTGCAGTGACTGGCATGAGGACATTGTAATGACTGGCATGATGACATTTTAGTGACTGGCATGAGGACATTGCAGTGACTGGATTGAGGACATTGTAGTGACTGGCATGAGGACATTGTGGTGACTGGCATGAGGATATTGTAGTGACTGGCATGAGGACATTGCAGTGACTGGCATGAGGACATTGTAGTGACTGACATGAGGACAGTGACTGGCATGAGGACATTGCAGTGACAGGAATGAGGGCATCGTAGTGACTGGCATGAGGACATTGTAGTGACTGGCATGAGGACATTGTAGTGACTGGAATGAGTACATTGTAGTGACTGGCATGATGACATTGTAGTGACTGGCATGAGGACATTGTAGTGACTGGCATGGGGACATTTCAGTGACTGGCATGAGGACATTGTAGTGGCTGACATGAGGACAGTGACTGGCATGAGGACATTGCAGTGACTGGCATGAGGACATTGCAGTACCTGGCATGAGGACATTGTAGTGACTGGAATGAGGACATTGTAGTGACTGGCATGAGGACATTGTAGTGACTGGCATTAGGACATTGCAGTGACTGGCATAAGGACATTGTACTGACTGGCATGAGGACATTGCAGTGACTGGCATCAGGACATTGTAATGACTGGCATGAGGACATTTTAGTGACTGGCATGAGGCCATTGCGGTGACTGGAATGAGGACATTGTAGAGACTGGCATGAGGACATTGTAGTGACTGGCATGAGGATATTGTAGTGACTGGCATGAGGGCATTGTAGCGACTGACATGAGGACATTGTAGTGACTGGCATGAGGATATTGTGGTGGCTGGCATGAGGACATTGCAGTGACTGGCATGAGGACATTGTAGTGACTGACATGAGGACAGTGACTGGCATGAGGACATTGCAGTGACTGGCATGAGGACATTGGAATGACTGGCATAAGAACATTGTAATGACTGGCTTGCGGACACTGCAGTGACTGGCATGAGGACATTGTAGTGACTGGCATGAGGACATTGTGATGACTGGCATGAGGACATTACATTGACTGGCATGAGGACATTGTTGTGTCTGGCATGGCGACATAGCAGTGACTGGCATGAGGACATTGTAGTGATTGGCATGAGGATAGTGTAGTGACTGACATGAGGACATTGTAGTGACCGACATGAGGACATTGTAGTGACTGACATGAGGGCATTGTAGTGACTGACATGAGGACATTATATTGACTGACATGAGGACATTGTAGTGACTGACATGAGGGTATTGTAGTGACTGACATGAGGACATTGTCGTGACTGGCATGAGAACATTGTGATGACTGGCATGAGGACATTGTAGTGACTGACATGAGGACATTGTAGTGACTGACATGAGGACATTGTAGTGACTAGCATGATGACTGCACGAGGAGATTGATACGCGCTGTTGAAGTAGGCTGGCGGACAGATATCAAACGAAACCAGAACTAGAAAGCATCGAGGTTCTTTTACATGGAGCGGATCAATTCCATAAGAAATATAAACACAGCAGATTTCGTGTCCTGAGTACAAAAATAGATTTAGTGATGAGAGCAAATAATTAACTATGTCACTTTGTCAAATGTAACTGGCCACCACACGTGACTCCTCTGGTCAGACGTGACGGATCTATTTTTAGCTATGCCCGCACATTTATAACTAAGCCCCTCCCAATTTGAACATGTTGACTACTGAGTTCTAGGAAACTATACAAGTGAGCTGTTGAATATTTTGAAACGCGATATTGAATGTGTCGGTTGGTCATCATTCTATTTGTATCAGTGACTGATCTATCGTCTATAATTAGCAAGCCATGTCACATCCCGGTAACAGGTGCGCGGCATGAACACATATTTACGGAGATGGTAGATACTATTTGTCTTAGACGATTTGAAGCCCTGACATGGCCATACGTTTCTACATGTATCACATGTTCAATCGATCATCAGGTATATATTTACTTCTGAACTGCGCAGAGTCGTGACAACTACTCGCGGTTGTATAATCGATCCGTCGTGATAATGTACGACACGTCGGTCTTAATTCAATTGTACATGCATCTACGCTTGCACACGCACACGCGCACACGCACACGCACACGCACACGCGCTCTCACTCACACGCACGCGCGCACGCACACGCACACGCACACGCACGCACGCACGCGCTCTCACTCACACGCACGCACGCACGCACGCACGCACGCACGCACGCACGCACGCACGCACGCACGCACGCACGCACGCACGCACGCACGCACGCACGCACGCACGCACGCACGCACGCACGCACGCACGCACGCACGCACGCACGCGCGCGCGCGTACCCCCCGCGTGCCCCCTCTCAACCCACACCCTAGACCTGGCGAATTTGGAGAACTACACATCGGCCCGATTATTTCCCCCAGAATTGTGCTACTCAGAATGCAAGAAATGGCCTTTCAAGACATCGATCTTTCTTCTAAACATTCAAACTTCCCTAGCATTTGATCAAATAGTGAGAAATATCTCAATTTCTCCTCTCTGAAAAAATTCCTAGACCCGTCATTGCTTATAACCACACGCATGCACGCACGCACGCACGCACGCACGCACGCACGCACGCACGTACGGCGGACGGACACATGCACGCACACCCGCACGCCCGCTTACGCGCGCACACACACGTTCTCACACCCCTTCTCTCTCTCTCTCTCTCTCTCTCTCTCTCTCTCTTCTCTTTCTCTCTTCCTCTCTCTCTCTCTCTCCCTCTCTCTCTCTCCATCTCCCGTCTCCCTACCTCTCCGCCCATCCCTCCACCCCTCACTCCATCCATCCACCCATTCATACCCCTTTCTTCATCCTTCCAGCTCCCCCCCCTCTCTCCCGCTTTCTCTCTCTCTCTCTCTCTCTCCTCTCTCTCTCTCTCTCTCTCTCTCTCTCTCTCTCTCTCTCTCTCTCTCTCTCTCTCTCTCTCTCTCTCTCTCTCTCTCTCGTTCCTATCTTCCTCCATCTCCCGTCCCCTCTCGCTCCACCCCTCACTCCATCCATCCATCAAATCATCCCTTTCCCCATCCTTCCATCCCTCCATCCCCCCCCCTCTCTCTCTCTCTCTCTCTCTCTCTCTCTCCTCTCTCTCGTTCCTCTCTTCTCCCATCTCCCGTCCACCCCCCTCGCTCCACTCCGCACTCCATCCATCCATCCATTCATCCCTTTCCTCATCCCTCTCTCTCTCTCTCTCTCTCTCTCTCTCTCTCTCTCTCTCTCTCTCTCTCTCTCTCTCTCTCTATCGTTCCTATTTTCCTCCATCTCCCGCCCCCCCTCGCTCCACCCCTCACTCCATCCATCTATCTTTTCATCCCTTTCCTCATCCCTCCATCCCCCACCCCCGTCTCTCTCTCACTCTCTCTCTCTCTCTCCCTCCCTCCCTCCCTCCCTCTCTCTCTCTCTCTCTCTCTCTCTCTCGCGCGCGCGCGCGCGCAGAACTATATTTATATTATTAAAGGTGTGTACACATTTTATTGTTACTGTATAATCGGAATGGTATTGTACTTAATGAAAGCGCATTTCAATGAAAACCTTGCCGTTTTATCGAGGCACTGGTAACTCTGACCTATATAGCCGCATACACTACTCTCACTATAGCGAGAGCTGAGAGCCTTTGAACCAAATCCAAGTAATACTTGTGACGTACATAATTCACAAATTGTGCTTCCCTATGCGCTATAATATCCATTACATACAGCACATCCGTTTTAAATCTCAGAATAGCGAATACTTGTAACCAGAATGGCGAATACTGGTGTCATCACATACCCATCATGTGTGCCTTCATGTGAAAGCTGACAGATTATAGATTGTAAACATTCCTTTGTCATCGCAAACAGAGATAGAAAATTATCACAACGATCATTTTCTATCTCTGTTTACGATGACAAAGTAATGTTTACAATCTACCCGCCACTAACTCGCCCACCTGCCTGCACGCACGTTCATCCGCCCGCCCACCCACCCGCCCACCAGTCCGCCCGCGTGCACACGCGCTGCCATCTCTTAGATACTTAGAACGGTTTCGCTAAACACATCTGTGTTGTTGTTACCGTTCAGAGTCACATCTCTGTTGTTGTTACCGTTCACAGTCACATCTGTGTTGTTGTTTCCGTTCACAGTCACATCTGTGTTGTTGTTACCGTTCACAGTCACATCTGTGTTGTTGTTGTTACCGTTCACAGTCACATCTGTGTTGTTGTTACCGTTCACAGTTACATCTGTGTTGTTTCCGTTCACAGCCACATCTGTGTTGTTGTTGATGTGGTTGTTGTTGTTGTTGTTGTTGTTGTTGTTGTTGTTTTCGTTCACAGTCACATCTGTGTTGTTTCCGTTCACAGAACAAATCGAATGTTTATGATTCGAGTTGGAATAACCTGCCGTGATAACATTGGTGATTGACACCGCTGTTCATTTCATCTCGGGCTATATATTTCCATATATGTACCGTGTAGATAATGAAGTTAATTTGATGCCAAACAGAGTTGTGCCGCGGTTGTGGGCCGTTGACAAAACACTGAACTAATAAATACTATTTTGGTGGCACATTTCATAGTATTTTGAGGTAATAACTTCTAATCTGATGCGTGTCGAATGCGGGAAATGACTTCTGAGGGAATAGAATGCCCATTTCCGCAAATTATTGATGGCTCTTCATCGGTCCTGTGGGATATGATGCATCTCTCGTTCTTATCTATCATCAGCGCGCAATTAAATTCTGAAAATCCATTTTCCAACTTCTTCTTTACAGCTTCTTCTTCTTCTTTTTCTTCTTCTTCTTCTTCTTCTTCTCCTTCTTCTTCTTCTTCTTTTTCTTTTTCTGCTTCTTCTTTTTATTCTTCTTTTTCTTCTTCTTCTTCTTCTTTTTCTTCTTCTTCTTCTTCTTCTTCTCCTTCTTCTTCTTCTTCTTTTTCTTTTTCTGCTTCTTCTTTTTATTCTTCTTTTTCTTCTTCTTCTTCTTCTTTTTCTTCTTCTTCTTCTTCTTCTTCTTCTTCTTCTTCTTCTTCATTTTGGGATAGTATTGGTTCCAAAATATTGATATCTATGGAGTCATCAGCTACTAGCACCATAGGTTTTCTAAAAAACAACAGAACTAGGTATACTTACGACCCTCTCGTAGTAAAACTGTCAGCAGAACAGAAAGCATTCCGTCAGCGCATCAATCAAAGTGGCCAAAGTGAAGATCGCACCAAACTACGCCAGGAACGCAATAACATTCTTCGCCACATTAGCGAACGCTTAAAAGATCTTGCTATCCAACAAGCAGACGCCCTAGCAGATGAAATCACTGCCATGGATGACTGCCACATGGGCATGTTTCGGGCAGCCTGAGTCCTGAGGGTTGCCGACTACACACCACCACTAACTGTACACAACTCTGAAGGACACCAGGACTGACGAGGGCAAAGCCGAGGCAATTCGAGAATGGTTCAAGGAACAGTTCACTGACCACAATGATGAGCCCTTGCACCCATTCTCAGGAGACCCCAGACCATTACTAGCACCAATTAATACAGCAGAGGTTGAGAAGGCACTTAAATCCCTAAAAATTAAACGCGCATCTGGACCTGAAGGCATGAGCAATGAACTATTCAAATATGCAAGTGACATTATCTCAAAACCGATCACGCACATAATCAATTCAGCTTTTATGCACCACCTTCCCATCGACGCTGTAGGCCAAGGCATCCTTATCGCGCTACCCAAGCCCAAGAAGCTACCTGGCCCCCAGCCAATCTGCGGTCCATTGTGCTCCTTAACAGCATACGGAAAATCCTATCCAATGTTACTCTATGCCGCATCCGAGACAAGATCGACGACTTCACCAGATCATGTCAAAGTGGCTCCAAATGTGGACGCAGCTGCGTAGACATTGTATGGGCTCAACACATGCTTGTGTCAGTAGTCATGTCCAAACACTGGGATGTCTACAAAATGGGCATTGACATGTCACGAGCCTTCGACACAATTAAACGCTCAAAGATCCTTGATGTACTGCACCAGGCCAGTTGCAATGAACATGAGCTACGACTAGTGAGACTACTGCTTGCAGACACCAAGCTGAGAGTAGGAGTCAAGTCAGCGACGTTTGTAGTTTGAGACATCAATCGGCTCCCCACAAGGAGATTTTCTATCCCCTGTGCTCTTCGCCTGTTACCTGGCTGCTGCATTGAAATCCATGCGGGAAAACTCCACAAGACCAAACCCCCCAGTGTCAATACTGGGCATGCCTCTAGAGATGGAATATGCCGACGATGTAGACTTTATACATGATGAAGAAAAGAAACCCCTTGACGAACTTCTCCCAATAGCTGCAAGCAAACTAAAAATTGAGAATCTCTTTATGAATGAATCCAAAACAGAGTTCACCCACATATACCTATCTACAGAGCATGAAACTAAAGAAAATGACGATCCACTCCGTGGTGGAGAACCATGGAGGAGAAGTAAAACCCTGGGCTCGCTGCCTTGCAGTACTGCTGACATTGCTCACGCTGCATCATGGGGAACATAGCTTTCCAGTCCTTCTGGAAGCTATGGATTCGTAGATCGAAGATGACCTTGGTAAAAATACTACGTTTATACGATGCAACCTGCGTATTCTTGATGATATATAACTGTAACAGCTGGGCAGCTCCAAAGGCAGCTCTAGACAAACTTGATGCCTGCCACCGCAAACATCTACGCACCATCACTGGACACTGATGGCCAGAGAGCATAGTTTCCAACGATGCACTATACAAGATGTGTAGTACGTCACCGCTGTCTGTAAAAGTCGCCCAGCAAAGATGGTCCATGTTTGGCCATGTGCTAAGGATGCCAGAAGACACATCAGCACAGAGAGCCTTGAAATTCGCCCTACTCGGAGCCAGCAAATACAGAGCCAGGAGAGAACGTCATTGCATAAATCTGCTAAGTGTGCTGCGAGGTGACTTCAAGAAAGCAAGATTAGGTACACTCAAGTCAAGAATAGATCTGAGGAAGCTAAGGATTTTGGCTGAGGACAAGACACAGTGGACAAACGCGAAGAATGACTGATTGCAGCTGTAGGATGTTTCCACCACTACAGCCGCAGAATACAATAATCTTACATACATTGGTTTCGGATTTTCTGGATGTTTTTAACAAATCGATTCATGATATCATGTTACCTACATCATACAGACGTGCAGTTATTACTGTTACCTAAGTGAGGAGATTTAGCTTGTAGTAAGAATTGGAGACCTGTATCGCTTTTATGTGTGGATTTAAAGATATTTTCTAAAGCTCTGTACAATCGGCTAAATAACGTACTTGCAGAAATTATTCATGTTGATCAAAGCTATTGTATACCTAAGCACAGAATCTCTAATAATATCCGATTGCTTACATATGTAATTGAGTATTCAAACTGTATGTCTTTACCGCTTGGAGTTATATCTTTAGACCAAGAAAAGGCCTTTGACAGGGCAAGCCTTATTTATTAGATACCCTGTGCGATTTTGGTCTTAGGGATTATTTTATTAGGTATATTCACACGCCTTATAGCAATACATCAAGTTTATTGAAAATAAGCAAGTTATTGTCCATTCCGGGTTCATTCAATTGTGGTATTCGACATGGCTGCTCATTATCAGGTGCCTTATACACTATCTGTATAGAGCCGCTGTTGCACAAATTACGTTCAGATAATGGATTGAAAAGTATAACTCTGCCTAATACCACAGTTGAGAAAGTTGTTAGTTCAGCTTATGTGTATGACGTAACCACTTTTTCTACATGTGACGAAGACTTAGCGCCTTTGCGACATTGGCTAAATGCATACAAATCTGCGTCAAAAATGGAATAATATTGATTTAAATATTATTAGTGTTTACATCGGAAATTCTACCAATTACTCCAGACGGAACTGGAAGAATCTGGAAACTAAAATAAATAATAAACCTGTTACTTGGCTACCTTTGTCAAAGGCCTTGTCTTTCCGAGGACGCGCAATTATAATGAGTCTCCTTGCTGCTTCCAAACTATGACATAAATTGGTTGTTCTTGACCCACCAAGTATCGCCATTAATTTAATTCAACAGCGTTTAATTAACTTTGTATGGTCGGGTAAGCACTGGACCCCTAACGAATTGTTATTTCTGCAAAGCCTAGAATGAGGCTGACAAGGACTGGTCCACCTAGAATCTAGAATACGCACTTTCCGTATTCAGTATATACAAGGATTTCTCAATTACCCTGCCCCTCACCCGTGTTTAAACCGTACTAATTGGTTTTTGAAACGAGTACACAATTTTAATTACGGTCTTCAGCTTTTTGTATCGATCTTGACGTTAATACTATCGATAATGTACCGTGTTTTTATAAGTCCTGGTTCGTTTTTAATGTAGCAAGGGTTTCACAACCAGTCTGCGCCTGGTACCAGCTTCTATGAATATCCATGTACAGGTAATGAAGGAGCCTTATCTTGGAAAATTGTACACGGGGATCTAAATACAGCTGTGTTTCTTCACAGAGCAGGATATCGGCGTCATGATGAATGTGTTTATTGTGGCGAACAGGAAGATTTGACTCACATGTTCATTACATGTCCACGTATCCAACCATTACTCTTACCTATTAGAAGAACCGTCCTTTATGTGTTGGAAGTTGATGAATTTAAAGCCGAAGATTACATCAAAGGCTTCATATGTGCCAAATGTTCTTCAAAATCTAACCGTAAAGTTGGACATCGCTTAACAAATTGGGTTATTTCCAATGCGAAAATGACCACATAGGTAACGCGTTAGCGTTTGATGGATGGAAATGATCGCACAGACGTGCTTCGTCATTGTATTTCTAGAATGCGGTCATGTATTATTTTTGAGTTCCAGTATTACAAAGACAGCGGTTCATTAGAAAGTTTTGAAAGTTTCTGGGCATATAATAATGTTAGTTGCTGTATAGAACAAACTATTTTAATATTCAATGGTATTTAATGTCTCGCCTTTCCTAATCTTAATACCAAAATGATTATTTTAACATATTATGTTGAATATCTGTGATATCATGTAAACGTATACTTTAACAATGGTATAATAATACAGTAACATTAAAAGTCGTCTTCTTCTTCTTCTTCTTCTTCTTCTTCCTCTTCTTCTTCTTCTTCTTCTTCTTCTTCTTTCCTCTTCTTCTTTCGTCTTCTCCCTTTCTTCTACTTCTTCTTCGATCAAATTTCGATCTCTAAGGATGCTACATCTCTACTTGGACACATTGTGGAATGGCATTCCAAATAAGTTGATTAGCTTACTTAAAGGCGCTGATGAGACCCCTCAGTCGTTGTATGATATTGAATTATCATGCAAGTTTAAGGGGTCCGGTTACACATTGTCAATACGTCATAATGGCAAAAGATAGTTTTACAATCTGTCACTATTTAAAACCTATGAAACTGCTTTGAACGATACCTATAATAATATTTGAAATGACATTTTATTTTTGAATATTTTACAGACATCAGCATGCCATTGTTTTTATACATACCGATGTATTGTGTATGAAGGGGATCTATCCTGGAAGGTTCTACATGGCGCATTGAACACAGGGGTGTTCCTGTTTCGTGCTGGGTACCGACCCAACTCAGATCGCCCACATTGTGGCGAAGTGGAGGATCGAGCACATATGTTTATGTGTTCTCGTTTACAACTGTTACTTTTAGACATTAGACACACTGCTATCCGTTTACTAGAAACAGATAAGTTCACCCCAGAGAACTACATCCAGGGTTTCCCTTGCCCTCGCAGCTCTTCTAAATCTGGACGAAAAGTTCAACCTCGTCTTTTTATCTGGCTTGTGGCTAATGCTAAAATTGCAACCTGCATAACTCGTCAACGGCTCATGGACGGTAATGAAGATACGGACCCTATTAAAGAGTTTATTACTAAAATAAGGTCACATGTTTATATTGAATTCCATCATCAGCGAAATGTTGGCTTTCTGGAGGTTTTTGAACAATTCTGGTCCTTCGACAATTGTATGTGTAGTGTACAAAATAATGAACTTATATTCAATGGCTTTTTATGATGAGATATTAAACCTATTTTAACAGTATGCTGGAGAGGAGAACCAGCTGCAAATGTGTAATAAGACGTTTTTACAATGACCTTTACTAGTACATATCTGTTTAAATGTTATTTTATTTATTTATTTAAGTTCTATATTTTTAATTTATTTCAATTTAAAATACTGTGATATTTGATATACCGATAGATGGCGCTTGTTTTAAATGCATGAACAAAGTGCCTTGAAAAGTCTTCTTCTTCTTCTTCTTCTTCTTCTTTTTGGCATTCTTTCTTAGGGACTTTATATGTGCTAATCTTACAAAAGTAGTGACATTTTACAAAACGATCAACTGATCTCTCCTTAATTTAGATCATAGGTCTATGCGATTACTAAGTGCTAATTTATACATCACCGGGAATAGTTTGTCAGCTGAATGGCTTTGTCTATTAGATCGACTATCGTCCTATTGATATCACCAGGTCAGTGTATAGATATGAGCTATCATGCAATTTTGATGAAGAATCCGGTTTTTACTGATTGTGTACCGACACTCAGCAAGAAAGATGTGTACAAACTGTCCTTGTTGAAATGTTATTGGAACGTCCCGCATAAACATGTGGGTAACATATGGCCAGATCTTTTAGCTCTTGAAATCACATCTACAGATTGCTGTCTGTGTTTTTATGAATATCCTTGTACATATTATGAAGGTGACTTGTCATGGAAAGCTTTTCATGGAGCCCTAAATACAGGTGTCTTTCTTTTAAAAGCTGGTTATTGTGTTAATGATGCGTGTGCATACTGTGGCGAAAGGGAGGATTTGACTCACTTCTTTATAACCCGCTCACATCTACAACCTTTACTTTTATCCATTAGAAGATCTGTTTTATATTTGTTCGATGTTGATGAATTTAAGCATGAAAATTATATCAAAGGATTTCCGTGTCCTCATTGGCCGTCAAAGTCTGAACACAAAATTTGACACCGTCTATCTACCTGGATTATAACTAATGCCAAAATGGCGACTTATGTAACTCGCCACGCATGACGGATGGCTACAGTCAGACGGACCCCCTTCGAGAATGCATTTCTAGATTAAGGTCTCGTATTAATATTGAATATGAATATCATAAAGATAACGATTTATTGGATAATTTTGAACATATTTAGGCTTTTGGCAATTTATCTGTACTACAGAGGACACTATTCTAAAATTGAACGCCATGTGATGCTGTTTGTCGTCGCTGTTTTATGTTCTGCATTCTAAGGTACAAGCCTACACTTAGGTAACATTATATTGTTGTGAATTATGTCTCTGTAATACTGGTCAATGTTTGCTTGAAGCATACATTTTTACATTTTATAAGAAGTATATTTCCTGTCTTGTAATGGATTTTATGCTGTATATTTATGTCATCACCCTCATTAACTGATTTTATTGCCAGTAAGATATTCTCCTTTTTTCTAATTGTTCTAATAAAAAGTATTTGTGATTTATTTTGGACTGATTCTTTTACAACAGCATTTTTAAATATGTATATTCATATACAGTTGTAATATTTTGTAATCAATAAAGTATATCTTCTTCTTCTTCTTCTTCTTCTTCTTCTTCTTCTTCTTCTTCTTCTTCTGTTACAAACACGTCATACTGCTAGCCGAATGTTATAAACACCTCATACTGCTAGCCGAATGTTACAAACACCTCATACTGCTAGCCGAATGATACACACACCTCATACTGCTAGCCGAATGTTACAAACACCTCATACTGCTAGCCGAATGTTACAAACACCTCATACTGCTAGCCGAATGTTACAAACACGTCATACTGCTAGCCGAATGTTATAAACACCTCATACTGCTAGCCGAATGTTACAAACACCTCATACTGCTAGCCGAAGTGCGCATGCATAATCTGATGGCAATCACAAGAGCCCTGGCTACAGTATGGATGAGCCCTGGCAACAGTGTGGATGATGAGCCCTGGCTACAGTGCGGATGAGCCCTGGCCACAGTGTGGATGATGAGCCCTGTCTACAGTGTGGATGATGGCCTCTGGCTACAGTGTGGATGATGAGCCCTGGCTACAGTGTGGATGATGAACCCTGGCTACAGTGTGGATGATGACCTTTGGCTACAGTGTGGATGATGAGCCCTGGCTACAGTGTGGATAACCCCTGGCTACAGTGTGGATTAGCCCTGGCTACACTGTGGATGCGCCCTGGCTACAGTGTGGATGAGCCCTGGCTACAGTGTGGATGAACCCTGGCTACAGTGTGGATGACCCCTGGCTATAGTGTGGATTAGCCCTGGCTACAGTGTAGATGCGCCCTGGCTACAGTGTGGATGAGCCCTTGTTATAGTGTGGATGCGCCCTGGCTAAAGTGTGGATGAATCCTGGCTACAGTGTGGATGAGCCCTGTCTACAGTGTGGATGAACCCTGGCTACAGTGTGGATGACCCCTGGCTACAGTGTGGATTAGTCCTGGCTACAGTGTGGATGCGCCCTGGCTACAGTATGTATGAGCCCTGGCTACAGTGTGGATGAGCCCTGGCTACAATGCGGATGAGCCCTGGCTACAGTGTGGATGATGGCCTCTGGCTACAGTGTGGATGATGACCTCTGGCTACAGTGTGGATGATGAGCCATGGCTACAGTGTGGATGAGCCCTGGCTACAGTGTGGATGAGCCATGGCTACAGTGTGGATGAACCCTGACTACAGTGTGGATGACCCCTGGCTAGTGTGGATTAGCCCTGGCTACAGTGTGGATGAGCCCTGACTACAGTGTGGATGACCCATGGCTACAGTGTGTATGAGCCCTGGCTACAGTGTGGATGAGCCCTGGCTTACACTGTGGATGAGTCCTGGCTACAGTGTGGATGAGCCCTGGCTACAGTGTGGATGAGCCATGGCTACAGTGTGGATCACCTATGGCTACAGTGTGGATGAGCTCTGGCTACAGTGTGGATGAGCCCTGGCGACAGGGTGGATGCGCTAGGCCTTCGAGAAAGTATCTTAATTACAGGCATGCCCATATAAATAACCATCTTAATAATCAACATGGCATGAAATGTATTGCACATGTTAGTCACGCACGCACGCACGCACACACACACTCGCACGCATACTCGCACGCACACACCAAGTTTAAAAAGTGCTGCTTTGATACAACATAAGAAAAAAGACAGATAAACACTTAATTCGATTATACCTTGCATTTCATTTGATGATATTTTCCTCGCAGATAGTATATGTCGGTCTGTCGGCATGTCTCTGTATGTCTGTCTGTCTGTCTGCCTGTCTGTCTGTTTGACTGTCTATCAGTTACCGTAATTTGTCTGTTCGTCTGTAGGCCAGTGTTTTTGCATACACACCAGCCTATTTTGCAACTATAGCACCTCCGTCTTGGCATGGAGAAAATGAAACCAGATAAAGTCATTATCCGTGTTATCGGCCTATGCATCTACCGCAATGGCTGCACTGGGCGGGTGAGCTCGTGATAATCTGTTCCCGGAAAGTACATTCCTTTTCCGGCGATTGTCTGGGAATCAGCCGACTGCGCGCCACATGAATCGATGATAGAGCGAAATAAAACACGCTCAGTTAATTCGCCTCGTGATATGTCCTCTGTTTAAAACTGTGAACAGCATGTGTTATAGGGCGAATTCCTTCATCTAGCACTGCAATAGCGCTAGCGGGGAGATTGCTGGTGTTACTTCCGAACACAAGTCACGACAAGTCTGTCTTGTGGCATAGTCAGAGAAATGACAATGATAAATGTCTCTTCGTGATGGAAGCTGAATGGACCTTTTCAGTTTTAGCCATGCCCCGCCAATCTCAAGAGAAGCTCCACCAACACCTTGATCGCGTTGGGATCGATCCCCGAACGCCCTGACTATCAATTTCCAGAAAACTATATACGTTAGCTGTTAAATATTTTAAGACGAATTTGACTGGGTGCTGTTGCTGCCTAAGGCAGCAATACCGCCCAGTCAAATTAGTTTCAGGATATTCAACAATCACCATCATTATCAAAGAAGAATCTTCAAAAATCAATTTTAGACGCCATCCTGGAAATAAACTGAAGCGTGGCGTTTGTCTGAGCAGCTTGGGTCCGATGGACAGACCTCACCACTCCGTGGTGGATACCTACTGATAATTGGTGGTTCCTTCTGTGAACTTCCTGTTCTGTGACTGAACTGTTTATAACTAGTTAAACTTTGACAATTAATTCTCCTTCCATAATTCTTTCTAATCTTTCGCGCCAGAAGTCCAAAATAACGCCAGCGTAGAGTAGGGTTAGGGCGGTTTGGAGGCGTACAACCCCCCCCCCCCCCACGATATACTGATCACTATTAAAGACAGAGGTCTGATAACATATTTGAATACAGGCAAGATATTACGTCTTATCAGGATTTAATTTTAAACTCTCTTCACTTAATTGATTAATGACTCAAAAGACTTTCGTCAAAACTATCCGCCCCCCCCCCTCCGCTCTCCCCTACTGTTGACACGAGCTTGCACAAACCATAGCGAGCATCATGTACTTCAGCGTTGAATTGATGATAGAATCATGCTCGTGAGTAATATAGTCCGAGAAACGATGGAAAACGATAGAAAACTTATCACCAGACCAAGATTGCGTGACAATTACACGCATGTTCGATTCGATTTTGCACCAACAACCAGACAAGTCATGGCAGGTCGCATAATTCACATCGATTTTTGCGCTGTGCTTATCGGGAGACAAAGCTCTGTACAGATTGCTGTGAGATTCACTCACGATACGTTTCTCCCATACAAATACACGAAAAGAACAACTAGACCTATTATACAGAATGAGTATTTAGAACATGCTACACTGACCGGATATTGGCGAAAATCTATGGGTTTTTTGCATTTCCAAACACAAGTCTAGCTTTGTCTCAAGCTCATAATGACCGTGACCTCAAAAGTCTGGATGTCTGTGCTACTCATACTGGTTGAGGCAACTGTGTGATGATGCTTACTTCCAATAATCCGTCAAATTCTGAAATACAGTCCAGACGATCAAAGCAGAACCAAACTCTTAAAGTCTGCATTTTATACAAATGGTAATATGTCCTTGACCTCTGCCCTCAATCGCATTGTGCTTCATATAGGTAAACATGTGAGCAAGTTAAATTCAAGTAGAGTGGAAGAATACTGAGATATAGGTCACTATGTTGAGCTAAGCCAAAAATTTAACAGAAAAGAATAGAGTTTTATATTAAGGTCACAGTGAACTTGACCTTTGACCTCATAATATCAATAGGATTGTGCTGCATTTGGTTGATATATGTAACCAGATATAAAACGATATGTTGAACAAAACCAAAAAACTTAACCTGAAACAATAGAGTATTACACCAATGTCACAGTGGCATTAGCATTTAGCGTCAATATCATTGTGCTCCATCCGGTTGATATGTGTAATCATGTGTCCAAATAGGGTGAAGCCATGGCGAGATATAAGACGCTATGTTGATCTAAACCAAAACCTAACCGTAAAAGAACAGTTTTATGCCAAAGTCACAGTGACCTTGAACATTGACCTCATGACCTCATGACCACAATATCATTATGCTCCATCTACTTGATATAAGGACGCAGGATTCCATGCTTAGTCCCAATATGACGAAGCCATGCCGGGATATAAGAAGGTATATTGAGCTAAACCAAAAAACTCAAACGCAAAATAGGGTTTAATAACAAGCTCGCGGTGACCTTGAACTTTGACATCATCAGCTTAATATAATTGTGCTCAATCTACTTGATATAGGAAAGCGTGTGCCCACGTTTAGTCCCAATCGCGTGAAGCCAGGGCGAGATATAAGACATGTTGCACTAAACACAAAACGTAGAGTTTTATACTAAGCTTAAAGTGACACTGCCATTTGCGCGCCATCCACTTGGTTTATGGAAGCATGTGTCCAGGTTTTGTCCCATTCGAGTGAACCGATCCTGAGATATAACCTTAACCGAGATTGGACGCCGACAAACAAACAGGCAGGCCCGTCAGGCTGGCAGGCAGGCAGGCAGACAGACAGACCGACAGACAGACAGACAGACAGGCAGGCAGGCAGGCAGGCAGGCAGGCAGGCAGGCAGGCAGGCAGGCAGGCAGGCAGACAGACAAACAGACAGACAGACATACAGACAGACAGACAGACAAACAGCGTAAATTGGCAAAGATTATAATTTTCGCCAATGATGAACAGACAAGACATTAACGTTACACTGGCAGGATGCTGCTCCTCCTGGTTGAGGTAACTATATGGCCATGCTGCTCCTCCTGGTTGAGGTAACTATATGACCATGCTGCTCCTCCTGGTTGAGGTAACTATATGACCATGCTGCACCTCCTGGTTGTGGTAACTATATGGCCATGCTGCTCCTCCTGGTTGAGGTAACTATATGGTCATGCTGCTCCTCCTGGTTGAAGTAACTATATGGTCATGCTACTCCTCCTGGTTGAGGTAACTATATGGTCATGCTGCTCCTCCTGGTTGAGGTAACTATATGGTCATGCTGCTCCTCCTGGTTGAGGTAACTATATGGCCATGCTGCTCCTCCTGGTTGAGGTAACTATATGGCCATGCTGCTCCGCCTGGTTGCGGTAACTATATGGCCATGCTGCTCCTCCTGGTTGAGGTAACTATATGGCCATGCTGCTCCTCCTGGTTGAGGTAACTATATGGCCATGCTGCTCCTCCTGGTTGAGGTAACTATATGGTCATGCTGCTCCTCCTGGTTGAGGTAACTATATGGCCATGCTGCTCCTCCTGGTTGAGGTAACTATATGGCCATGCTGCTCCTCCTGGTTGAGGTAACTATATGGTCATGCTGCTCCTCCTGGTGGCGGTAACTATATGGCCATGCTGCTCCTCCTGGTTGAGGTAACTATATGGTCATGCTGCTCCTCCTGGTTGCGGTAACTATATGGTCATGCTGCTCCTCCTGGTTGCGGTAACTATATGGCCATGCTGCTCCTCCTGGTTGCGGTAACTATATGGCCATGCTGCTCCTCCTGGTTGAGGTAACTATATGGTCATGCTGTTCCTCCTGGTTGAGGTAACTATATGGTCATGCTGTTCCTCCTGGTTGAGGTAACTATATGGTCATGCTGCTCCTCCTGGTTGAGGTAACTATATGGCCATGCTGCTCCTCCTGGTTGAGGTAACTATATGGTCATGCTGTTCCTCCTGGTTGAGGTAACTATATGGTCATGCTGCTCCTCCTGGTTGAGGTAACTATATGGCCATGCTGCTCCTCCTGGTTGAGGTAACTATATGGCCATGCTGCTCCTCCTGGTTGCGGTAACTATATGGTCATGCCGCTCCTCCTGGTTGTGGTAACTATATGGTCATGCTGCTCCTCCTGGTTGAGGTAACTATATGGCCATGCTGCTCCTCCTGGTTGAGGTAACTATATGGTCATGCTGCTCCTCCTGGTTGAGGTAACTATATGACCATGCTGCTCCTCCTGGTTGAGGTAACTATATGGTCATGCTGCTCCTCCTGATTGAGGTAACTATATGGTCATGCTGTTCCTCCTGGTTGAGGTAACTATATGGCCATGCTGCACCTCCTGGTTGAGGTAACTATATGGCCATGCTGCTCCTCCTGGTTGAGGTAACTATATGGTCATGCTGCTCCTCCTGGTTGAGGTAACTATATGGTCATGCTACTCCTCCTGGTTGAGGTAACTATATGGTCATGCTGCTCCTCCTGGTTGCGGTAACTATATGGCCATGCTGCTCCTCCTGGTTGAGGTAACTATATGGCCATGCTGCTCCTCCTGGTTGAGGTAACTATATGACCATGCTGCTCCTCCTGGTTGAGGTAACTATATGGTCATGCTGCTCCTCCTGGTTGCGGTAACTATATGGCCATGCTGTTCCTCCTGGTTGAGGTAACTATATGACCATGCTGCTCCTCCTGGTTGCGGTAACTATATGACCATGCTGCTCCTCCTGGTTGAGGTAACTATATGGTCATGCTGCTCCTCCTGGTTGAGGTAACTATATGACCATGCTGCTCCTCCTGGTTGAGGTAACTATATGGTCATGCTGCTCCTCCTGGTTGCGGTAACTATATGGCCATGCTGCTCCTCCTGGTTGAGGTAACTATATGACCATGCTGCTCCTCCTGGTTGCGGTAACTATATGGCCATGCTGCTCCTCCTGGTTGAGGTAACTATATGGTCATGCTGCTCCTCCTGGTTGCGGTAACTATATGACCATGCTACTCCTCCTGGTTGAGGTAACTATATGGTCATGCTGCTCCTCCTGGTTGAGGTAACTATATGGCCATGCTGCTCCTCCTGGTTGCGGTAACTATATGGCCATGCTGCTCCTCCTGGTTGAGGTAACTATATGGCCATGCTGCACCTCCTGGTTGAGGTAACTATATGGTCATGCTGCTCCTCCTGGTTGAGGTAACTATATGACGATGCTTAGGAAGGATGTGTCCAAGTTAAATCACAATATAGCGAAGCCATGCTGATATACAAGACGATATGTTTCGGGCCAGTCATTCCCATCGTAAATTTTCAAACATAGTCTTATGTTGGTCTGCAATTGGACATTTCACTGTAGAAGCTGTTTTTGGTAAGCTTGAGTGTTACGGGTTTATGGCCATAGGTGATTTCTGTCATGCTATATGCGAACCTGTGTTTTCTTCACATAAGCAATCCGCGGCGTATGTTTGCATGTAACAACCACTGCATATACAAGTGTCTGTGTTTTTTTGATGTTAGAATACTACCATCCAAAACCCACACCACCCCTACCCAATGAGCCATTGGCGAAACATTTAAGAAGCTAAATGAATAATTTGTACACCAGTTCTCGGCATTCTTGACCAACACATACGTTATGTAACTGGTCAATGTAAATCTTCAATCCTGCATCAGATTACAGCATGTCAGTAATCCAAATTAAGACTGAGAACATAGGCGTATACGTGTTTAAGACCGTAATTGACTATAAGGCACAGGTAATCCTCACGTTAATATCATTTGAAAATTGAGCACGACAGATGAGCCAACACACATGTTCTTTGAGGAATTCTTCCTGATCCTCTCACACTAATATATCACGTATGAGTGCTCCAGTTCTGGTGCCGGTGCAGCAAACGTTGTGGAAAGCATATGCACGTCTTCGTCTTTCATGGTCGCCGAAAAAAAAATTTGAATCAAGATGGTGAAATATATTAATTTTCCTCTGTGAATTAGCATGTTAGTTACGTGAAACCCCCGCTAAGTGCATGCCAATCTCCTGTGGCTCAGAGCCAGACATTGATCATTGAAGCAGTATTTTACCATCTGTCAAGGGCATGTGTCAAAACACTATCGCAGTCTTCACTAACTCTTTGGGTATTTCCACAATGATGTTATACCACAAAGTATCAACTCTAAAATCATGCATCTTCAACGTCATGACGATAAGATTCATTTCAAGCGAATATACCTTAACTAAATCTGAACACGTGGTCATCATGGCATGGCCTCGAACCCGAACCATAACCCATAAACAAGGGAGGCAACCCGAATAATGAAGCCCATTCTTTCTGAATACACCAGAGAGTTGTCCGCCAATCAACAATGTATTGCCTGGTATTTATAGTATACTATACACTTCAGGTGAATAATTCTATCAAATTCTTAGGGAAACAGCCTATCGTGTTACCCGTTATCTCTGTGAAAACCTAAATTCTACATCATTAATCGATTGGAAACACTACTTCCTTCACAACATGTGCGTAATACGCTCATGTATGAATATGCCTCGCATTCGGGGTGGGTGATAATACAATTGTCGGTAATTAGTATGGAGCTAATGCGACATTAGCTGATACCATGCGTCTGAATATATTAGTAATTGTGTCTCGTAGTGTTACAAATATGTGCTAGTCGCCATACCTTCCGTCAGCTTAGTACAGAGAAAACAAAAATATGTGCTAGTCTCCATACCTTCCGTCAGCTTAGCACAGAGAAAACAAAAGTATGTGCTAGTCTCCATACCTTCGGTCAGCTTAGTACAGAGAAAACAAAAATATGTGCTAGTCTCCATACCTTCCGTCAGCTTAGCACAGAGAAAACAAAAGTATGTGCTAGTCTCCATACCTTCGGTCAGCTTAGTACAGAGAAAACAAAAATATGTGCTAGTCTCCATACCTTCCGTCAGCTTAGCACAGAGAAAACAAAAATATGTGCTAGTCTCCATACCTTCCGGCAGCTTAGCACAGAGGAAACAACAATAATAACACCAAATAATATTTCGTGAATTTACAGCACCACAATGGGCCTTTCTATTTTTAGCCATGCCCCGCCCATCACTAGCTAAGCTCCACCCACACCTTGCCGTGTTTGAATTGATCGATCCCAGAATGCCCTAGCTATCAATTTCCTGAAAACTATACAGGGAAGCTGTTGAATATTTTGTAACTAATTTGACTGGGCGCTGTTGCTGCCTATGGCAGCAACAGCGCCCAGTCAAATTAGTTTCACAATATTTAACAGAATATTTATTAAATAGTAAAAGCAAACAATTTGTACAACAACGCATAGACCGTCTTCAAATATGCGTTCGTGACGTACTTGTCGACGTCATTCTTGACGTCATCCATTATGATGTCATTCTACACACCGCGTAGATGATTATGACGTCATATGATGTGTACATACTCTGGAAAGGTGAATTGCAAAGCTGAGCGATATATAGGACCCAATGCGAGAATAAAGTGTTACAAAGCTTGCGATTCATTGCTAATAGTGTAGATGCGGTGCCGCTCTGAGACGCGTTGATGCGGTGCCGCTCTGAGACGCGTTGATGCGGTGCCGCTCTGAGACGCGTTGATGCAGGTGGCGCTCTGAGTTGCGTTAGTGTAGTTGATGCAGTTGAATAACTAATCTTTAGCTACCAACCAGATAACGCGAGGGCAGAATGAAAATACTTAGTCCCATGTGAGAATATAATTCTAATTCCCACTACATAATGTCGCATTCTTTGTAACATTAGTTATTTATTTATAATGTCAACGGACAGTTTTACAGAGACAGTTAAAGATAATAATAGTCTATGGAGACCATCCCGGATCATTTATGGCTCAGAATGGTGTCCACAGCGCAGTCTAATAGCCAGCATAGGGGTTTATCGCTTTATTAACAAGTTTGCATTCAATGTGTGTGCTTGTTCTACCCTATTCCTAGTTACATGATAGATGCAATGACAGAAGCGTAGTTAACACTTTGCTTAGATTGCTGACAGACATACGGGCAGGCCGGCAAGCAGACAAACAGATAGACAGGCGGACGGACGGACAGATGGACATACAGACATTGGGGAAACAGTGGTATAAATCCGCGCATATGTAGCCAAGCAGAGACGTGCCCATACAGAGGCATTGTCATACAGATCTGTAGCCAAGCAGAGACGTGCCCATACAGAGGCATTGTCATACAGATCTGTAGCCAAGCAGAGACGTGCCCATACAGAGGCATTGTCATACAGATCTGTAGCCAAGCAGAGACGTGCCCATACAGAGGCATTGTCATACAGATCTGTAGCCAAGCAGAGACGTGCCCATACAGAGGCATTGTCATACAGATCTGTAGCCAAGCAGAGACGTGCCCATACAGAGGCATTGTCATACAGATCTGTAGCCAGATAGATATACAGCTAAACGTGCTATTTGCATTCCGCACTTATATCGATTTTCAGCAATCGCAGAAAGACCAATTGTAATCGCAGTGATGCAAGCTGTTGCTGTTTGTGATGGAACCAGCATTTCAAGCATACTAAAATTCTGTCAAATGCATTTCAGCTCAATGTCCATTGTCTTAAACTATGTGATGAGATTCTTTCGTGTTGACCATATCTTGCTAATGACACTTGATAAGCAGATTCCGATTAGAAATTCTTCTTCATGGACAGGAAAGTCACAGCACTTTCCCGAGGCTTGCACTATTGACTATGTACATCTTAGATGTTCTTTAGTGGAATGTAGACAGCTTAGAGCTTAGACGTGCTATGTTCTCTGGTAGAATGTAGACAGCTTAGAGCTTAGACGTGCTATGATCTCTGGTAGAATGTAGACAGCTTAGACGTGCTATGTTCTCTGGTAGAATGTAGACAGCTTAGACATGTCAGGTTATGGAATGTAGACAGCTTAAACGTGTCATGTTCTGTCATGGAATGTAGACAGCATAGACGTGTCATGTTATGTCATGGAATGTAGACAGCACAATTGTGTCATGTTCTGACATGGAATGTAGACAGCATAGACGTGTTATGTTATGTCATGGAATGTAGACAGCATAGACGTGTCATGTTCTGGCATGGAATGTAGACAGCATAGACGTGTCATGTTATGTCATGGAATGTAGACAGCTCAATTGTGTCATGTTCTGACATGGAATGTAGACAGAATAGACGTGTCATGTTATGTCATGGAATGTAGACAGCATAGACGTGTCATGTTATGTCATGGAATGCAGACAGCATAGACGTGTCATGTTATGTCATGGAATGCAGACAGCATAGACGTGTCATGTTATGTCATGGAATGTAGACAGCATAGACGTGTCATGTTATGTCATGGAATGCAGACAGCATAGACGTGTCATGTTATGTCATGGAATGCAGACAGCATAGACGTGTCATGTTATGTCATGGAATGCAGACAACATAGACGTGTCATGTTATGTCATGGAATGTAGACAGCTTAATTGTGTCATGTTCCGAGGTGGAATGTAGACAGCATAGACGTGTTATGTTATGTAATGGAATGTAGACAGCTTAATTGTGTCATGTTCTGACATGGAATGTAGACAGCATAGACGTGTTATGTTATGTAATGGAATGTAGACAGCTTAATTGTGTCATGTTCTGACATGGAATGTAGACAGCTTAATTGTGTCATGTTCTGACATGGAATGTAGACAGCTTAGACGTGCTATGTTCTCTGGTAGAATGTAGACAGCTTAGACATGTTAGGTTATGGAATGTAGACAGCTTAAACGTGTCACGTTCTGACATGGAATGTAGTGATCATAGACGTGTCATGTTTTGTCATGGAATGTAGACAGCTTAGACATGTCATGTTCTGTCATGGAATGTAGACAGCCTAGACGTGTCATGTTCTGTCATGGAATGTAGACAGCTTAGACGTGTCACGTTAAGTTATGGAATGTAGACAGCATAGACATGTCATGTTTTGTCCTCAAAATCAAATCAAGCCTGTGATCAAGAAGAGGCGCCAGTACATACATTTGTTACACTGTATGTCAAGTTCTTATCCTGGATGGGTTGACATCCATAGTGTTTCTGACTCCTGATTCATAAAGACAAACATAAGTTTGCTTAGTTGGCTCTATATTTCATCTTAAAGGATGATGCTTCCCAGATATGCGGCTATGGTGAAATCTACTTTGCTTCACACATGTACAGAAGTTGTCGAGTCGACGTTTCCGAATATAACTAGTGTCTGTTGTACAGACGTGCTGATATATTTTGTGTGCTAGTGTACATTGTGATAGATGTGGGGTAGGATGCTGTCAGCAAGATTCAGGTCCTGTAATGCTTTTATGTCTATAGTGTCGCATAACACAGTCGATGGCGAGGGGAATGGACATAACACAGTCGATGGCGAGGAGGATGGACATAACACAGTCGATGGCGAGAAGGATGGACATAACACAGTTGATGGCGAGGAGGATGGACATAACAGAGTTGATGGCGAGGAGGATGGACATAACACAGTCGATGTCGAGGGGGGTGGACATAACACAGTCGATGGCGAGGAGGATGGACATAACACAGTCGATGGCGAGGAGGATGGACATAACACAGTTGATGGCGAGGAGGATGGACATAACACAGTCGATGTCGAGGGGGGTGGACATAACACAGTCGATGGCGAGGAGGATGGACATAACACAGTCGATGGCGAGGAGGATGGACATAACACAGTTGATGGCGAGGAGGATGGACATAACACAGTCGATGGCGAGGAGGATGGACATAACACAGTCGATGTCGAGGGGGGTGGACATAACACAGTCGATGGCGAGGAGGATGGACATAACACAGTCGATGGCGAGGAGGATGGACATAACACAGTTGATGGCGAGGAGGATGGACATAACACAGTCGATGGCGAGGAGGATGGATATAACACAGTCGATGGCGAGGAGGATGGGCATAACACAGTCGATGGCTAGGAAGATGGACATAACACAGTCGATGGCGAGGAGGATGGACATAACACAGTCGATGGCGAGGAGGATGGACATAACACAGTCGATGGCGAGGAGGATGGACATAACACAGTTGATGGCGAGGAGGATGGACATAACACAGTCGATGGCGAGGAGGATGGACATAACACAGTTGATGGCGAGGAGGATGGACATAACACAGTCGATGGCGAGGAGGATGGACATAACACAGTCGATGGCGAGGAGGATGGACATAACACAGTCGATGGCGAGGAGGATGGACATAACACAGTCGATGGCGAGGAGGATGAGCGTAACACAGTCGATGGCGAGGAGAATGGACATAACACAGTCGATGGCGAGGAGGATGGACATAACACAGACGATGGCGAGGAGGATGGACATAAGAGAACCGTGCCAGAGGACCACATTGTACTACGATCCAATGTATGTATGAGTACTGTATTCTGCGGCTGCAGTAGTAGAAACATCATACAGCTGCAATCAGTCCGTCTTCGCTTTTACCCACTGTGGCTTGTCCTCAGCCGAAATCCTTAGCGTCCTCAGGCCCATTCTTGGTGTGAGTGGTAATCTCAGTTTGGTGTCTGCAAGTAGTAGTCTCACTAGTCGTAGCTCATGTCGAGTGTGCAGGCGGGTTGTTGTGTTAGATGCACACGTTGAGTGTGCGTGCATTCGTGCATGTGTCTGCACGGTGGACGTGCACAGTTTGCCTTGAAAATATTTAATTGGACCGTAGTTCCTAATTATATTTGCAATCAGCGGGATTCAGAGGAAAAGTGGTTTTTTTGTGAAAAACAGGTTATCCAAGACAAATCGACCCATCCTGTTGAGCATGTGAGCAAGGTTTGTTCAGCCCTTGCCTTAGATGAAGACCATGAAGTTTCTTGAGTTTAATGTCAAGCAGTTTCAAAGGTCTTTAAATGCAATTTTTAAAATAGTGCAAAGTCCAAGGTGGCCACCAACAAAATCGGTCAAGCAGCTTTCCGGGACCAACCATGAATCTGACCCTATGGATCCTTCCTACCCAGCAGTTCTTAAGGACTTAAGGCTTAAAGAATACGATGTACATATGCTGGATGAATAGACAGATGAGGTAACAACACAATTATGTCAAATTAGTAACAAACTATTCAGCCGCTAGTGTGTATGGAATAAGTAACTTAAATTATGATTTCGCAACCACGTACTTAGCCATATTGGCGCGTGAGTGTCAGGGGTACATTTGGCCCTGGCTATTCAAAGGAGGCCTTCAAATGTCTGAAATTGTTTACGTGTGGATGGTGGCATCATCTTTTATGGTTAGAACTCAAAGGGCTTGACATAACTAGACATATGTACACAACCGTACGACTTGGTGGGGGTTGGGGTGGGGGAGGGGGTGGGTGGGTGGAGGTGGGGGGGGGGGGGAGCTCATACTCATATAAATAGCACAGTATTAAAAAAAATCCAAGGTGACGATATTTATTACTTAGAGATGTAGGAGATATAGTAAATGGCTTCGAAGCGCATATAATTTTTACATTATATATATGTGTGTGTGTGTGTGGGGAGGAGGGGTGGCACAACAAATCTTAAACACATTCCTCAAATACACCCACCGACATTGCACTTCGGCCGTGTGTATACACATTATTTCTACCTTTGTATCTGCTTCACACGTCAATTAAAAATTTGAGTTTGAGAGATTAATTCTAATATCCCTTAGTGTTTCCACATTGCTGCACCCAGCTGCCACCATTGCACATATATTATATTCTATTCTACACACTAAGCTAGGCATTAACTGAGCCTGGACCATGCAGTATGTATCTTACATTTACTTGCAAATATACATGCAACATTACAGATAAAAAAGGCAATATGTCACATGTAACTGCCACTACATAAATAGCGTGTACAAGGATGATTTGATTCGGCCGAGAAGACTCACATATTACTTTATTTAATGTCAAAACAACTGAGCTTTAATACAACTGCTCAGTCTGCTCTGAATATTCTAAAAATTTTGTTTAAAATTCTAAAGTAAAGTTTACTCAATTTTCCCAGAGAAATGGTTAAAGGGCACACCTGCCCCGCTGCTCCCCTACCCAAAGGGCAATGGGGAAGCTGCCCCCACTGCTCCCGTGCTTCTGGCGCCCCTGGTTTTGAGATAATGTTCCTTGTATATTTTAATAGTTTATTGCTCATGCCGTCGGGTCCAGATGAACGTCCATCTTCAGGGCTTTAAGTGCCTTCTCAACTTTTGCTGTTTTAATTGGTGTTAGTAATGTCCTGGGGTATCCTGAGAACGGGTGCAAGGGCTCACCATCGTAGTCAGTGAACTGTTCCTTGATTCCTCATTTTCGAATTGCCTCGTCTTTGACCTGGTCAGTCCCGATAAAGTGTCCTTCATTCGACTAATTTTTTCTATTCTTTAACCAAAATATTTTTGTTGACGACCTAATGTCAACAACAATATTTTGATTAAAGAATTACAAAATTTAGTCGATATTCTCTCCGTTTGTCTTCATCGCCTTCATATCTTAGAGATTTATTGGGAAAATGATGTCATCTTTGGGGGGGGGAGGTCAGAATGTCTGTTGATGGTTGATGTATTATATTGCTAAACTGATTGATCACACAAGGTCTGTAACAAAAGTTTATAAGATGTCCAAGCTATGACATCGAGCTAGAAGGAATACAATCTTAAATGACAGTTGCCTAGATTATACAACACACCCATTGGCTTTATCCGTAATCAGTCTGACGGAGCGGTGTAAAATTGTTATTTATCTGGACAGACTGGCAGTGGAATCAGTTCTAGCTGAAGTGATTTGACAGGGTTGCTTTAGAAATCCGTTTACAGCAGGGGTGGGTGGAGGTGTTTCAGGGATCAATATCTTTGCTTGGATATTACACACTATATTATCGTTTTCACAAATAATTTTAAAAATAGCAATGCTAGCATTATTTTCCTCCTCTGAGATTCACATCGCTCCGGTTTCTAGAAAATAAATCTGATATTTCCTGAATATAGGGGAAACAATTTGATTAGGAGTCGGTATGCTCTGGGTAGTCAGAATGCTTTCACAGTGAACAATGCAACAATAATGGTTATAGCGAGATGTTAATCAGGAACAAGTCGATGGAATAAACTTTTAACTAGCACCTTTGTAATAATGATTTCCTAAATGTTGTTACATTTTCCCACGGATTCTCAAGTTATCATTGTTGATCTACGTCGTGTTTCATGTGTGTTCTAACAGAAGTTCTTCGCTCAAAATTCTCATTAGCTGGTTTGGGTAATTATCCATCTTGAGACAAGAATGTACGTCAACCAACTAATCGTTGTGTGTAAATCATCTCCACAGAGTATATTGTTATTCTATAACGACCCTACACAGACACTTCTGCTTCGTGTTCACGTATGTTTGGAGAGATGTATTGGCGTTTCATTGGTCAATTACAGCTATGGAAATAACCTACTAATTGAATTGCGAAAGGCTTATGAGAACAGACGATCGACTGATCATTAATAGACGAGGCCCTTTTCAGGAAGCAGCATCGGCCAGTTCCGGTCAGTGCCACATTGGTGAGCGATGTAAAATGTTATCCTAGAGGGTGCACTATTCACTAACATTGTTTCCAGTAAAAGATTTATTTCCAAGAAAATTGCTGGATCCACTTTATACGATTTAAATCTAACCCACGAAGAAACAATTACAATGAGCTTGAAGCAATGTTATACAATGATTTACATTAAATTGTTATGCTGAAATATAGATTCGCACAACAACATAACAGTACCAGTCCATCCATCCACACACCCATCCATCCATTCAACCGCCTATCGATCCATCCATCCATCCATCCATCCATCCATCCATCCATCCATCCAGCCAGCCAGCCAGCCATCCAGCCAGCCAGCCAGCCAGCCAGCCAGCCAGCCAGCCAGCCAGCCAGCCAGCCAGCCAGCCAGCCAGCCAGCCAGCCAGCCAGCCAGCCAGCCAGCCAGCCAGCCAGCCAGCCAGCCAGCCAGCCAGCCAGCCAGCCAGCCAGCCAGCCAGCCAGCCAGCCAGCCAGCCAGCCAGCCAGCCAGCCAGCCAGCCAGCCAGCCAGCCAGCCAGCCAGCCAGCCAGCCAGCCAGCCAGCCAGCCAGCCAGCCAGCCAGCCAGCCAGCCAGCCAGCCAGCCAGCCAGCCAGCCAGCCAGCCAGCCAGCCAGCCAGCCAGCCAGCCAGCCAGCCAGCCAGCCAGCCAGCCAGCCAGCCAGCCAGCCAGCCAGCCAGCCAGCCAGCCAGCCAGCCAGCCAGCCAGCCAGCCAGCCAGCCAGCCAGCCAGCCAGCCAGCCAGCCAGCCAGCCAGCCAGCCAGCCAGCCAGCCAGCCAGCCAGCCAGCCAGCCAGCCAGCCAGCCAGCCAGCCAGCCAGCCAGCCAGCCAGCCAGCCAGCCAGCCAGCCAGCCAGCCAGCCAGCCAGCCAGCCAGCCAGCCAGCCAGCCAGCCAGCCAGCCAGCCAGCCAGCCAGCCAGCCAGCCAGCCAGCCAGCCAGCCAGCCAGCCAGCCAGCCAGCCAGCCAGCCAGCCAGCCAGCCAGCCAGCCAGCCAGCCAGCCAGCCAGCCAGCCAGCCAGCCAGCCAGCCAGCCAGCCAGCCAGCCAGCCAGCCAGCCAGCCAGCCAGCCAGCCAGCCAGCCAGCCAGCCAGCCAGCCAGCCAGCCAGCCAGCCAGCCAGCCAGCCAGCCAGCCAGCCAGCCAGCCAGCCAGCCAGCCAGCCAGCCAGCCATCCATCCATCCATCCATCCATCCATCCATCCATCCATCCATCCATCCATCCATCCATCCATCCATCCATCCATCCATCCATCCATCCATCCATCCATCCATCCATCCATCCATCCATCCATCCATCCATCCATCCATCCATCCATCCATCCATCCATCCATCCATCCATCCATCCATCCATCCATCCATCCATCCATCCATCCATCCATCCATCCATCCATCCATCCATCCATCCATCCATCCATCCATCCATCCATCCATCCATCCATCCATCCATCCATCCATCCATCCATCCATCCATCCATCCATCCATCCATCCATCCATCCATCCATCCATCCATCCATCCATCCATCCATCCATCCATCCATCCATCCATCCATCCATCCATCCATCCATCCATCCATCCATCCATCCATCCATCCATCCATCCATCCATCCATCCATCCATCCATCCATCCATCCATCCATCCATCCATCCATCCATCCATCCATCCATCCATCCATCCATCCATCCATCCATCCATCCATCCATCCATCCATCCATCCATCCATCCATCCATCCATCCATCCATCCATCCATCCATCCATCCATCCATCCATCCATCCATCCATCCATCCATCCATCCATCCATCCATCCATCCATCCATCCATCCATCCATCCATCCATCCATCCATCCATCCATCCATCCATCCATCCATCCATCCATCCATCCATCCATCCATCCATCCATCCATCCATCCATCCATCCATCCATCCATCCATCCATCCATCCATCCATCCATCCATCCATCCATCCATCCATCCATCCATCCATCCATCCATCCATCCATCCATCCATCCATCCATCCATCCATCCATCCATCCATCCATCCATCCATCCATCCATCCATCCATCCATCCATCCATCCATCCATCCATCCATCCATCCATCCATCCATCCATCCATCCATCCATCCATCCATCCATCCATCCATCCATCCATCCATCCATCCATCCATCCATCCATCCATCCATCCATCCATCCATCCATCCATCCATCCATCCATCCATCCATCCATCCATCCATCCATCCATCCATCCATCCATCCATCCATCCATCCATCCATCCATCCATCCATCCATCCATCCATCCATCCATCCATCCATCCATCCATCCATCCATCCATCCATCCATCCATCCATCCATCCATCCATCCATCCATCCATCCATCCATCCATCCATCCATCCATCCATCCATCCATCCATCCATCCATCCATCCATCCATCCATCCATCCATCCATCCATCCATCCATCCATCCATCCATCCATCCATCCATCCATCCATCCATCCATCCATCCATCCATCCATCCATCCATCCATCCATCCATCCATCCATCCATCCATCCATCCATCCATCCATCCATCCATCCATCCATCCATCCATCCATCCATCCATCCATCCATCCATCCATCCATCCATCCATCCATCCATCCATCCATCCATCCATCCATCCATCCATCCATCCATCCATCCATCCATCCATCCATCCATCCATCCATCCATCCATCCATCCATCCATCCATCCATCCATCCATCCATCCATCCATCCATCCATCCATCCATCCATCCATCCATCCATCCATCCATCCATCCATCCATCCATCCATCCATCCATCCATCCATCCATCCATCCATCCATCCATCCATCCATCCATCCATCCATCCATCCATCCATCCATCCATCCATCCATCCATCCATCCATCCATCCATCCATCCATCCATCCATCCATCCATCCATCCATCCATCCATCCATCCATCCATCCATCCATCCATCCATCCATCCATCCATCCATCCATCCATCCATCCATCCATCCATCCATCCATCCATCCATCCATCCATCCATCCATCCATCCATCCATCCATCCATCCATCCATCCATCCATCCATCCATCCATCCATCCATCCATCCATCCATCCATCCATCCATCCATCCATCCATCCATCCATCCATCCATCCATCCATCCATCCATCCATCCATCCATCCATCCATCCATCCATCCATCCATCCATCCATCCATCCATCCATCCATCCATCCATCCATCCATCCATCCATCCATCCATCCATCCATCCATCCATCCATCCATCCATCCATCCATCCATCCATCCATCCATCCATCCATCCATCCATCCATCCATCCATCCATCCATCCATCCATCCATCCATCCATCCATCCATCCATCCATCCATCCATCCATCCATCCATCCATCCATCCAGCCGTCCACCCATTAGGCAGCAATGTCGTCAAAGACAGTGATCTTCAAATACTCGACAGTACGTTTTATTTTGCTTTTTAGGTATCTTAAGTTATTTATGCGCTGTGTTGTATCTGTAGTGCATTACTAAGCTGTCTATAGACACGTTTCTTAAGAAGCATTGAGTTACACATGATAGAATCTTGTATGGCAATTCCTTAGAATTTAATCCGCCAACAGTGGCTTCATCCTCAATCATGCTGAGGGGAGCAGCAGTGGCGTTATACAATTCATCTCCACAGGTCTACAACGTTATCAGTTCTAACCAATTCAATTCAATTCAATTTATTTACACCCAGGCCACAATGTGGCATATGGGGTCCATTAGTACATACATTTACACGGTCAATGGCGATTACATGGAATGTTGATAATTATTATTATTATTATTATTATTATTATTATTATTATTATTATTATTATTATTATTATTATTATTATTATTATTATTATTATTATTGTCTTCGTCGTCGTCGTCGTTATTCAGTAGTAGTTGCAGCTGCTGCTGCTATTGTCATCATGGTCGTCGTCGTCGTCGTCGTCGATGTCGTAGTCGTCGTTTTCGTCGTCGTCGCCATGGTCCTCCTCCTAGTCGTGGTCGTTGTTGTCATCATCACTGTTGTCGATGTCTTGCTATTTTAAATGTTTCAATACTCTTCTTATAAATGTACATAGCTTACTTAAAATTGAGACTTTATTACTTGATAAAAGTTCACAAAATTTGTAGTAGTTTGGTTTCACCCGAAAGTATTTTGGTAGTAGTGTCATTCTGTCCTTTGCAAAAAACTTACAGAGAAATATGTAATGATATTCATCACCTGTGTCATGTTGGTCACACAATTTACATATCCGATCTTCTTTGATTAAGCCCTCCCACCTCCCAGTTTCAATTGGCAATTTGTGGTTGGCTGTTCGGAATCGCGCTAAGGTTAGTTTATTAGTATTATTTAATTTAGTACGGTATGGTTCTATTTCAAATTTCGTCTTATAGATATTATAGAGTTTTCCCTTTGATGCGTTCATCTGTCCTCTCCATGATTGTGTGTATTGGTCTATAAGTATTTGTTTTATATGTTTCGTTGCGTTACTTGTGATGCTCTGTCTTTCCCATAGATATCCCATTCCCACATTATTTAATATTGCCTTTACTACTCCAATCCATTTGTATTGTACGTTATTATTGGTATAGTCATTGTACATATATTTATAAACTAGACATGATAGCTTTGTTTCTTTGCCATTTATCAGTTTTTCCCAGTATAGGATTGTTCTATGTTTTATAGTGATATCGAGGGGGTATCTACCTAATTCACCGTATATCATGAGTTTTGGTGTATGCATGTTTAGTTTTAGTAACCGTCGATAGAAGCCTATTTGTATTTTTTAAACTAGTGTTGTGTTTTCCGTAGTCCAAATTTCACACCCATATGTGAGAATCGGTAATATCATTGAATCAAACAGTTTTATTTGGCAGTTTATTGGTAGATCCATATTTTCGCATCTCCGGTATAGTGAACATAGCGCTTTAGTAGCTTGTTCTGCTAGGTGTTTTAGTGCTGTTATATACCGGGAGTTGTAAAAGAAATGTATACCTAAATACTTATATTTATCGACTATTTTCAATATTTTCATCATCTAAAGTAAAATTACAATTCCCCCCCCCCACCCCCGTCCCCTTTTATTGCTTCCGAATATTACCACTTTTGTTTTATCCTTGTTAATTTTGAGATTCCACAATTTACAGTAACAGTTGTAGGCATTCAGACTCCGCTGTAGAGTAATACCATCTTCTGCTATCAACACTGTGTCATCTGCGTATAGGAGCACCAGCAATTTAAGATAGTCTATGTTATCATTAATTATAAGACTGTCACAATTTGAGTTTTCCAGGTATTCTTGAAGGTCATTGAGATAGATATTAAATAATATAGGGGAAAGATTTTCTCCCTGCCGCAACCCCCCAGTTACACGTAAAAGGCTCTGATAATTCATCATTCATACATACCCTTGATTTTATGCCAAAATACATGTTGCGAATCACTCTGAATATTTTCCCATTTATATTTTCCCTTAATAATTTATCCCATAGTGCTTCCCTCCAAACTTTATCAAACGCTTTCTCTAGATCAATAAAGGCACAAAATAATTTTTTCTTTTTAATTCGGTAGATTTCTAGGATCGCGTATAGTGCAAATAGATGATCAGTTGTTGAGTATTTTCGTCTAAAGCCAGCTTGGTTTTCTTGAATAAGATTGTTTTCTTCCAGATAACTATCAATCCTTTTACTTATGATGCTAGTAAAAAGTTTAGCCAAACAGCTCACCAGTGTAATAGGCCTATAGTTTTCCGGCTCATTTAGGGGACCTTTACCTTTATATATAGGTTTAATTAGCCCATCAGTCCATGCTTCAGGTATATTTCCAGTTTCGAGTACACAATTAAAAAAGCGTATAATAGATGGGTATCATTGTTTGTTCGCTGGACTTAAGATATTCATTGATTATCCCGTCCCCTCCGGCAGCTTTGTTAGTTTTCAGAGATTTTATTGCATTTCTAATTTCAGATACTGTAATTTCGGCGTTAAGTAGGTAAATTGATGGTTGTCCTGTATCATTAGTGTGTGTTTGGATATTGGGGACATCGTCACTCTGGATTATGGATTTATAAAATGTATACATATCGCCAATTTGGATTTAACATTTTTCAGTTTTTGGGTCCTGGGACTTTATAATTTTCCAGTATGCTCGCGCATCCGATTTCTGTAATCTTTCTATTTTGATTTTTAAAATTCTCTTATTTTCAGCTATAGCTTTATTCATCGTTGTTTTATAAGTTTTACATCATTACCCTCATAGCTGGCATGCAAAGTCGTCTTAGAAATAGCAATCACGCCCACCTTACGTTTCCAAATGAGCCTTTCAGACATAGTGTCATTGGCGTGGATTGGACTCGGATTTTACGATGGATATCAACGTTTATAGAAATACATTTCGAACATGATACTATGGATGAACTTCGTAATCTATTTACAATTGATAAACCTCGTTTGGAATTAATTATCCCTATAGAATGTAAACGACTATGTTCACGTTAACCAGTTGTAGTTCCAATAACACACCACCATAACAGAAGCGCAAGATAGAAATTATTTATTACGATAGTGATTTATTTGCCATAGGCTGAGCATTATTATATCAGTAGTCGAGATGAGAAAAAGTGGACGATTTAAGTGTTATTCATCCTTGCTAATGTAGCCGAGCGCAATCCCCCCCCCAGCCCCCCCCCCCCCCCCGCATGCATGTCCCCAATCCTCGCCCCACCCCCTCGCAGCACGCACGCCCCAAACACCCCCGCCCATACATAACTTGTCGAGTTGACACGTTTCAGAACATGACTAGTGTCTGTTATACAGACGTGCTGATATATTTGGAGAGATATATTGGCGTTTCATTGGTCAATTACAGCTATGGAAATAACTTACTAATTGAATTGCGAAAGGCTTATGAGAACAGACAATCGACTGATCATTAATAGACGATTTCAGGAAGCAACATCGGCCAGTTCCGGTCAGTGCCGCATTGGTGAGCGATGTAAAATGTTATCCTAGAGGGTGCACTATTCACAAACATAGGTTCCAATAAAAGATTTATTTCCAAGAAAATTGCTGGATCCACTTTATACGATTTAAATCTAACCCGCGTAGAAACAATTACAATGAGCTTGAAGCAATGTTATACAATGATTTAAATTAAACTGTTTTGCTAAAATATAGATTCGCACAACAACATAACAGTACCAGTCCATCCATCCATCCATCCATCCATCCATCCATCCATCCATCCATCCATCCATCCATCCCCATCCATCCATCCATCCATCCATCCATCCATCCATCCATCCATCCACCCATCCATCCATCCACCCATCCATCCATCCATCCATCCATCCATCCATCCATCCATCCATCCATCCATCCATCCATCCACCCACCCACCCACCCACCCACCCACCCACCCACCCATCCATCCATCCATCCATCCATCCATCCATCCATCCACCCACCCACCCACCCACCCACCCACCCATCCATCCATCCACCCATCCACCCATCCATCCATCCATCCACCCACCCATCCATCCATCCATCCATCCATCCACCCATCCATCCATCCATCCACCCATCCATCCATCCACCCACCCACCCACCCACCCACCCACCCACTCATCCATCCATCCATCCATCCATCTAGCCAACTTCGAATCTATTTACAATTGATAAACCTCGTTTGAAATTAATTATTACCATAGAATGTAAACAACGATGTTGACTTTAACCAATTGTAGTTCTAATAACACACCACCATAACAGGAAAAAAAAATTATTTATTACAATTGATTTATTTTCCATACAAAAGGCTGAGCATTATATCAGTAGTCGATATGAGGAAAAGTGGACGATTTAAGTGTTATTCATCCTTGCTAATGTGGCCGGGAGCCCCCCCCCCCCCCCGTAACTCCCCCACCGCCCCACCCCACCCCACCCACACCCACACCCCATCCACACCCCACCCACCCCGTCTGCGGATACCGATCAGAGAGATGCAACATTTTTTCCTTGGATATGATTGACTAAATTGACTAGATTTCTTAAAATAAATCTTTCATGATCCCGACAGTATAATTTAAAGTTACGCTTAGTATTTCTGTACTTGTAGACGTGTAACTATGATCTATTTCAAAATCTGGTGATATTGTGAAGGATTCAGAGGCGACAGCAATGTACACATAGCACTAGTCCATCCTTCATATACGTGGTATAAGCCTACACAGATGCGTTTTCTGAGTCTGTTTGGCGTGTTCTAAGACTACACGCATGTGTATTCTGAGTCTGTCTGACGTTATCTAAGCCCACACAGATGGGTATTCTGAGTCTGTTTGATGTGGTATAAGCCCACACAGATGTGTATTCTGAGTCTGCCTGACGGGGTCTAAGTCTACTCAGATGTGTATTTTGAGTTTGTTTGACGTGATCTAGGCCCACACAGATGTGTATTCTAAGTCTGCTTGACCGGGTCTAAACCAACACAGATTGAAGATTTTGTGATCTTCGGGGTTCGATGATGACGTCTTCTTCTTCGGTAGTGAATCCCGCTTCGTTACACGTAACCGGACAATGTTGCTGCGACAACAGCTATCGGTAACGGAGATGGAGTAAGGCAGTCTGGCTCGCTACGTCTGACAGATGGTAGGTGACGATATTTAATGTTCACTGCTGGGCCTATCTGGCGTGATGTTCCTCAGGTAAGGACTGGAGATTTCCTCCAGCTCAAGACTAGGTTCCTAACACTAAACAAATTTAATCAACGCCGAACTTACATATACGTAAGTTAAACTTTTTATTTTACAAATATACAAGGTTTCAAAGCAAGGAGCAAAATAGCTCATAAATCGAACTTGGTACAATCAATGTACTAAAATAGCATATCTATTCTAACTTAAATACGACAGAGCTTCGTTATGCTAGGCAATAGCTCACAGTGATGAACGTCAGCGTGACGTTCAGGATTCACGGTGGTGAATTGAATAATTTATAAGTCTGAAATTCTGACTTATATACAATTTATCTTGGCACCCTAGCCAAGTTCTATAACTATCATAATAATTAAATTCCTCCTGAATCCGTTAAATGACTCTTCTAGGTATGCGATAAGCACAGCTTGATTGGCCCAGACAATCGGTCCACCAATCAACTTCTGCTTATTTCTTCCTAGAAGTTTCTACCTAACAAACGTTGGTCCTTCTGACCAATCAACGATCCTTTCATTTCGTTGTTGGATGTAAAACCTATTCTATTTAATTCTCTGCTACAGAGTTTGATCGACGCTCATTGATCGTGACGTCATTCTGACCACTCAAACTCTGTGCTACTCTTCTATGGAGATGATGCCTCACATAGATAAAGCGGTGGTAGCTGGTTCTGATTTGATGCGATCTGTCAGCTAACTAACAACATTACGGAATGTGTTGTTGTTGCATGCCATTGTATGAGTGACATATAGTTGATATACAAATTTCGATTATGTTATTAATTCCTACAGGATGCTACAATGTCCATGTCCTGTCCATTGCCTATTTATGGATAAGCCTGTAGGATGCTAGAGTTAATAGGCACATGAGCTGTATGATCTCATTGCCAGCTGATGTTGTTCTACTCTCATGTGAGAATCTAGAATGCCTACGTCATCAACTATGTCCCTTTGTCACGTTCGTTTCCAGTGATTCTTATACCTCAATTATTTTCCAAACTACTGCTGAATATCATAAAAGTGTATGCCGACTGAACAGCAACAACTTTCATCTAAACTACTTCCAGATACACATCAACTCAGAACCGTGGGACTCATTCCAATCAATTCAACTATTTCAATTTGACGATAAAACCGTATCCAACAATCCTGAGTGTGCTACATTCACACACCATCCATTTAGAAACTGAATGTCATCAGCACTAGCTGATGTCAACTAGCTGATGTAATACTAATAACTAAATATTGAATATTGAAAGTATAAAGTCAACCGGTCCATTAGCTCACCTGGTATTTTCAAATCATAAATTTCTCTTAGGACTTACTCGAAGATATAAGACATCTAGCAGGGTCATGACTTCCCACAAGACAATCCCATATCAACAAGATGTGTATTCTGAGTCTGTTTGACCTGGTATAAGCCTACACAGATGTGTATTCTGACTCTAATTGACGTGGTATGAGCCTACACAGATATGTATTCTGAGTCTGTTTGATGGCGGGGAGGGGGGTCTAAGCTTACACAGATGAGCAACTGTGTCAGCTTGACGTGGTCTAAGGCTACACACATGTGTATTCTGAGTCTGTTTGATGGGAAGCCTTCATAGATGTGTATTCTGAGTCTCGTGACTTGGTCTAAGCTTACACAGATGTGTATTCTGAGTCTGCTTGACGTGGTCTAAACCTGCACGGATGGTAAGCACAATGAAGGTGCTATCATCATGATGCTTCACTTTACTACAGAGCTCGCACATTTACAGTTGCTTCATTAAACTTCTTATTCTTAATCTTCTTCTTTTTGTTTTCTTCTTCTTCTTCTTCTTATTATTATTATTATTATTATTATTTTTATTGTTATTATGCCCCTATATGAGTAAAATATTGTAAGAGGTATTTTTTTAAAACCCAACTGCCCCCACCTCCCCCCACGCCACCCCACCCCGCCCCATCCCGAGTTCCCAGATCGCGATTGAATAAGCCAAGATTCTGTTCTCAAATTGCTATTCGAATCAAACATGAGATTTGACATGGAGCATTTCTAGTCCATCTCACTGTGTCAAAAATAAAACGTGGGAACTTTTTGTTAATTTTTGGAAACATGCATGTTTGCAAAGTATTTGTCATGACAATTCTAAAAAACAATGTTTCCATTTTTGCTGATACGGTTCAAGGTCATTTAGAGGTCAGGAAAGGTCAGATATGACGTCATATTTGTTTTCTTGGTATGGTCGCTTTAAATCTGAACTAAACCATATCATGCTGTATATCTAATTAAAGCTTATTTAAATGTATTGTCAGAAAACTTGTTTGTTTTGTATTTCCTCTTTAACGGACAAAGTTATTCGGCGCTAAAGTTACGTCATAGCACAAAAATCGTCAAATGATAAACATTGAGGTATCATTAACATTGAACTTCAAAGATCCATATACTGTTTTGCATATCACGAACAACTCTATTGAAGAATATAGTAAAATGTAACTATTCCTTTGGTTTGATTTATTTTATACTATAATTTCGCAATGCTATGCGGTCTTCTAGTTATAAGACCATAAATTTTCAGAAATAAATATCCCGGGATAAATTTAGAAAGTCATCGCAGATGTAAATGCGGAAAAAATGTTTGTATTTTTCGTAAATTTTTGTTGTTTTATGTCGTCTGCTCGGCACACAAAGTAATTCCTGAATGCTATTAAATTGTCTAACCGAAATCTCACTTATTTTATGACATGTATGCAATATATTTACATACGCTGTAGTTTTTATAGTAAACTACAAAATAATTATAGCGTAATTGTACTTTCCCAAGCCCAATAATACAATGGATAATATTCCAGAGCTAAAAGCAATTGGTACTAAATGGGTAAAAACTCAAACAGACTCTAAACGGTGTGATATATGCCAAGAAGATTCGTGCGATGTTAAGGTTTTGCAACCAAAGGATGAATCATATGATAAATTGATTAGTTCTATCCAAGAGCGAGGAGCACTCCAAGATGGGAAATATGTAGCTATTTCTCAGAGCCTGAAGGGAGAAACGATGGCTTCTCTGAAATCAATGAACGTTTTTTGACATTGTCAGTGCTATAGCGATTCTACTAACAAGGAAAAAATAGAGCATGCTAAAGAACGCTATGCAAAATCAGTAGACACTGGAAGCTTTATGACTAAGAGAAAAGGCAGACCATATGCAGTGGCCAGGCCATCAACATCGACTGATATCGTCCAAAGCACACCTACTAGGTTTAGTCGTTCCAATACAGAACCCTTTAAAGCATATAAGTGTTTCTTTTGTCAAGTAGACAGTGGACAAGAACTGTTCAATTTGAGGTCTGCTAATGCGGGTAAGGAACTAAGAAATGCTGTTGACAATAGTGACAGAGATGACTTTAAAGTTAGACTTAATACTGTAATTTCACCAACGGATGCACATGCTAATAATGTGAAATACCACAGAATATGTTGGGTTAAGTGCGTCCAGAGATCTGCATCATCTACAAAAACAGAGGTTTGCAACAAAACCAGAGGCAAATAACAGCATTTATTGAACTTATCCATATGATCGACTTTCAAACATCAAATAAAGCTTATCTGTCAATTGAAGGTATTGCACACACGTATATGAGTCGTTTAGGTGACACTGTCAAGTCTCATGTTCCAACATACTCCTGTAAATGGCTAATGATGCGTATCCTACAGGAATTACCACATTTGGAGACTGAAGTACAGTATTGAAGCAAGTACAGCATATAAATGTCATGGTATTTGGCGATAAGAATCCCAAAACTGTAATTTCATTGGACATGGCGTTGTATGAAAAGGCATTGCAGTTGGTAGACTCTCTCCCACATTTGACTGGCCAGCATGTTCTCAGGCTAGGCGAACTTCATGCCTCCATGGCTGCAATATGAGCTATTGGTGATTAGACAGCAAACTCTGGACTTGATGATGCTTGGAGTGAATCTGGCATTTATGGACCTGCTACCACAAAACAAATTTTGAACTGTACTCATTACAAACGAGCCATCAATGCACACATCACCACATATTTGACACTATTTGAAATCATATTTGATGAATTCTTGAATGAGAATCCAGGCTTTAAGGACAAATTTACTTCTGTAATATTGGCATGTGAAGACGCAGTTGAAAATACTGAAACGCATTGTATGAAAGTAAAAGAGGTACACGAAGAAATCCAAAACATCATTACAGGAAATGGAATTGAAGAACGACTTCAAGAGTTTACTGCAGTTAGATCAGCAAACAATATGATGTTCAAGGCTGTGTTAAGTTACATGAGACACATTGACACTCTATTGAAATTCATTAAAGCAATGAGAATGAAAGATTGGTATCTACATTTAGAGGCAGGAGCAGACCTGACTAATATATTCTTTGCAATGGATAGGAGCAAATATAAAGGGCTTTGGCCTCGATATTTTCTGATATGAAAGCACTTGAAAAGACTGATCATGAAATTTGGATTGTCTTTGTCTCTTGTGATTTTTCTGTCACAATGAGTGAAATTCCATTTGTATCAATTGGTCCAGACCATGCCTGCGAAATGCAAAACAAAGTAATAAAAGAAAGCAGGGGACTGATTGGAATATCGACAAATCCTAACGCAAGACAAAGATTTTTTCTAGCTGGCACAGAATTATCCAGAATCAGTCAACAGTATAAGTCACAGTTTCTTAGTACTGGTGAAACCTGTAAGCACCATGGCCTACTAAAGTCACCCATCACACGTGACCATCTTATGGTAGACAAGTTAAAGAATACAATATTGTCTTACTGCAATCCATTCAGAGTAGAGGAAAATGACATACTATTTAATATGGTTACACATGCTGTAATACCACAAGAAGCAGTATACGACATAGTGCAGTTTGACGAACTTGGACAGAAAATGGTTGAAGACTATGTATCAGCTCGTTTTCATGGCGATGTTAGTTTGTGGGCACCAATAAAACGACAAAAGCTCAAGTGCTACACTTATCAGAATAGAAGGAGCTGGTAACATCCAAGGCCCAAACTATGGAACTAAAAGAGACAAAGTCACTATTTGGTAGGCTAATGGTTATTGCGAGGACAAGCAGAGAAACTGATTTGTCTTCGGCCATTGGTCAGTATGAATTTACTGTTAATCCACAGGCTTTATTTGCTTCAGATGGCACGATTTTGCCATGCAATGACAAGGCAAAACTCATTTACGTGCTTCAGCAAAAGGCTGGCAACACTCAAGACTCGACAAAGGAAGTAGGAATTTGTGAAGAGGAACCACAAGTACATCCAGAGTTCTCTATATCTGGAACAGAACAATCAAAAGAAAAGTCTCTATCTGGTCTGAAAATAGCAATTGTAGACGGAATTGTGGTTCTGCAAAAAATGAAGAAACCACCATATGCTAAAACAATGTTAGACCTTGCTAATCAGTACATTCATGATTTAAGCAGGTTAACACAAATTTACCCCGAACTACACCTGATCTTTGACTGCTACAAGCCTGATTCCCTAAAGGCCACTACACGCAAAAAAACTAGGGAAAGGAAGGTCAGCAATTGCCTATACCGTCACCGATAGTACAAGTATTTCCAAACGCCAACATGCAAATGATTCTTTCATCAGAAAAAAACAAACAAGACCGTACAGTTTATCTCTCTGACAAGTGTATGACTCATTTCAGGGAACATGGGAAGATGTTCTATGTATCAGCAGCGGGAAAACCCTTTTCCAGCAAGGTTGAAGGCGTTTTGGAATTAAATAACCATGAAGAGGCAGATATACTTATGATATGACATGCATTATATGCAAGTGTACTAACACCACAAGCTGAATAACTCTGTATTTTCTCACCAGTTACTGATGTACTAAATCTAGTGATAGGTCATTATTCTAAGATGGCTCAAAATGTCTCAATTTCTATGGTATCTGGCAAAATACAGATTAAATCTTTAATAGATGCTCTAGGGTCTGATGTAGCAGAATCTCTCATGGGATTTCATGCATTCACTGGCTGCGACACAACGGGAAGGTTTTCTGGTAAGACCAAGACACTATGGTTTAAGTTGTTTTGCAAAGCGGATGAAAAAGTAATAGAGGCATTCAAAGATATTAGTAAAGTAGGTTATCTCAATGATGAGACTGTGAAAGTACTTTCCACTTTTGTTTGGCATATTGCCCCACTGGTGTTGTACTGCAAGAGCTGAAGCCTTTACGTTGGTATTTATTCTGCAAATTTTCTGCAGAAAGTGACCGGTTACCACCAGCTGATGCAACATTGTATGAGCATATACTGAGGGCACATTTACAGGCTTCTATTTGGGGTCAGGCCAGTCTCCCAATACAGGTGCATTTAGATCCATGTGCTAATGGGTGGAAGAAAACAAATGGCGATCTAGTTCCAGTAACTACACAATTATTGCCAGCACCACCTGCAGTTTTAGTACTTGTTAAGTGTTCCTGCAAAAAGACAAATTGTGCATCTACCAGGTGTACATGGTAGATCAAAAGGACTGACATGCACATAACTTTGTTTGTGCTCTGACTGTGAAAATGAAGAGCCTGAGGCATGTAGCTTAAATGACGATGATGATGATAGAGACATTTAATTAAAAGTGGATGCCACTTAACTTTAACATGGAATGCTAACACGGTGAGGATTTTGTGCCATGACGTAATTTCAAAAAAGCTTTAATTGGATAAGCAACATGGTTTGATTGGCTATTAAAGCTCTCATGGGAAAATGTATATGCTATTATAGCTGACCTTTATTCACCTCTAAATGACCTTGAGCCTACTCAGAAAAATTAAAATATATTTTTTCAGAACTTTCATGATAAATACTTGGAAAAAATGTGTTTCCCAAAAATTAATGGAATGTTTCCCTGAAATTCGATACTGAGACTGACTAAACGCTAAACGTGGCCACACGGTCACAATTTGACGTTATGCGCAACTTCCGCGATGAATAACGTTTTCCGTTAAAGGGTAAATAAGAAATCAATAGGTTTTTTGACAATGCATTTTAATAAGCTTTAATTTGATATGCAGCATGCCATGATTTAATCCGTATTTAAAGCTCACGTAGCAAGAAACCGTATACGACGTCATAACTAACCTTTACTGACCTCTAAATGACCCTGAACCTTGTCAGAAAAAATGGAAACATTGTTTTTTAGAATTGTCATGATAAATACTTTGCAAACATGCATGTTTCCAAAAATTAACAAAAGGTTCCAACGAAATTACAAGGTGAGACTGACTATTCGGCGAATCTGTACTATTGTTATTATGTATAGGGTGGGGGTGGGGGTGCGGGCCTGCTGAAGGTCCGATGAACTACTATGGAATAAAAGTCATTCACATAGCGTACTAACAGATTTACTTTGTATGTGCCCTATGTTGCTTAGCAACATGTTTGAATGAGAATGTTATAAAAAGCGCCATGTTGTGAGGATTCCAAGATATTAGAGGAACAAATCTCGATTTGACATCGATAAAATGAACGCAATGCGGATGACGCCCATTAAAATCCTTGCCAGACAACACTATGTTCGTCTGACTATTTGTGGGTGTGAATGAGGCTAATTATCTGGATTGGCATAGCAGTTTATTGAGGCGAGGGACAAAGGCTTGGCATTGACCCAGAGAAACGCGCATACATCATCATTAATCTGCTGTCTGGTCTGTTTCCGCCTGTATCGCTTGCTCCATATCTAAAACATGTCAAAGACTCTTGTCTTTGATTGCCTTTTGGCACATTCCTGACAAAGATTTACTAATTAATATACTTTCATTAACCATTCTTTTATTTTCAGCAGCGAAGAGGGCCAAGTATATGGTGAGTTATTCTGGGACAATGTCCATCCCAACAAATCAGGAATAAATCTCCTATCCACTAACATCCAAGATTACATAAATTATTACCTTTTACAGGATTTTCGAAATGGAAGGACATGGAGGTGCTAGTTTTACCATCTTGCAATAAATCCGGTACACGGCCAGTCATATATAAACAAGGACCAATACAACTATCAAACCATTTCAGTTTATTACACAACGAGTCCATAGCCACTCCAGATGATGAGCCATACATAGACACTATCAACAGCAATACAAACACAGATACTGAACTGCATGTACATTCCCAGGCAGAAATTAGCACAAATCAATTGCCAAAACATTTACAATCAAACAACAATGGAAATTCTAAAACAGTAACGAACACATGTATATACACAAATGCAGATAGTTTGATTAATAAAAAGGTTGAGCTCGAAACACTAGTACAGAATATTCGCCCTGCAATCATATTAATCACGGAAGCCTTACCTAAAAACACAACCATCAACATTAGTGAACTACAGATTGATGAGTACCAACTATCACTGAATAATAAACCATCAAGGGGAGTTATTATATATACACATGTATCACTAAATGCTCAATCCTGTGACATCTTGAATGACGATGACTTTACCGAATCAGTATGGAGTACATGGACGACACAACAAAAGGAAAGAATTATCATTGGTTGCATCTACAGAAGTCCCAGCTCAGATGGCTCAAATAACAAAAACCTCTTAAATCTACTACAGAAAGTTGATGCAGCAAATACAGACCATATTCTTATAGTAGGGGACTTCAACTACCCATCGATAAATTGGAACACAGGCTTTTCTCCAAAAGAAGAAGACGCTTTTCTTAATACTACCAGCGATATTTTTCTACAGCAACTAGTTACTAATCCGACTCGACATAGAATAAATCAGACTTCAAATCTTTTGGATCCAGTTTTAACAAACAACGAAAACATCGTCCATGAAATAACTCACCTACCGCCGCTAGGTAAAAGTGATCATGACATTCTACAAATATTACAAATCCTGACATCTTAAGCACAAGCAAACAAATAGCTAAGCCAAAACTACTGTTGAACAAAGGACGATATAACGAACTGCGAAGAGACTTAGGAACGACGGACTGGAATCATCTACACCAACTTAATGCATCAGAAGCTTGGAACTTCCTACACAAAACATTGAACACAGTGAAAGAACAGTATATACCTACAACAAAAACCATGGCAAGAAAAAGCACCTCTGGATTGATCGGGCAGCAACAGATTCACTCAATAGCAAAAAGCGTGCATACAAAAGATACAATGAAACTAAGAAAACTACCGATTACACTCTACAAAATTGCTAGAAACAAAGCAACAGAATGCATCAGAAAATCAAAACAGACATTTGAACGTAAAGTGGCAACTGAAAGTAAGAAAAATCCTAAAGCCTTTTGGAACTATGTCAAGAGTAAAACAGTTCTACGTGAATCAATTAGCAAGCTACGTAACCCTGCAAACGACACCATGACCACAGATGATACAGAAAAAGCAAACATTCTCAACACATTTTTCTCAAACATGTTCACTCCAGAAAATCTTCTTTCTACACCAATCATTAACCCCAGAAACAATGGTACCATACTAAAAGACATATTAATAACACCTATTGCCATCGAAAATAAACTAAAAAGACTCAACCCCAACAAAAGCAATGGCCCGGATGAAATACCAGTGAGAATACTAAAAGAAGTTGCTAAAGAAATTAGTACACCACTATGCATAATTTTCAACAAGTCTCTTGAAGAAGGCATTTTACCCGACATCTGGAAAATGGCAAATGTATGCTGCATACACAAAAAAGGCTCCAAGAATGACCCAAGCAACTACAGACCAATCAGTCACTTCTACATTATGCAAGGTCCTAGAATCTTTTATAAGAGACAGTATTGTAAATTTCCTGGAAACGGCTAATCTATTTACCAAATGTCAGCATGGATTTAGACGTAAAAGATCATGTAAAACTCAACTACTAGAATACCTGGAGGATTTAACAGCCATGCTTGACTCAAACGAACCTGTCGATGCAATATATTTAGACTTTTCAAAAGCTTTCGATACTGTGCCACACCAACGACTCCAAACAAAACTGAGAAGCTATGGTATTGGCGAAAATTTAGTAAAATGGATAGGGAACTACTTAAGTAACAGGAGCCAGAGAGTTAGAATTAATGATGCATCATCGGACTGGATTGAGGTGACCAGCGGCGTGCCCAAGGAAGTGTTCTAGGACCTATACTTTTTCTGATATATATATAAATGACCTACCTGATAGATTAACCTGCCACTGCAAAATATTTGCAGATGATACACAGATGTACGGCAACCCAGCTACCAGTCAGATTCAGGAAAACATAAATAAAGTATGTAAATGGTCGCAGACATGGCAACTATCTTTCAATACAGAAAAAACGCATGTCATGCACTTCGGCAGAAATAACCCTCAAACCAAATACTATATGACAGATACACCTGATCCACATCCTGTATCAACATCAGATGTAGAAAAAGATTTGGGGGTTCATGTCGACAGAAACCTCTCTTTTGACATACATATAGGGAACATTGTATCCAAGGCAAACAGTACAATAGGACTAATCAAGAGAACATTTACCAACATTGATCAATCTACTTTCACGCTACTATACAAATCATTTGTGCGATCCATTCTTGAATACTGCAACTCAGCATGGTCTCCAAGACTGATAGTCCGGGAGCCAATTTTCAAAAGGGGTCTAGAAGAATGGTTTCGTAGCACACCCAGTATTCAGAAGGTTTGTCTCCATATTATGCTAGACCGATGTCTTGGGTATATTCTGAGCCGTGTTGTACAAGAAAATTGTGGTATCACTAACCCGTGAGAAGCCCATTTACAATAGGTGCTGAATGTAGTTTTCAGACAATTTTCACAATGGTAAATTTTTCACAAACTTAAGCGCATGTTATATCAATACAATCTTAACCAAAATGGAAAGGAGTGATCGTATATCGCAGATTTATACATAATCAACCTCGTTTAAGACACCCGTATGTTGCTTTGTACATATTGGGGCACTTAGGTCTTCTTGTGACTAGCAATACCTTAGCTACAACAATGCCCATGTTTTCTACATTTTTCATAATTAAACTTTTAACTGACATGCAGTGCATGTCTACACAAGCTGGCAGGACATATTTATCACGTGAGCAAATGAGAGAATGTTACTCATCCGTGTCAGAGTCATCTTCGACAATTGTATGCTGAACATTGTCACACATTTCACCTCCCATACAAAGGCATGCTTCAGTGCAGAGTAGATTGTTAGCCTTGCATTGACAGAGATCTGTTCTTTTGCAGGCAGACTTTTGACATCTACATGATGTGAGTTCAATTAATCCAAATGGAGCAGGCTCCTTTGACATTAGAACAGGCTTGAGTAGACCATCCACTATACTCCAGCCATGTCCATTTGGAGATGGAAGATTCTGAACAGCTTGCAATGAACGTCTCCAAACAAGAGCTTGAAAATTGGCCCTTTCGGTGTGATGCTTTAGACTATTCGATGTAGGTGGAAGATTTTCATTTCTTTGTCTCTTTTGACAAAAGAGCCAATAACGGATTTCATCAGCTGTCCTTCCCACATCCCTGGTGGTATACAACTCACAGACAAATTTCTCACATAGAATTGCAGTATTCGGTGATAAGTCAACATGTTCGCCGAGTTGGGCTAAGCTAAGCTGATGACATTCAGATGACTTTAAGAGATTGAATGATTTTATCTTAGCGACTCCAAATAATGCACTAGTGCTATCACAACCTGTAAGAGAATGAAACCCAGGCAAAGACAGACAGATAGCTGGGCCCAGTACTTGAGCAACTGTATGTATTGTTATGTATCGCAATTTGTCCTTTGTGCCCGTACGGAACCATAGTTCAGAACAGTGAAGCGAACGATACGTATATATACTAAGTACTGCCACGTCTGTATCAGGAGACTGTATAACAACACGCATGTGGTCTTTTGAAGCGTGTAGCGCGTGCAACATCATACGCGTATCTGCTTCCTCGTGATCTGATCGAAGTTCTTCCAAATACCACGAATTGTTCGCTGAAATGACAACAACATCCTTTCCATCGTTAAAGCCACCAGCAAGAATGACGCAATTGTCGGCAGATAGCATATTTCGACCAGTATCACGCCACCGCTTGCTGAGAAATGCAACCAGGTTACTTTTGTTGCTTGGATTGCTGATGTACTTGGCCCATTGCTTTGGAACGGGAGTATTTTCTCCAGCAATCTTTACTTCCAATGCTGTTGATGACCCACGTTTTAGCCGCTCTTCCACTTTGAGAGATTCCAGTCTATCATATCTGTCAAAAACTATATCTACTCTGTTGCAGTCTTCTTGATTCAGTGGAACTGTAAAGATGTATTTATCAGGCAATTCTCCAAATGTAGACGTACCTCCAGTTTTAACCATTTGCACAATTGCCATGCCATCTACTACATAAGCTGTTGCGCCTGTCTTGTCAACAGGTGGAAGCCGTCCATCAACATTTACTTCCTTTTCTAGTTCACTTAACAAAACACTTTTCACATTCTTTCTTAGAGTCCCATCCGTATGTTACAATGATAGTGGAACAGCAGACAGTTCATACGTCATCACTAGTTTTAAATCAACATCTCTGGACCTTGCGGCAATAATTAATCGACCAAATAGTTCGAGGTCAGATCTCACATTGTGAATTTTTTCATCATTTGTTTTGAGTTTTTTCTTCTGCGCTAGGCTGGCAAATGTTTTAAGTTTTAAGTGTGGCAACGTGTCCCAAAAGCTTCTCGTGTTAGTGTCCAGCCGCTCCTGAACAAAATTGTCCATAATCTCCTTACCAATGTCACAGGCGGAAACAAGTCTCTTGGCGATTTCACCAGGCAATACCACGCCAGTTGCAATGTTTACATGCGGAAGACACTCGCTGTCGTCGTTTTCCGCAATATTAAAGGGATTGGTAATTATATCTGATGAGAACATCGAAAGTATCTTCTGCACATCGGTTTCATCCCTGTTCATTCGATTAGTCCCCATTTCCTTATGTACTCCAAACATGTGGCTATCTTGTAACCCACACATTTGCTTTGTGACCGTTGTTATGGCTGCCCTCTCGTGGCTAGTTAAAAACCACCTCTCCATAGCTCCTGGCTTTTGTGTTATTCCAATAATACCACCTCGCTTTTTGGAATCCAAATTAATCGATTGCTCTAAGGCCATATCTGTCCACACTTGATTGAATGGATGGTGTGAGCGACTTACGGAATGATTTCCATTCAAGAATTGTTCATGTACATGGGGATGTGTACTTGGAAGCATCTTCATGTCCGCAAGATATATTGGCAGCCATCTTGCATAATTGGTTCTGTCCATGCTGTAGAAATATGGCGCCATAGCAGCAGTAGCAGATAGGTGTGCCTGCCAATCTCCAGTTCTGTCAGCTCTTATGAATCCAAGCAGCAGCTCTACCATATGAATATATGAGTTCCAAAATGCGAACAGGTGTGATTTCGAGCTTGACTCAACTTTAAAGGATTTGAACAGCTGTTGCAATTTATTCACGTACATACACACCTCTTTGAAATGTTCTTGCAGTGCGTCTAAGTCGTCAATGCTGCTTCGGCACATCTTAATTTTCTCATTCAGACTCTCCAAATCTGTTGGAGTAATGTGGTCTTCATGTTGTCCATTTTGTTGAACCCATTTGGAAAAAGACTGCCATTGTAATCGCAGCAGCGCTTCCAGAACCAATTTGTGAGCCCTCACTCCTCGATTATATGACTTCCCTTTAAGTAGAGCAGCAGCCGTGCTGCTACCATATGTGTTGGCCTCTATGAGGAGATCTTCTAAGCCAGAGTCATCAAACATCTTTCCAATAACAGCTAAGTAGTTTAGCGCAATGTGGAATCCCCCAAGTGTGATCACAGTGTCACTAAACTCTTCTTTATATCGCCACTGTATCTCCTTTGCCTTGACATATATGCCAAGTCGAATGTAATGACCGAGTCATTCTGTCCTAGTGTTGTCATCATTCTTTGAACTTGTTTCATGACCGTATACACCGTATTGAATTCAGTTGGTGATCCGGAAATCATTGGACAGTAACCGATTTGTGTAAAAGGTGCGTTAGCACATGATACAAGTGCATTAAATCCACTCCAACTAGGGACTGTTTGTGTTTCTGTGGTCATCATGGGTACAAGATCTACCGCAAACAATTTTATTGGACACATTTGAACGATGGCCCATGCAAGATCCATGACTAATGCATGTTCCTGGATTGAGCTATCACATTGGTACCAATCCTTCTTGACAGTGTCTATGAACGCGGTCACAACTGGTCTTCTATATAACCTTCACATTTCACCCTCGCCTTTGGTATATGCATGCAAAATGTATGTTGGATATATGTTAGGTCGATATCCGTCTAAATATCATATATGGTGAATCTAATACGATATTACTTTGAGTTATGACACGATCATGCGTATATCGTTGTGCACTGTGGATACAGCCAAGGCCTAGACCCCCTATGCAAAGAAATCAGGATAACTAATTAGTGCTACCACAATTTGTTTGTATAACAGGGCTTAAAATGTGTGGGACATGTCCCCCAAGCCACAGCAAGTGTCAGACCTTCCGAATACTGGGTGTGCTACGTCACGATTCTGACCTAGCTTTAGCTCCTGGACTTTGAAACGGCAATCGCAGCTATTAGAAAGAGTACAACTCAGAGCAACAAAACTTGTCCCACAAATCAGAGAGTATAGCTACACAGAAAGACTTGAAGCCCTAAATCTAATGTCACTGAAATATAGACGGTTTCGTGGAGATTTGATTGAAACATTCAAACTCATCAAAGATCTATATAATATTGATAAGAACTACTTTTTCGAACTGTCCAATGTTACACGGACCAGAGGTCATAGGCTCAAGCTCAACATAAAACGTAGCAGCAAAGATATTCGGAAGCACTCCTTCGCAAATAGAGTGGCACCACATTGGAATTCACTGCCAACAACACTAGTCGAAGCAACCACAGTCGAAATATTCAAGGGCAAACTAGACATCTTTTTCAAAGAAAGAATATTTGAATTCGACTGAACACAATTAATTGTGGTGTGGCTTTGGACGTTGCTGTTAAACATATGCTTATACAACATATGTGAGCCGTCAATTCCCAAAGTCATAATACAATTATTACATCACAGTGGACTAATCTTGAAACAGCCTGTGCATCTACATGAACATGCACACATGAAGATAGCTACACGTGTTGTATCCAGACCAGTGTTGCCTGCCCTACCAGTTTAGTACTGAGCCAATAACAAGCCAATGGCGTATGCCTTGTAAATTGATGATGATGATGATGATGTGCGTTGTGTCATGTACTGACTCTTTTCGACTCTCGGCAGATGTTTCACTCATGCATGATGGCGTTCGTCTTTTCCACGTCAAAGTGATGTAGATTAATTTTGTGATCGGACAGATGGAGCATTTAAAGATAATGAACTCGATAAGTCTAATCGCAAACCAGATGTTTAATGTTAGGAAAACAAGTGTAATTAAGAACAATAATGATGACGTTAGTGCTAGGCGTTAGCGACGTAATAGATTATAATACATCTTTTCCACATTGACGTCATTAGGCCGGGATTTCCCTAAATCAACGCTCAGAGCAAAATCAGAGCAAAACTGCTGGCTGGTATAGCCGCCAACAAGCCGCTGACCCGCGTTGAGTTACTTTTGCACTAAAATACACCGCAATCTAAACCGTTAATTGATAAACCAAAATCATTATGTTATTTAAATCATATATCATTGAAAAGCGCATTCAATCGCCGAAAATGTATTGCATTATTTTTTATACTTTTGTAACGTTTTCACTGAGTTATTTGCGTATATAAAATATACACCATTCGACTTAGATTCATTAAATCAAGTGACGATGTAATAGGGGATATTTTAAAATTGCAATCAACTGTATTAAAGTTTACAAAATTATAAAACCTAATACAGAAATGTATAGAAAATTGGCTTCGCTTTCCAATGATGTATGACTTCAATAATATTATGAATATGGTTTTTCATATGCACCGCTTAAAGTATACTGTATCTGATTCCCATAGTAAAATAATGCTGTTTGTGCATCAGCTATCGCTGTTAACAGCAGGAAGTGGTATGCCCGACGCATTCCGGGAAGGTATTTTCTCAAAATACGCTAATGTGGGAAAGGTCTGCTTTCTAACACTTCCTCCTCCTCCTCCTCCTCTTCTTCTTCTTCTTCTTCTTCTTCTCCTCCTCCTTCTTCCTCTTCTTCTTCTTCAATTTAAGTACAAGCCGCCATCTGGTGTATTTTCGTACTTTCGTATTCTTCAATAAGAACATCCATACAATAACTCCACACTAAGTCCCTGCTAGAGACCATCGCGTGATGTCCTGACAATGGAGAAATCCAGTTTCTCAGTCAATCATATATATGTCATAATCAACTATTTCACGCGTAGGCTGACGTCATAATCATGAATGACACGATTTAGTCTGTTATAAATGCTTGATAGTCAGTCAGGTTGCCAGTATGTATTTACTATTCAATAAACATTCCGTTAAATATTTTGAAACTATTTGACTGGGCGATGTTGCTGTCATAGACAGTAACATCACCCAGTCAAATTAGTTTCAAAATATTCAACAGTTTACCTATGTAGTTTTCTGAAAATTGAGATTCAGACACTACATGGCTCGATTGATCCCAACACAGCAACTCGTGGGTGGTGCTTAGCTAGAAAAGTTCCGGGTATAGATAAACTGGATTCCTCCATTCCTTATTAATACCAGATACCATGTTCGTATTAATGCCGGATACCATGTTCGTATTAATGCCGGATACCATGTTCGTATTAATACCGGATACCATGTTCGTATTAAAGGGATATTCCACTGGGGGATTTTATGCATCTGACGTAAAGTACTAATTTTCCGCATTAATTTGAGACCATGAGCACAAGTTTATGCCAACAAATAAAAAAGATATCCTCAGTTTAAATTGCTAAAGTAACCAGTAGATAGAGGCGCCATTTTGGACAAGAAGCTGACGTCACCGACACGCCAACTCTGTTTTCTTATGGGCAATTTCTATTTTTTTTAAACATTGAAGGGTTATGCCAGGAGCGTGTTTGCAATCAACCAGCTACAACAAATTCTTGAAAAATATGCTAGTTGAATAAATGTTGAATGTAATTTATCTGAAAGCTGTTGCTATTGCAACTTCTGCTTCCAGTCAAATCCCAGTTTCAAAATATTCAACAGGCAGTAAATATGGGTCAACATTTAAAAATTTGGGATCAATTAGTTAACCCTTTCAAGGACAGAAAACCAGAAAGCTTAAAATTTACCGTGCATAGGCCTATTGTGTGAAACTAATTAGTTTGGAAGCTACTGCAACATAATTCCAGGAAAATTTAATTCAGAGTATTCAACACTTTGCATAGTTATTTTAAAATTGGGAGTAAACGTTGTAAATGATTAATAACGCGGGATTTCAGTAGTGTGAAAGCACTAAACTACTAATTATGTCTAGCGTACACTTGTCATTATTTACTAGCTGCCGCCTACTATCGTCTACGAAGTAAGCCGCTAAGCGGTTGCCTATAATTGACCGACCGGGCAATCAGCGACATCGTTTCATTTTGTTTTGCAAATCCCGTTTTACAATTGATGATAGCAAATACGACGTTAATTGTCGAGTTTGATTCTGTTATATTAAAATTAAGTACCGCGCCTTTTGTTTTGAAATTCATGACACATTATTTTAAAATTATACAGACTATATGTTCTAAACTTGTGTCTTCCAAATTTAAATGTGGAAGATATCCATCCAGTGCCGATGTTATGAAGCCATCTTTCAGTCGGCCCCTTTTCATGCGGATGCTTTTCTGAGGATCCGGTATCTGAAAATGTGAATTTCCGTACCCTTTCCATGATCGTTTCTATTACTGCAAGCCCATGCTTGACATGCGGACATGATGCGATTTAACCTTTTCACGCCAGCACTGGCCTCTGCAATCGTCAAGTTGAGGACGCATGTCAAAAGAAGGCTATTTTGAGAATTTACAACTAAAACGACTGTTTCAGTAACCGAGCCAGCCATTCCAGTGGGCAATTTTCAAAAATAGTCTTCGCTTGGCCTGCAAATGGCCATTCAATAAGGAAATATTCTGATTTTCCTGACAGAATTTGGTCATTAAAGGGTTAATTAATATTCGGCCTTCATAACGTGAAGTAAACAGGTAAATCTAAAAGCGCTGGCGATATTTTGCTGGTGTGTCGTTGACGTCATAATCTCGCGGTTTCTCGCTCTCGTTGCGAGAAAATGGATGCGCCCAGGAGTCACGTTTTCGAGCGTTTTGGGCATATTCATTTTATTATTTCTCGGCAATGGAACAATGTATTTTATATTTTTTTGCGGCAACTATTTTGGATTATAGTATATTTTTAGTTGACTTATTCCCGATTTTCACTGGAATTTCCCTTTAATGCCGGAGACCATGTTCGTATTAATGCCGGAGACCATGTTCGTATTAATGCCAGAGACCATGTTTGTATTAATGCCGGAGACCATGTTCGTATTAATGCCGGATACCATGTTCATATTAATGCCAGAGACCATGTTCGTGTTAATGCCGGAGACCATGTTCGTATGAATGCCGGAGACCATGTTCGTATTAATGCCGGATACCATGTTCGTATTAATGCCGGATACCATGTTCGTATTAATGCCAGAGACCATGTTTGTATTAATGCCAGAGACCTTGTTCGTATGAATGCCAGAGACCATGTTCGTATTAATGCCAGAGACCATGTTCGTATTAATGCCAGAGACCATGTTCGTATGAATGCCGGATACCATGTTCGTATTAATGCCGGATACCATGTTCGTATTAATGCCAGAGACCATGTTTGTATTAATGCCAGAGACCTTGTTCGTATGAATGCCAGAGACCATGTTCGTATTAATGCCAGAGACCATGTTCGTATTAATGCCGGAGACCAATGTTCGTATTAATGCCGGAGACCATGCTCGTATTAATGCCAGCGACCATGTTCGTATTAATGCCGGATACCATGTTCGTATTAATGCCAGAGACCATGTTCGTATTAATGCCAGAGACCATGTTCGTATTAATGCCGGATACCATGCTCGTATTAATGCCGGATACCATGTTCGTATTAATGCCGGAGACCATGTTCGTATTAATGCCGGATACCATGTTCGTATTAATGCCAGAGACCATGTTCGTATTAATGCCGGATACCATGCTCGTATTAATGCCAGAGACCATGTTCGTATTAATGCCAGAGACCATGTTCATATTAATGCCGGATACCATGTTCGTATGAATGCCGGAGACCATGTTCGTATTAATGCCGGAGACCATGCTCGTATTAATGCCAGCGACCATGTTCGTATTAATGCCGGATACCATGCTCGTATTAATGCCAGAGACCATGTTCGTATTAATGCCAGAGACCTTGTTCGTATGAATGCCGGAGACCATGTTCGTATTAATGCCGGATACCATGTTCGTATTAATGCCGGATACCATGCTCGTATTAATGCCAGAGACCATGTTCATATTAATGCCAGATACCATGTTCATATTAATGCCGGATACCATGTTCGTATTAATGTCGGAGACCATGTTCGTATTAATGCCAGAGACCATGTTCGTATTAATGCCAGAGACCATGTTCATATTAATGCCGGATACCATGTTCGTATTAATGTCGGAGACCATGTTCGTATTAATGCCGGATACCATGTTCGTATTAATGCCGGATACCATGTTCGTATTAATGCCAGAGACCATGTTCGTATTAATGCCGGATACCATGTTCGTATTAATGCCGGATACCATGTTCGTATTAATGCCAGAGACCATGTTCATATTAATGCCGGATACCATGTTCGTATTAATGTCGGAGACCATGTTCGTATTAATGCCGGATACCATGTTCATATTAATGCCGGATACCATGTTCGTATTAATGCCAGAGACCATGTTCGTATTAGTGCCGGAGACCATGTTCGTATTAATGCCAGAGACCATGCTCGTATTAATGCCAGAGACCATGTTCGTATTAATGCCGGAGACCATGCTCGTATTAATGCCAGAGACCATGTTCGTATTAATGCCGGAGACCATGTTCGTATTAATGCCAGAGACCATGTTCGTATTAATGCCAGAGACCATGTTCGTATTAATGCCGGATACCATGCTCGTATTAATGCCAGAGACCATGTTCGTATTAATGCCAGAGACCTTGTTCGTATTAATGCCGGATACCATGTTCGTATTAATGCCAGAGACCATGTTCGTATGAATGCCGGATACCATGTTCGTATTAATGCCAGAGACCATGTTCGTATTAATGCCAGAGACCATGTTCGTATTAATGCCGGATACCATGTTTGTATTAATGCCAGAGACCATGTTCGTATTAATGCCGGATACCATGTTCGTATTAATGCCGGATACCATGTTCGTATTAATGCCCGAGACCATGTTTGTATTAATGCCGGATACCATGTTCGTATTGATGCCGGATACCATGTTCGTATTAATGCCAGAGACCTTGTTCGTATTAATGCCAGAGACCATGTTCGTATTAATGCCGGAGACCATGTTCGTATTAATGCCCGAGACCATGTTCGTATTAATGCCGGATACCATGTTCGTATTAATGCCGCATACCATGTTCGTATTAATGTCGGAGACCATGTTCGTATTAATTCCGGATACCATGTTCGTATTAATGCCGGATACCATGTTCGTATTGATGCCGGATACCATGTTCGTATTAATGCCAGAGACCATGTTCGTATTAATGCCGGAGACCATGCTCGTATTAATGCCAGAGACCATGTTCGTATTAATGCCAGAGACCATGCTCGTATTAATGCCGGATACCATGTTCGTATTAATGCCGGATACCATGTTTGTATTAATGCCAGAGACCATGTTCGTATTAATGCCGGAGACCATGTTCGTATTAATGCCGGAGACCATGTTCGTATTAATGCCGGAGACCATGTTCGTATTAATGCCAGAGACCATGTTCGTATTAATGCCAGAGACCATGTTCGTATTAATGCCGGATACCATGTTCGTATTAATGCCAGAGACCATGTCGTATTAATGCCGGAGACCATGTTCGTATTAATGCCAGAGACCATGTTCGTATTAATGCCGGATACCATGTTCGTATTAATGCCAGAGACCATGTTCGTATTAATGCCGGAGACCATGCTCGTATTAATGCCAGAGACCATGTTCGTATTAATGCCAGAGACCATGTTCGTATTAATGCCGGATACCATGCTCGTATTAACGCCAGAGACCATGTTCGTATTAATGCCAGAGACCTTGTTCGTATGAATGCCAAAGACCATGTTCGTATGAATGCCAGAGACCATGTTCGTATTAATGCCAGAGACCATGTTTGTATTACAGAGACCTTGTTCGTATGAATGCCAAAGACCATGTTCGTATTAATGCCAGAGACCTTGTTCGTATTAATGCCAGAGACCATGTTCGTATTAATGCCAGAGACCATGTTCGTATGAATGCCAAAGACCATGTTCGTATTAATGCCAGAGACCTTGTTCGTATTAATGCCAGAGACCATGTTCGTATGAATGCCAGAGACCATGTTCGTATTAATGCCAGAGACCATGTTTGTATTAATGCCGGATACCATGTTCGTATTAATGCCCGAGACCATGTTCGTATTAATGCCCGAGACCATGTTCGTATTAATGCCGGATACCATGTTCGTATTAATGCCGCATACCATGTTCGTATTAATGTCGGAGACCATGTTCGTATTAATTCCGGATACCATGTTCGTATTAATGCCGGATACCATGTTCGTATTAATGCCGGATACCATGTTCGTATTAATGCCAGAGACCATGTTCGTATTAATGCCAGAGACCATGCTCGTATTAATGTCGGAGACCATGTTTGTATTAATGCCGGATACCATGTTCGTATTAATGCCGGATACCATGCTCGTATTAATGCCAGAGACCATGTTCGTATTAATGCCGGAGACCATGTTCGTATTAATGCCGGATACCATGTTCGTATTAATGCCAGAGACCATATTCGTATTAATGCCGGATACCATGTTCGTATTAATGCCAGAGACCATGTTCGTATTAATGCCGGATACCATGTTCGTATTAATGCCAGAGACCATGCTCGTATTAATGCCAGAGACCATGTTCGTATTAATGCCGGAGACCATGTTCGTATTAATGCCAGAGACCATGTTCGTATTAATGCCAGAGACCATGTTCGTATTAATGCCGCATACCATGTTCGTATTAATGCCGGAGACCATGTTCGTATTAATGCCGGCGACCATGCTCGTATTAATGCCGGAGACCATGTTCGTATTAATAGATTAAATGTGTTAATGTCTCGGGGAGTTGAGATCATGCATCTTTCATTCTTTGCCATATGCAATTGCAGTGCAATAGTTTCCCTCTATACTCCATTTTATTCAACAGAATTTGAAATAATAATAATATACTCCTAAAAAATCGGGAAATACAATCTGTGTTAAATACATTTTATATGTGTGCTCTTTGCCGAACAACGAGATCAATGCGCGTCTGTCAATGTTCTTATAACAACACAAGAGACAGACGTCTTCTGAAAACTGTACAAGGTGGAAAGGTAAATACAACACCATTCTGTTGCACATCAATATATTGATATGTGACGAATTGGGGGTTTTCACATTTATAAAGGGATTACAGGCATAGGGATTATATTAATATATCATAATATCATATATTATATTCCTGTAAGAACGCAACACGCTATGTTTTGTCACGTTCGCAAACATGCCGCATTCATATTAACCCTTTGGCACTCATATCAGCTAAAACGGTTCCTGCAGTAGTCTCGAGAAATGGCCATTTACAGACCAAGAGAAGACCATTTTTGACAATTTACCACTGGAATGACAGTGGTAAATTGTCAAAAATAGTCTTCTCTTGGTCTGCAAATGGACATTTTCTATAAGAAAAATGGAATTTTCTTGAATAATTTCTAGTGTTAAGCGGTTAATATATCACATGACATAAACTATGTATCATTTAACTAGGATTTGGCTTCAATTGGACTCTTGAACATGGGTGTAGGAATGTATTTTTGTGGGCTAAGCTATGGGTCGGGCCAAAACCTAAAGGGCGCTATGGGGATACACTATGGGAGATGAAAATACCTGGGTGGGGGAGGGGGTGTTGGGGAGAGCTATCACCATCTTGCCCAACCACTGTTCATACGCATATGATCAATTTTATTGAGCTGTGGCGTAATCAACTATGATTGATTGGCTACCACTAAGCTTACCTGAAGAAGCTGTTTGTCTGATTCATTGCATCGCGTAGACAGAAATAGCGGTTGTTTTGACATCAAATTCCTCTCATAATTATACCTAAAGAAATGTAAAATTAAGTTTTCTTTGACGGCTTTTGTGTTGTCCCTGGTATATTTCCAGGCTTTGGCAGCAAATCGTGGTGTCCGCTGCCTTATTGATGTATTGTTACTTGTTTCACAACACCAGATTGGAATTAGATCTCTTATTAGTTGAATCTAAAATCCATTACTCACACTGTCAGAATTGCCGAATAGGGTTCTGCATCACACACTACAGACAGGTCAAGGAAAGTATTTTTCTAAATGTTTGATTCCTTTCATTACCGAAGCATGGACTCGGCTTACAGCAATGAAATGCGCGATTGCATGATATTCCGCTTTATGTGAGTCAGGAACAATGATTTATATTACTGTAGTCGTCAAAACAAAAACATTAAACAAAATCTTAAGATCTATTATCAGTGTGATTGCGCCTCGTATCTTCCAGCAATGATTTTTGATACGTCATTTTGCTACTTCACAAGGTGATTGACAAAGATAGCTCTGATTGTCAAATATGTCACTTAGATTTCCTGACAAAGATAGCTCTGATTGTGAGATATGTCAGTTAGATTTCCTGACAAAGCGAGCTCTGATCGTCAGATATATATATCAGTTAGATTTCCTGACAAAGCGAGCTCTCATTGTCAGATATGTCAGTTAGATTTCCTAATGAACTTATCAATGATATGTGTATCTTCATCCAATTATGAGGTTTTTTACGTACAAATTCTGGATGTTTGTAAACATGCCTTAGCAGGTGGCGGGTGCGGAGAGAGAGAGAGAGAGAGAAAGAGAGAGAGGGAGAGAGAGAGAGAGAGAGAGAGAGAGAGAGAGAGAGAGAGTTGATGCAAAACGCCTGGATTCAATATTTAGTGTATCCAGACTCATATTGAGAACATTCAGCGTGTCCAGACTCACCTTGAGAACATTCAGATTGTCCAGACTCACATTGAGAACATTCAGTGTCCAGACTCACCGTGAGAACATTCAGAGTGTCCAGACTTACCTTGAGAACATTCAGTGTTCGGACTCACATTGAGCACATTCAGAGTGTCCAGACTCACATTGAGAACATTCAGTGTGTTCAGACTCACATTGAAAACATTCAGAGTGTCCAGACTCCCCTTGAGGACATTCAGAGTGTCCAGACTCACCTTGACAACATTCAGAGTTTCCAGACTCACATTGAGAACATTCAGTGTGTCTGGCCTCACCTTGAGAACATTCAGAGTATCCAGACTCCCCTTGATAACATTCAGAGTGTCCAGAGTGACCTTGAGAACATTCAGCGTGTTCAGACTCACCTTGAGAACATTCAATGTGTCCAGACTCACATTGAAAACATTCAGAGTGTCCGGATTCACCTTGAGAACATTCAGAGTATCCAGACTCACATTGAGAATATTCAGTGTCCTGACTCACCTTGAGAACATTCAGCGTGTCCAGAACATTCAGAGTGTTTAGACTGACCTTGAGAACATTCAGAGTGTCCAGACTCACATTGAGAACATTCAGAGTGTCCAGACTCACCTTGAGAACATTCGGTGTCTAGACTCACCTTGAGAACATTCAGAGTCCAGACTCACCTTGAGAACATTCAGCATATCCAGAACATTCAGAGTGTCCAGACTGAACTTGAGAACGTTCAGAGTGTCCAGACTCACCTTGAGAATATTCAGAGTGTTCGGACATACCTTGAAAACATTCAGAGTGTCCAGACTCACCTTGAGAACATTCAGTGTCCAGACTCACTTGAGAACATTCAGTGTCCAGACTCACCTTTGGAACATAAAATTAAAGTGTGTTTGAATGACATAAAACTGCACTGTATTATCTTTTTGTGGTCAGAGTTTATTCTGGAATTTGCTGTAGTTGTGACGGAATGGCGAATGTGATGTTGATCTGTGTGTAAATATTTGCTCGCCATTCCCTAGTTGCTAACAAATCTCGGCATGCACCTTTCACATTAGCAGGCAAGAACCAAGCTCCAATACAGGAAGCATTCATTGTGCATGCTCTGGTCGACATTCCTCGATATTATGTTGGTCTCTCAGCGAGTCCCGTATCTTCAACTGCTGAATATGAGTAACCATAGATACTACGGGGTCCAGCCTCCATAGACGCCATACCAACGTCTGCCAGCTCTTCACTTGCGAATATTATAATATCTTCTTAGACCATCTTATATCAAATATCACCTGCACACCAGGAAATACCTTCAGTAAACTAATAATATATAGGCTGGGATCTCGTATATAAAAGCTTCACTTTGCTTATCGACATTGTCCTCAAATGCTCAGGGTTCTGTATGCTCTGGTCGTCTAGCTTCCCTCCCTACCTGCCAGCTCTTCCAAGGTTTCGTTTGTACCCTGCCAGGTATCCCGTAGATACACCTGGCTAGACTCACCTTCCGTGACATCCCACAGGGTACTTCGAGGATCATCACTAGCTCGTTAACAGTGAGCCTGTTAATCCATGACAATATGGATAGCTTGGTTATTGAACTGTAATCATGTAATAACAAATATGCTCACTTATTTTCTTTATCCCAATGGTTCATTAAGGCGATGAAATTAAATTGTCTAAAATAAATGGTGCAAGGACCCCAGTCATCATAGTCAGAAGGTATAATGACCTGACCACCGTGTTTAACAGAAGCGGGTTCGGCGGATTTGCCAGTCTCTTCGTCTCTAACAGTGCTGGAGGCAATTTCCACCTGCCCAGTTTCCACAGTTAATCTCCATGGTGAGGTTCCATGTGATTTTAGGAAAATGGTGTACTTCCTTTGAAGAATAGCCAATAAACCATCCAGTGGCACTACCGCTAGTATTCATCACCAACCAGCCAGATTAGTGCTGATTACCAAACCATTCTCCAGTTATCGTATAAGGAATCCTATATTTAAGTTTACGTATTGAGATCCTTATCGGCATCCCATTGTCTGAGATGCCATTGGAAGAACTTACGCCACACTTATTCTGTCTAGCATGAGCCATGCGAATTATCTATACATTTCATCATACTCCTATGCCAGTATTATCCTTAGTCTCGCTAAGGAACACTTATCTTTCAATCCGGCCAATATACCTGTATCAATCGCAACAGTCTCTCGTGAACTATTATCATTTTCGCGCTTAACTCATCTTGTGTATTATCACTTAATCCTGGGTGCACTAATTGGCCTGATACATGTCAGTGTTTGAGCGCATATCAGGGCTAATTTGCCAGATTGCGCCAGTGCGGTCTAACAGGTAATGACCAAGTTTGTCAACCCCCAAGCGATGATTATTCTTGTCGCATCTTTCTTATGGGGGATGGGGGAAGCATCATGCTGTAATGCAGGAACATGTGATTATGTAGACACTCACGTGACATTCTTGGCTATTATCTTGTTCTCTTAGGGATGCATTCGAAATACTGGTACCACTAGCAGCGCCAACTGGCGGGGATGGTATGGGGTGGATAGTGTTGGCAGGATCCGTGACACGTTTTAACAATAACAGTCTCAGTGTCCTGAGCCCATTCCATTTCCAATAGTTCTGGCCACGGACACGGATTCTTTTCTTTTGAACACGTAGGATGACAAAACAGCCAGCCATACCTCTTTTCAATCCATCGCTATACTCCAGTAGTAACATAATCCGCTAATTATTCCTCATTTGTTTATATACATAGGCTACATGCACAATTCATATCTTATTCATATTTTAATTATGTGTCAATTATGGTGTGTCCCATTCATCTGTTGAATCCGATGTGCATGTTAACCATATAGCTCGACTGCACAGCCCATTCAGCAAGCTCCTTCCAGAATTATTTATGACATTCCCTGATGTCTTACCAGGAAGAATAAAGTTGAATAATAAGACTAATATTTGTATTAATAGTAATTACTCGAATTCATTTGCTATAATATCAGATAGCCTTAATAATTTTACTTTAGTAATTAATAATTATTTAGTAAGTACTTATTTAGTAATTATTTAATAATGAAATTATTAATGCCAAAAGTCCATTAGTAAGCCATCCTTCTATGAGAGTTTATATTTTGTAGCTAGGTTGGTATAAGGAAATAGCGTAGGTAGGTAGACCAAGAGTTGCTTTGTATTTCAAATAACTTGTTTCATGGCTGAAGGAAGGAAATATCCTGAAAAGGAATTGCCTACCAAAATCTGTTTTCTTAGATCTTTAGTGGGTGAGGTATGGTCATCATAGAGGAGCAACAATTTAAGGACACCATTGCTAAAAGAAGTACCTAGAACTATTATTGATGGATCTACATTTGCATATACATAACTGCATTTGCTATTAGAGTCAATCAGGTTGTTTGCATCAATGCACATTTCTGCCTGTCCGAATCTATCAACTTATGTTAGATAAAATCGTGTCATATGAGTAAAATGGTTTCTTTTGCAAAATCCCATCAGATTAACAAATCAGCTATGGAAGTATGCAATACTACCATTAAACATTGTCTCGCCTTTTTCTAACATAGCAAGTTGATTTTGTTAGCCATACTCGTCAAGCTGACCAGGGACACGAGGGTCCACTCATATTCTGGTTATTAAACCCCAGTACAGCTGTATGACACAAACAGGCTCTAGACGAGTTCTAGTTTCTGAATTAGGTTTGCTTGAACAAGTCGCCTTGTGGGTTTCAGATAACCACACGCCATCTCAACCATAAAGAATGCAGTATCTTATTTCAGTTTCCATCAGGGAAATGTTTATATCGTGATATATTGTAAATAGAATACATTACAATGACAGCAAATCATTAACGAATCATTAACCACCGCTGTATCAAATAATGACACATGATTTATCAGGTTGACGATGATTTGATAAACCAACACGAAACTAGTGTAGCATGCTGCTTTCTGGGAGGAATGAATTTGCAGATAGCCTCTTTCATCCTTCACCACTGTCACTTTGTGTGTGATTTGTCTTACAAATCAATACTCAAATTCATTCAAAAGTAAAACATTATTTGGTTGTCTCTTATAGAATATTTATATTTTAAATCACTGTGATTGCTGTCTTGTTTTATTCTCGTTGGTTTCAGTTAGAAACAATTACCCTTTTGCATACAGGTAGTAGGAATGGACATCTCGTGCAGTCATGTTGTTTACAAAGGCTGTTAAAAGTCTGGGGCCATTGGTGCATTAACTTTATTTTCTGTGGAGCAGTGCCATTTTAGTTACCGTTATACATTTTGAGGAAAACGTGGAGAGAGTTAAAGGACTATTTCTCAGATCTAACAATTCCAGTCACGTTAAATAACTTTACATCGGTCTCTACAATTTTCTCTCTGTTCGAACTTATCTACGTTAGATAAAATTGTGTCATGTGGATATATTGTATTTACAAAATAATCAATCAGTCATGTCAGGGAATATGCAGTTCTCTAAACATTGTCTTGTTTTTTTCCTCAAATATCAAGGTAATTTTGTTAGCCATACTCATCAAACGCAGCCAGACTCAAGGGTCCACTCATATTCTGGACATTAAGACAATGTACAGCTGTGTATGGCACAAACTGTTTCAAGACGGTTTCCATTTTCTGAATAACACCTCAGTTGGATAAGATGATGACATTCATTAGTACTTGAACAAGTCGCATTGATGATGTCGGATAATCAAACGCCATCTCAACCAGAATGGGGTATGTTATTTCAGTTTCCCATCAGGGAAATCTTTGCATTTGATACATCATAAGGAGAATGCATTGTAATGACACTGAATCAGTAACATAATGATTGATTTAGCAAGTAGACAGAGGGCATTATAAATATAAGCTTATCTCTTATGGTGATTATGACACTGCAGTGATCCAGAACCAGTCGTAGCAATGTAGCTGTTCCTTTACAAACAGTTTGGCCAAATGCCTTAATGGCTTAACATGCAACAGCATTTAGTAACGGCACTGGAAATAGTAAACAACAGAGAAACATTGAGAGCATTAACACTTGGAAACACAAAGGGCAGGATGTGAAAACCTGTTTACATCCTAAGTAATTTTAGGTTAAATATGTGAAACTAATTTGACAACCAGACGTTAAAATAGTCAATAGAATTACATGAGATTCCAGGGTTGGAACTGATGATCTGATCAAATTGCAAACACCAACAAAAATAAATTAGAAACTGCAAAATATATGATGCACATGAGATAAAATACGTTAATTACAGTCTTTAACCATACACAATTCAAAATACCTTCTGTGTAGGTGGTATCCATATTATGTTAGCACAGTGGCATTGTTTTAAATAATAGCTATTATTAGTTACCTGGAGTCTGCTAACGCTGGGATTATGGTATTCATTTAATTCTATCTAATATGATTCTATCCTGCAGCTCTAATTAGAATTATGTACAGTGCTGTGAGTAGAATCCTCTTCTAATCGCGAGGCCTCACGCTGCTACGAGATTCAGGGCGTTGATGTAATTTCTTTGAATATACTCTTTGATGTCTAATTCTCTGCATTGGCTTGCATGCCGATTCCTGTCATGTCAAGTTACACTTCTACGGTTCCGAGCACTAAGTCGAATTATCTAGAAGACAGATGCTCGCTCTATACTATCCCACAAATAGTGTACAGCTCTAACGTACATTTAGTGAATTCTATCTATCTCCTATACGAGACTGTCATTTCGACGTATTTCTAACCAATGAAGCAAGAGATTCTCATCTTATAAATATTGACAATTGACAATTGCGGTAGACGCTTTTCAAAGCGCATGTACGTATACATTTTCTCAGATGAAAGAGGTGAACTAGCTCAGAGAATATCATATGTCTTTCATTAACTCCAGCATTGTTCATTATTTCTGAAATAGAAAGATTATTGCGATTATGGCATTCAAAGTCAAAGGTAAATGGATAGTTACCTTGATCTGTGAGTATATAATATACTATACTACTTTGTATAAAATTAATCTACAGACCGTAACGTTTTCAAAAATATAATTGTAAGCTCTGTGCTCAAATTAGAAATATATATCGTCGTTATTTAAATATGTCATACATTAGTTAAATTTCTATTCCAAAATGAGGCGTATGACGTCATAAGTTGAACGTTTTTCTCGCTGTTATCCAACACTATCGCAATAAAATTGCGAATTGCGTTTTATAGGGTGTTTCTCTTCAGCGGTGTTAGGAATATATGAACTATATTTGCGGAAATATTGAAGAATATACAATAACAGTCCTTCGTCTGATTTCTCTGATGGTGCCGATTTTGACATCAAGTTTTGATCTTTAGATAAATGAATGACGCGATTGTATAGGCATATCAATATAATTGCCACTTTTGAATTAACACTCTCACTGGCGCTACGGCAGATACTGTTATTAACGTTTCATCTATTAATATTAGTTTAAATAGTTCTTACACACACCCAGTCCATCTTTAGGTACTTATGTTCTCATACTAGCCTCAAAACTTCCTGAGATATTGTAATATTCATTTAATTTGCAGATATCTTCATAGAAAATGGCCATCTTAAGGTTCGGCAACTAATGTATGAAAATAACAAATATTTTCTATAAAGTTGCGATAGTGTGATAAATCTTCAATCTGTACATATATAAATGATGGCTTCAAGAGTGCCGTTATCATGGTTCTTGTCGGATGGGAGTCAACCTATGACGTCATAGGTGTAATTAACTCGGAGAAAATTATAGCAACATAGCGTTTTTAACACCATCTTAACCGGATTTATATATAAATGTAACAGGAGATTTTTACACAGTAGCTTATATATGGGCTCCACGATAGAACTGCGTGTTTTATGCAAACGATGGCAACCCTTCTTGTGTTCCCCTTTAAATAATCAGGATGTGTCATGCAGATGACTATTAGATAAGCCACCATGAGACCACTGTCTTGCATGCTGCTTCCTCGGAGGGATGAATTTACAAATGAATTGTCTCCACCCTTGTTTGGTTGTCTTTTTCATGTCAGCTAGGCTTTTTATATTTTATTTCTCTGTGATTCGTGTATTGCTTTATTCGTTTCTGCTTCAGATCAGTTCAATGAATCTCACATCATATATACACGGACAATAGGAATGAAAATCATGTGCAGTCATGCTATCGTAAGCTGCTAGAACCTTCAGCCCATCGATGTATTACCTTTGATTCAAGTATAGAAATGATATTTAAATTAATATTGTACATTACGAGGAAGCGTGAAGAAGACTAAAGAAATATGTTTGAAATTATACAAATAAAGTTAAGTCAATATACACGAGTCGCTCCAACTGTCTGTCCGTTCGAATCTATCAATTGATATTAGATAAAATCTTGTCATATGGAAACAGAATCTTTCAAATTGCTATCATAATAAAAAGTCGGCCCTGTTAACGAACATAGAATATTTTCATCAATCATTGTTTCCTTTCACTTTTCTCTAAAAATAATATGCTATTTTTCTTTGGTACTCTCATCAAACTCATCTTAGACTGGAGGAGCCACTTGTATTCTAAAACTATACATGAAACAAAGGGGCAAACATTATGTACATACTGTGAATACTATAACATCGATATTACACGCATTCGAGAGACTAAAGTAGCTCCCCAGTCAGACTGGCAACATCAGACAGGCTATAAGCTAGTACTCATGGGGCAAAAACAGGCCACATACTGGGGGTTGGCTTCATAATCGGGCCAAGGCTCTTGGACCATGTCATTAGTTTTGGATACGTCAGTGATCACATTGTATTCATTGCCCTGGCTCTACCAATGCGAAAATTCATCACCACTAAGTGTCGCATAGTGAACGCATATGGCCCAACTACCGAAAAAGCCAAGAGTGAGTCCAGCAATATTAGATTCCTTCTATGCTGAACTGAGTTCCGCTATTACAATACCAGCCAGATGGCAATTGTTCATGTGTGGAGATTTCAACTACAAGCTAGGTTAACTCGATAAATTCAGGACTCGGTTTATGTATGGGAGCATACGGAGAAGGCACACACAGAGCCCTGAAAAATGGAAGTGCATTCGTATCTGCTGGCCTGAGCAATGAACTATTCAAATACGCAAGTGACATTATCTCAAAACCGAGCACGTGCCTTATCAATTAAGCTTTTCTGCAGCACCTTCCCATCGATGCTGTAGACCAAGGCACTCTTATCACGCCAGTCAAGCCCACGAAGCCACCTGACCCTCAGCTAATCTACGGCCCATTGTAATCCTCAACAGCATCCGGAAAGTCCTATCCAATGTTAGCCTATGCCGCATCAGAGACAAGATTGATGACTTCACTACATCATGTCAAAGTGGCTTTAACATGGACGCAGCTGCGCAGACATTGTATGGGCTCAATGCATGGTTGTGTCAGTAGTCAGGTCCAAGCACTGGGAGTTCCACAAAATGGGCATTTGCATGTCACGAGGCTTCGACACAATTAAATGCTCAAAGATCCTAGATGTACTACACCAGGCCAGTTGAAATGAAGATGGGCTACGACTAGTAAGACTACTACTTGCAGACACCAAGCTGAGAGAAAGCGTCAAGTCAGTGAACTCTATAGAGTTTGCGACATCATTCGGCTCCCCACAGAGACACAGGGAGATGGTCTATCCAATGTGCCTTTCACTTGTTACCTTGCTGCTACATTGAAATATGTGCAGAAAAATTCCACAAGAACACCCCCTCCCCCACCCACCCGTGTCTATACTGGGTATGCCACTTGAGATGGAATGCGCTGACGACATGGACTTCATGGACGAGGAACTTCTCCAAATTGCTACAAGCAAACTACAAATTGAGAATCTCTTTATGAATAAATCCAAAACAGAGTTCACCCACATATACCTATCTACGAAGCATGAAAGTGCAGAAAAGGACAATCCACTTTGTGGCGGCGAACAATGGAGGAAAAGTTAAATCATGGGCTCACTGCTTTGTAGTACGGCTGACATTGCTGTACACTGCATCATGGGGGACATAGCTGTCCCATCCTTCTGGAAGCTATGGATTCGTAGTCCAAAGATGCACGTAACAAATAAAATACATTTATGCAATGCAACCTGCGTATCGCTGATGTTGTATAACTGTAACAGATGGGCGCTTCAAAGGCAGCACTAGATAGACTTGATGTCTGCAACCTCAAACATCTACGCACCATAACTGGACACCGATGGCCAGCCAGCATAATTTCCAATAATACACTATACAACATGTTCAACAATTCGCCGCTGTCCATAAAAGTCGCCCAGCAAACTGTCCATGTTTGGCCATGTGTTAAAGATGCCAGGGAATTGTCCTACTTGGAGCCAGTAGATACAAAGCTAGGAGAGGGCGTCATTGCATAAATCTGTTGAGCGTGCTGCGAAGTGACCTCAAGAAACAGTACTCGATATAGTCATATCAAGAATGGGCATGAGGAAGCTAAAAACTGTGGCTGAGTACAAAACATGGAGGGCAAAAGAAAAGAAGGACTGAGTGCAGATGTAGGATGTTCCTACTACTACTACTACTACTACTACTACTACTACTACTACTACTACTACTACTACTACTACTACTACTACTACTACTACTACTACTACTACTACTACTACTACTACTACTACTACTACTACTACTACTACAGCCACAGAATACAATAATCATACATACATCATACATACATACATACATACATGAAACAATCTGGTTCCAGACATTTTCCATTTTCTGAATAGCACTTTAGTTGGATGTGACGATAACATTCACCATTCCTTGAACAAGTCCCGTTGAGGATGTCAGATAAGTATGCACCATCTCAACCATGAAGAATGAGGTGGCTTATATCAGTCTCCATTGCAAAAAACCCCATTACATTGTGACATATCATAAATAGATTTCATTGCAAGGACAGTGAATTCTTGACGTAATGATTGTTTTGGCAAGGCGAGAGACTGCCTCATAACTATAAGTATATCACCTATGAGGATTATAACATGGCAGTGATCCATGGCCGCTCCAGGTAGTAAATGTGTTAATGGCTTAAAGTGCAACAGTGTTTGGTAACAGCAATGTAAATATTAAACCCTAGTTATTAGACACATTCAACATCTTAACACTTTGAACTCAAAAGGCTTGATACGAAAACTCGTTTACAGCATAAATAATATTATGTCGAATATGTCCAACTAATTTGAATACCAGACTTTAAAAATATTCAATTGCAATATATGTGATTCCAGAGTTGCCTGAGCAAATTGCATTCCACGAAAAAATAAATTGCAAGCTGCAAAATATGTGATGCAGATGAGATGAAATACCATAATTACAGTCTTTATCCATTCACTATTCAAAATAACATCTGTTAAGGTGCTATCCATATTATGTTAGCACACGGAGATTGTTTCAATGATAGCTATTATTATCATCCCGGAGTCCGCTAGCTCTAAGCTTATGGTATTCATTTAATTCTATCCTGCGGCTCTAATTAGAATTATGTACAGTGGCGTGAGTAGACTTCTCCTGTAATCTAGAGGTCTCAAGTCACTATGAGATTCAGGGCGTCGATGTAATTTCCTTGAATCCTCTTTGATTTCTAATTCTCTGCATTTGCTTGCATGCCGATTCCTGTCATGTCACGTGATATTCTGTACTGAAGCTATGCTTGTACGGTTCCGAGCACTAAGTCAAATTATCTAGAAGACATGCTCGCTCTGTAATATCCCACAAGTAGTGTACAGCTCTAAGGCACATTTAGTGAATTCTATCTATCTCCTATACGAGACTGTCATACCGAAGTATTTCTAATCAATGAAGCAATGGAATTCTCATCTCATAAATATTGACAATTGACAATCTGGTGTCAAATTTTGCAGTAGACTCTCATCAAAGCTCATGTATGTATACATTGTCTCAGATGAAAGAGTTGAACTAGCTCAGAGAATGTGATATGTCTTTCATTAACTCCAGCATTATTCATTATTTCTGAAATAGAAATATTATTGCAATTATGGCATTCAAAGTCATAAGTGGAAATATAAGGACATCGTCGAATTAATGCACCACACTCCTGCAACCCAACGAACTCCCAGACAATAACTACATGAAATTATACAAAAGTCATCAGAAACTGGATCACTTATTGTATTAAATCAATGCTCGTGTCGCTGAATAAATTAACATTTACCTCTGGACAGTTACCTGATCTGTGAGTACATAATAATCAATGGATGGCAGCTTCTAATTTTAAGTTGTGAAACTGAATATGGGTAATTATGATGCATGCCGTTCATGGCTCACCATCGCTGCATCGAATGATCAGGATTTGTCATGCAGATGACTATTAGATAAACCACCATGCGACCACTGTCTTGCATGCTGCTTCCTCGGAGGGATGAATTTACAAATGAATTGTCTTTGCCACTTCATATTGGATCTGTCTTACAAACGAATACTCAAATTCATTCAAAAGTAAAACATTGTTTGGTTGTCTCTTTCATGTCAGCTGGGCTCTTTATATTTAATTCTCTGTGACTCGTTTGTTGCTTTAGCCTTTCCTGCTTCAGGTTAAATCAATGACTCTCACATCATATAAACGCATACAATGTGAATGAAAATCATGTGCAGTCATGCTGTCGTAAGTTGATAGAACGTTCAGGCCATTTCTGTATTACCTTTGAGTCATGTGTAGAAATAATATTTTAATTAATATTGCACATTACGAGGAAGCGTGAAGAAGACTAAAGAAATATGTTTGAAATTATACAAATAAAGTTAAGTCAGTTTACACGAGTCGCTCCTAGTGTCTATCTGTTCGAATCTAGCAATTGATATTAGATCAAATTTTGTCATATGGACACAGAATCTTTCAAATTGCTACCAGAATAACAAATCACTCCTGTTAACGAACATAGAATAATATTCGTTTATCATTGTTTAGTTTCACTTTTCTCTAAAATATTATATTATTTTTGTTTGGTACCCTCACCAAGCTCACCTCAGACTGGACATTATGTCGAATATGTCCAACTAATTTGACAACGAGACTTTAATATATTCAATTGAAATATATGTGATTTTAGGATTGAAAGTGACAATCTGAGCAAATTGCGGTCGCAAGCAAAAATAAATTAGAAACTGCAAAATATGCAATGCACGTGAGGTGAAATACAGTCTTTATCCATTCACTGTTCAAAATAACATCTGTTAAGGTGGTCTCCATATTATGTTATGTGCGTGCTAGTTCTAAGGTTACGGTTTTCATTTAATTATATCCATCGTGATTCTATCCTGCAGCTCTAATTAGAATTATGTACAGTGGTTTGAGTAGAATTCTCCTGTAATCTAGAGGTCTCAAGTCACTATGAGATTCAGGGCGTCGATGTAATTTCCTTGAATTGATTTCTAGTTGTTGCAGCAGCAGCTTACATGCAGATTCCACATTAGGTCATGTCACGTAATATTCTCTACTGAATGGTTGTACAGTTGAATAACGTCGAATTATCACTAGACAGGTCCTGATCGATAAACATCCAACAAACGTTACGTACTTTTAATTTACATTAGAATGTATTTCTAATCAAATGAGGAATGGAATTATTATTTGATAAATATTGATAATGGCAATCTGGTGTGACATTCTGCAGTAGACTCTCATCAAAGATCATGCGTGTATACATTTAACCTTCAATTCGGTCTCAGATGAAAGAGTCTATAGCTATTTTAGAGTATACGATGTGTCTTTCATTAACGCCTTTAATTTCTAATTATTAATTGTTTCTGAAATAGAAAAGCGATTGCAATTGTGGTGTGTAAAATGATATGCGGAAATACCAGGACACACATTCACCCCACCACTCATGCCCAAATGACGGGCTATATGAAAGGCATCAGAAACAGCACCACCTATTTCTGTAAATCATTGCTCACCTGAATCAATTAACACTGAACATGTATCTGGTCTGTGATTACATAATAATCAAATGGAAAGTAACTTCTAATGTACGGCCCCACGTTTCGTTCCATAAGAGGTGCAAAAACTTGTTTCAATAGAGCACTCTAACAAAGTCACAAAACTATTCTATACAGAACAATAATGTTTGCTAAGAAAACGGTATCCCAACGTCCTTTACGCAACACGCTTATGAGGTAATATATGCCTCTGTTGTTTCGCGTGCAATTACGTCACAGATTGAAAACATGTTTTGCTTTTCGCGAGTCACCTCCAAACATGTTTCGCGAAATAGCAGAGCGCTCTAACAAAAGGTAGGCTATCGTTCCGTAGGAGATACGAAAGCCCAGAAGGCTCATTCGAAATTCGAAATTCAAAATTCAAAACTCGACTTCGAAATTCAAAACTCGACTTCGAAATTCAAATCATAAATCAGCCAATCAGATTTTATATGTGTACTGTCTGAAATGGGCATGGCCGATGAAAGGCATATTTCGCACATAGTGAATTCCAGGAAATAGAACACGCCTGGGTAAGGCTACTCCTATTACTGATGTGCATATGGGCCGCAATGAGAATCATGATAATGGATTAATGGTCAACATGTTCTCGATACTGATAGGCTATGCACTGCACATACATACTAATCTACCAATCATCTATCAGAGGTTTCCTTATGTTATCACTGCTTTACAACATTGCCATATTTACTTGTCAATCAGTTTTGACAATGTAATGGCAAACTCAGCAATAATTGCGTAATGAAATATTCACAGATGATGCTAAACGGAAACAGGGCTGCAATTTTACTATATACACATCCACAAGTAAAAACACAAATTTCTGTGCCAACAAACACACGCTACCGTCCACCATTAACTATGGTCGGCATGGTTTTTAGTGCACGATGGTAAATGGAAAGAGGGGAAGACTGAAATCCGAGGCCGTTTCAGAGCTTGTACGACTACATGTATATATGCGTATGTATGCTGCATATGTTTTGAAATGCTACCCCAACACCCATAACTACCGCACCAATATAGCCATAGCTACCCTACCCATACATACTCATAGCAATACACCTAATAAATATTCCCTATACAATTACTACTCTAGCCTTACACACACCATGACAATACGATACCTCTGCACATATACATAGCCATCAATTATACACACACATCTACCCAATCCACACACTCATAGATATCTTATAGACATCGCTACCGCTATTCCTACGTCCATTACTCTTACCCAAACACGAATAACTACCCTATTATAACATACCTAGCTCTACCCATACAGCCATTGCTAGACAATCCAATATACACATAACAGCACAAATTCATATCTACCCATACCAATACACGTACAGCCCCATGAGCCATACACATACCACTAACATACTACCCATAATAATACGTCCACCACTACCTTAGGCAAGCCTACTAGCCTACCCTAGCGGCCTACTAAGCTAGACTACTTGGCTAGCCTACTAGCATAACCTTCTAGCATAGCCTACTCTACTAGACTAGCTTAACCTATACTACTAGCATATCCTACTAACAGACTGGCATAGCCTTACCAGACTAGTCTGGATTCTGTCCTACCTACCAGCCTAGCCTGTTGGGCTAACATACAAGTCTACTCTACTCGAATAATATCCTGGTCAGGCGTCCTGGCCTGACCTACTCGTCTAGCACACTGGCCTCATCTAGTAGGTTACTTTAATATATAGTGAACTAGCATATTCTACAAACCTAACATACTGGCTTAGCCCAAAGCCTACTGTCCTAACCCATTTCCAAACTAGCCTATTGGGCTAGCGTAATAGCATAGCCTGCTAGCATATCTGAAGATATGTCCACTAGCTACGTGATATGGGGATACGTGTATAGGTTGCTATATGCATATCTACGTAGTAGAGGTATCTATGGAGGATAGCTGTTATGTGGTTGCAGGGGTAACTATGAGGTAGTGTAGAGATAACTGTGAATTTGATGTAATTATGATAGCTATCGGGAGAGGGGTAGCTGGGTAATGGCTGAGTAGTACTGGATATGGTAGCTTTATGTTTTTGGTAGCTATAAAGTACGGCTAGCCGTCGTCCAGGTAGTGATAGGGGTGTGGTAGCTATTGGGCTATGAGTATTGATAGGCTACGGCTAGGGTAGCTATGTTGGTATGGGTAGTAGGCCACACCTAAGCATACCCCTACACCAAGAGCTACCCATAACACAAAATCTACCATACCCCTGCGACCATATTTAACACTACCCAATTGCTACTCCTACCTTAAGAACTGTTTTTATCCCCATAGCTTCCACTACACCCCACACATATATACAGATACCCATGACATACACCAGATGTTAAGCCTCTCATGCAGCATAACTACCTATTCATACATCCACCCAACATAAAAACCTGAAACGCGCACACCCCAACCCTAAGGTGTAATACATACCTACACCGTCCAAGTACTTAATTATACATCCACAGCAAAAGTACCAATAGGCACCAACCCACCCATCCAATTATCCACCCACCCGAGGTACGACAACCCGAGTTTGTTGGTCGAGTGCTTCGGTACTATTTATCAAGTTTAGGCAGAGTGGACTGACACATGAAGCCACAGTTGTGACCCAGCTAATGTGTGACAAGAGCTGGAAAGCTGGACAGACTACTATGGACAGCTGGATTAACGTGGTTTACAGAAAGTTATGTGTTTCACAGATCTCAAGTCAGTTCTATTGACAGGCATTATATTTGATAAATGGGTGGATAGTTCTCTTACTGATTCACAATCACTCAATAATTACTTGATAACACAGAAGTGTTCTCTAAATGATATTCAACTTTTACTTGCTCAGACCTATTTGTTAAAGATACACTTAAATTAAGCATTTAATATACTAGAAAAATCAGTTTTACTTGAATAATGATAAACTGAACTTATAACAGCCACAGAATTCAACACTGACATTGACTATATAAATCAGATAATAAGGTAAGGCGCTTATACAATAACTCTTTCTCTAAGTTCCGTGTTCGTGTGGCCGATCCTCGCAACCTGACTGGTCTTGTGACCACATAATTCATTGAATATAGTGAAAAGCTGACACTTATACGGGGATTCTGTTGACGTTTTCCACGCTAAGCTGTGCGTGCGAGCGAGCGCCTTCTGTTCGCAAGCGCGCGCGTTAGTACGTGAAGGGGTTTATTTCTAGAAACTAATTTTACAATACATTATTTACATTGGGTGGAAGGGGTTGATGGTGGGAATTACGAAAACTTTTAAAAATCGTTGAATAAATGTCAGAAATGATTGCTGTTGTAAGCTGTGCTGGCTCGACACTGACAACTTCAACAATACTGTTTTAATACCCGTCATAGATGTAGGAAATTATTAAAATTAGGCTTCAACATTATAGTGGTTACTTTGGCAAATCATTCGCTGGTCACTTAATAACTGCAATTTGCTTCAGCTTTGGGCTTTTGGCTATGCTTATATAATCCCATAGCCTATACCAGCTTATTATACATCATATTAGACCCATCATATTAGACACCAGAATACATCTATAGCTGCGGGAATAACCACCTGCTCTTTGGACCAATAACATAGTGGCTCGTTAAGGCAGTGATCTCTTGACTACATGTGTTAAAACCCCATCGTCTGCCTCCAAACGAGACACCATATAGCAACTTATTTATTTTAAGCGGCTCTGTCTAGATAGTGGTTAATTGTCTCTGCTCCATAGGGTGGCCCCTCAAGACAGATTATATGTATGCAATCTCCACTCTGCGATATTGGTATGCTAGGCGATTGTGTTATGCTATTAGTATGATAAACCAGTAGCCCGGACCTGGCTGCTATGCTAGCAGGGTATAGGTGTATGTTAGACCACTCGGCTATGCCAGTATGTAGACAATGCCAGGCGAGTAGGCTAGATAAGACATTAGGCAAGAAGGCTATGGTAGTAGGCTACCCCAATAAGCTAGATCAGTAGGCTACGCTATACGAAGGTAGTGGCATATGCCAGTAGACGGCTAGGCCAGTAGGTTAGAATGTTTTGCCTGTAAGCTTGTAGATTTGTCCAATAGGCTAGACCACTAGGCTAGACTGGTAAGTGGGGTGGGGCTATCTAGTATGCTAGCAGGCTATGCGATTAGATTGGCTCAGTACGCTAGGCCAGTAGGCCAGATCGGGCTATGATGTTTTGCCAGTTTTGCGGTTAGTAGTTAGGCCAGTAGGCAATGGCAGGATATGTGTATAAGCAAGCGAGTAGACTAGGCAATCTGGTCTAGTAGGCTATGCTGGTCGCCTAGGACAGTAGGTTAGTAGGCCAAGACAATATATTACTATGTAGGTTAGTAGGCTAGGCTGATAGGCTAGGTTATGGTAGTCTATTAGGCTGAGCTATGCTAGTAGACTATGCCAATAGGCTATGCTAGCAGGCTTGGCCAATTGGCTAGGCTACTATGCTAGGCTAGTAGGCTATGCTAAAAGGTCGCTGTGCTTGTCTAGGCTAGCGAACCAGGCTAATCTAGTCCTGTATGCATTGGTATTTGTAGCAGTTGTGTATTGTTATGGTATGGTAGCAGTGGGTGAATGGGTAAGGGTTTGTACTATGGGTGTATAGGTAGTATAGATAGGGGCAGATATGGTATGGGTAGATATGTGCATATGGCATTGGCTAGAAATGTTTGTTTGGGGTAGCGATAGCTATGTTGTAATATGTTAAAGGTAGATATGGGTGTATAGGTAAGAACAGTGGGTATGGTAGCGAGCAGTGTAAGGTGGCCATGAGTGTGTGTATTGGGATAGCTATTGGTGTATCAGCGGTAGCTAGGGGATCGTATCGGACTATGCATAGGGGTAGCAATTTTCAATATATAAGACTCTTTATAATAGGCTGATTTAAGATTTGAATTTCGAAATCGAGTTTTGAATTTCGAAGTTGTGTTTTGAATTTTGAATTTCGAATGGGCCGCTGGGCTTTCGTAAGGAGAAGCCAGTTTCCGCTTCGCCAATCTAGCAGAGCGCGCTGGAGCGCTTTCCATACGGAACAGGCTCCAGGTGTGATAATGAATATGGATAATTCACCTTTCCATAGGTAGCAACAGCACCCAGTCAAATTAATTTCAAATTATTCAACAGTTTCCATGTATATTTTTCTGGAAATTGATAGTCAGGGAGTGCAGAGTTCGGAGTTCGGTCGATCTCAATACGGACATGGTGTGGATGGAACTTAGATTGAGATGGGCGAGGCTTAGCAAAAATTGGAAAGTTCCATTATGATGCATAACATGGTACACCACCACTGCATCAAATAATAACACGCCATATTATCATACAGATGACGATGTGATAGCCCACCATGAGACCGCGGGCTAGCATGCTGTTTCCTCGGAGGAATAAATTTACAAATGAACTCTCTCTTCCTTATTGGTTATCGCTTCGTGTGTGTGATATGTCTTACAAAAGAATACTCAAATTCATTCAAAAATAAAACGTTATTGGGTTGTCTCTTTACATGTCAGCTAGGCTGTTTATATTTTAATTCTGCTATGCCTGTGTTATTTTATTCTGTTCTGTTTCAGTTTTGTTTTCTGCAGTCGTGTTGTCAAAAGCTATTATAAGATTGAGGCCATTGATGCATTGTCATTATCCTCTGTGGAGGAATGCCATTTTAGTTGCCATCATACATTTTCAGGAAAACATGGAGAGAGTTACAGAAACAATTCGCAAGTGTAACAATTGCGGTCACGTTAATTAACTATATATGGGTCACTACAATTTCCCTGTCTGTCGAATCTATCAATCTATGTTAGATAAAATCGCGTCATGTAGATATATTGTATTTCCAAAATAATGAATCAACCCTGATGCCAGGGAATATGCAGTTCTATAAAACATTGTCTCACTTTTTTCCTAAAATAACAAGGTAATTTTGTTAGCCGTACTCATCAAGCTGAACCAGACTCAAGGGTCCACTCATATTCTGGACATTAAAACCCAATACAGCTGCACATGACACAAACCGGCTCCAGACGTTTTCCATTTTATGAATGGCACTTCAGATGTGACGATGCCATTCACTATTTCTTGAACAAGTTGCCTTGAGGATGTCAGATAATCAGACGCCATCTCAACCATATAGAATGAGGTATGTTATTTCTGTCTCCCATCATGAAAATCGTTCCATTTTGACTCATCGTAAGTAGATTGTATTGCAATGCTATCTAATCATTAACGCAATGTTTCGGTTTGAGTAGACAGATTGCCTTAGAAACAAATGTTTATCCTTTGTGACGTGCATGGCTTCATGCTTGATCGCACGCTGGTTGGAGAAAAACTGGGTCAACGGTCACTTAGTACATTAGTTTTTACTAAAAGTGTGTTGATGTTTTAAAGCGCAGCATGTTTTAGTAACCGGACTTCACACATAGATATTAGACATGAATTAAGCATCTGTTTGTCACACACTAGATATTAGACATGAATTAAACATCTGTTTGTCATACACTAGATATTAGACATGAATTAAGCATCTGTTTGTCACACATTAGATATTAGACATGAATTAAGCATCTGTTTGTCACACATTAGATATTAGACATGAATTAAGCATCTGTTTGTCACACATTATATATTAGACACGAATTAAGCATCTGTTTGTCACACATTAGATATTAGACATGAATTAAACATCAGTTTGTCACACATCAGATATTAGACATGAATTAAGCATCTGTTTGTCACACGTAGATATTAGACATGAATTAAGCTTCTGTTTGTCACACATTAGATATTAGACATGAATTAAGCATCTGTTTGTCACACATTAGATATTAGACATGAATTAAACATCAGTTTGTCACACATCAGATATTAGACATGAATTAAGCATCTGTTTGTCACACATTAGATATTAGACATGAATTAAGCATCTGTTTGTCACACATTAGATATTAGACATGAATTAAGCATCTGTTTGTCACACATTAGATATTAGACATGAATTAAGCTTCTGTTTGTCACACATTAGATATTAGACATGAATTAAGCATCTGTTTGTCACACATTAGATATTAGACATGAATTAAGCATCTGTTTGTCACACATTAGATATTAGACATGAATTAAGCATCTGTTTGTCACACATTAGATATTAGACATGAATTAAGCATCTGTTTGTCACACATTAGATATGAGACATGAATTAAACATCTGTTTGTCACACGTTAGATATTAGACATGAATTAAGCATCTGTTTGTCACACATTAGATATTAGACATGAATTAAGCATCTGTTTGTCACACGTTAGATATTATACATGAATTAAGCATCTGTTTGTCACACATTATATATTAGACATGAATTAAGCATCTGTTTGTCACACATTAGATATTAGACATGAATTAAGCATCTGTTTGTCACACATTAGATATTAGACATGAATTAAGCATCTGTTTGTCACACATTAGATATTAGACATGAATTAAGCATCTGTTTGTCACACACTAGATAATAGACATGAATTAAACATCTGTTTGTCATACACTATATATTAGACATGAATTAAGCATCTGTTTGTCACACATTAGATATTAGACATGAATTAAGCATCTGTTTGGCACACATTAGATAATAGACATGAATTAAACATCTGTTTGTCATACACTATATAGTAGACATGAATTAAGCATCTGTTTGGCACACATTAGATAATAGACATGAATTAAGCATCTATTTGTCACACATTAGATATTAGACATGAATCAAGCATCTATTTGTCACACATTAGATATTAGACATGAATTAAGCATCTATTTGTCACACATTAGATATTAGACATGAATTAAGTATCTGTTTGTCACACATTAGATATTAGACATGAATTAAGCATCTGTTTGTCACACATTAGATATTAGACATGAATTAAGCATCTGTTTGTCACACGTAGATATTAGACATGAATTAAGCATCTGGTTGTCACACATTAGATATTAGACATGAATTAAGCATCTGTTTGTCACACATTAGATATCAGACATGAATTAAGCATCTGTTTGTCACACATTAGATATTAGACATGAATTAAGCATCTGTTTGTCACACGTAGATATTAGACATGAATTAAACATCAGTTTGTCACACATTAGATATTAGACATGAATTAAGCATCTGTTTGTCACACATTATATATTAGACATGACTTAAGCATCTGTTTGTCACACATTAGATATTAGACATGAATTAAGCATCTGTTTGTCACACATTAGATATTAGACATGAATTAAGCATCTGTTTGTCACACATTATATATTAGACATGAATTAAGCATCTGTTTGTCACACATTAGATATTAGACATGAATTAAGCATCTGTTTGTCACACATTAGATATTAGACATGAATTAAGCATCTGTTTGTCACACATTAGATATTAGACATGAATTAAGCATCTGTTTGTCACACATTATATATTAGACATGAATTAAGAATCTGTTTGGCATACACTATATTGTAGACATGAATCAAGCATCTGTTTGTCACACATTAGATATTAGACATGAATTAAGCATCTATTTGCCACACATTAGATATTAGACATGAACTAAACATATATTTGTCACACATTAGATATTAGACATGAATTAAGCATCTGGTTGTCACACATTAGATATTAGACATGAATTAAACATCTGTTTGTCACACATTAGATATTAGACATGAATCAAACATCTGTTTGTTACACATTAGATATTAGACATGAATTAAACATCTGTTTGTCACACATTATATATTAGACATGAATTAAGAATCTGTTTGTCATACACTATATTGTAGACATGAATCAAGCATCTGTTTGTCACACATTAGATATTAGACATGAATTAAGCATCTGGTTGTCACACATTAGATATTAGACATGAATTAAACATCTGTTTGTCACACATTAGATATTAGACATAAATTGAGCATCTGCTTAAACCGGAGCGTAGGCCTACAATTTATATGAAACGTCGTTTGCATAGCAAGTTATTAAAACTAATTTGTCCAAGCCATATAGATTGTTGTTCTCTACGTGGGTAACAGCTAATCTGTATGGTTCCTTTGAAATAAAAACATTATGATTTAAAGGTTGAAACTATTAAACTAAGCAGATTGCAGTAGCAAACAAAAATACATTGTGGCTACAAAATAGTTGTTGCACATCTGATGAAATAGCTTAACTACTTCCAATTGCAATTCTATGTCAACATACATCATTCATTCATGTATTGCAGTATTCATATCGCTGAGCTACGCTAGCATTGCTTCAAATGGTGGCTATTATTACGCCATCCCGACCCCACCCCACCTCCCCATCACCTCACCAACCCACCACACCACCCAGACGTGGTGTGTTGGCTCTGAAATTCTGATGTTCATTCATTCTTTTTCTATCTAATGTGTTAATCCAATTTGTCACTCAAGTATATGACGTCATAATCAATCACCCCACATGTAGGCTCACGTCACATTCAAAATACATAATGAATGCGGTATCTAGGTCCGCCATGAACACTTAATAGTCCGTCAAGTGCAAGCAGTGTATATCTTTCCTGTTTAATAAACATTCTGTTAGTTATGGTCAATATTTTGAAACCAATTTCACTGGGCGGTGTTTCTGCCAGAGGCAGCAATAGCATCAAGTCAAATTAGTTTCAAAATCTTCAACAGGTTAACTGTATAGTTACCTTCAAGGTATAACTGTATAGTTACCTTCAAGGTCATGTTGGTATTTTTGTGAATTCAGGTTACAATCGATCATATCACGGGAAAAGCGTGGATGGAGCTTGGCTAGAAATGGGCGTGGCATAGCTGGAAATTCTCTCTATTAGTCGTTCTATCACATGTCCTGATCAAACATATTGTCGCGTGGCGTGTCTCTCGCTTAACCTTTGGACCGGGTTGCCATCCTTTAGTTATTTGATTGAAAGGAAAGAGAGGGATCCATTTCTAGCTAGGCCCACCCATTTCTAGGTAGGCTCTGCCCATTTCTAGGTAAGCTCTGCCCATTTATTCACACGTGTTGGAATTGCTTTGAAACTATGAAACCTGAATTCTCATAATCTAAATTTCAAGGTAACTATACCAGTAAGCTGATAAGACATTACTCTCATTTTGATTGGGATGCCAGCTAACAAGTTGCATATTTGATTAGAATGTGAGATACTCGAGTGACAGATCGGATCCCTTCATTACGTATTCTTTATGTTAGATTAAGTGGCATTTGTTTCTAAAGGAGGGGCTGGTTCCACGCTCTCTTATAGTCCCTTTAGGTGTTATGTGCAGAGTGTCTGTTAGAAAGAGTCTTGGGCGTGGAATCGGTCAATTAATTAATGGTTGCCGCAGGTACCCTACCGTGGTAGGCTTGGGAATGCTGTCATTAATATAAGATGGCAAAGTTGAACGAGGCACACGCACCAAAGTTGACAACTATACTTAACTTGAATTTGGGATGCTGTGAATTCAGGATTCAAAGGATATAAATAGATTCCAACACTCGTAAAATGTGGTCGGTACTTAGCGTGATATGGAGCCCTTTGTTTAAGTTGTATTTGCAACAACTGCTGTGTAACCTGGGCTATCTAGAAACGGGAATGATGTCGTTTCCTTCCCCGTCAAATCTCCCTATTTATGATGATCTAGAACACGATGGAATCCGGACCCATGAGAATGGTAACAGAGACACAGACATTCCGCCTGCGACTCTCGTCAAAAAGTGCTAGGCTGAATGGAGAACAGAAGATTCCCCAGAGAGTGGGAATGTCATAGAGATATGTGGCAAAACATTATCCTTGGAAGACGGCAGTAGCCAGGTTGCTCTGTGACGTCACATCCCTAGATCCAAGGTGGGAAACAATATATAATGCTCGAATGGCACGGTCATTCCAGGACCGCCGAAACTGCCTCATCGCGATATTATGCACAATGATGTGAGTAGACGTCTGCTGTGAACTGGAGTTTTCAAGCGATTACAGGATTCAAGGTGTCGATGTAGTTTCTGTAAATGTTTTCTTTGCTTTCTAAGTAATTCAATACCATACACGAGTGACAGATTCCACATTAGCTTGTGTCACGTGCCACACTGAACGGAAGCTACCTCTGTGCATTTCGCGAACCAAGACAAATGTTATCAAGAATACACAAGGTGGCTCAATAAGCATTCCCCAAATATTGTTTGTCTTAATTGTGAGTCGCAACTAGTATAAGTCGCTGTGTCAGTCGACAGATCTGTCGATCAAATTGTTGATACTTATGACAAAGCACTAACAGTGTGTCGCAAATATAGTGTGTCGTGTGTCGCAAATATAGTGTGTCGCAAAGATAGTGTGCCGCAAAGATAGTGCGTCGCAAAGATAGTGTGTCGCAAAGATAGTGTCTACACAGGAATAAGTTAAACAGGCCCAGGTACAAGGCTTTTTCCAACGATTTCCTAATAAACTGTCAATCATGAGTAACATTTTGCAGGTGACTGTCATCAAAACTCATGTATGAAATCAATTAAACTGTAATTATCACTGCCCCGTAAGGAGACGATTGATGCTACACGTGTATCTACACTTGTGCCTCATGCTACACGTGTATCCACACTGGATGTTTGATACTACACGTGTATCTACACTGGATGCTTGATGCTACACGTATATCTACACTGGGTTCTCATGCTACACGTTTATCTACACTGGATGCTTAATGCTACACGTGTATCTACACTGGATGCCTGATGCTAAACCTGTATCTACACTGGATGCTTAATGCTACACGTGTATCTACACTGGATGCTTGATGCTACACGTGTATCTACACTGGATGCCTGATGCTACACGTGTGTCTACATTGGATTCCTGATACTAAACCTGTATCTACACTGGATGCTTAATGCTAAACCTGTATCTACACTGGATGCTTAATGCTACACGTGTATCTACACTGGATGCCTCATGCTACACGTATATCCACATTGGATGCTTAATGCTACACGTTTTTTCAAACTAGATACTAAATGCTACACGTGTATCTACACTGGATGCTTGATGCTACACGTGTATCTACACTGGAGGCCTCATGCTACACGTGTGTCTACACTAGATGTTTACTGCTACACGTGTATCTATACTGGATTCGTATGCTACACGTGTATCTACACTGGATGCTTGATGCTACACGTATATCTACACTGGGTTCTCATGCTACACGTTCATCTACACTGGGTGCTTAATGCTACACGTGTATCTACACTGGATGCCTGATGCTAAACCTGTATCTACACTGGATGCTTAATGCTACACGTGTATCTACACTGGATGCTTGATGCTACACGTGTATCTACACTGGATGCCTGATGCTAAACCTGTATCTACACTGGATGCTTAATGCTACACGTGTATCTACACTGGATGCTTGATGCTACACGTGTATCTACACTGGATGCCTTATGCTACACGTGTATCTACACTGGATGCTTATTGCTAAACCTGTATCTACACTGGATGCTTAATGCTACACGTGTATCTACACTGGATGCCTCATGCTACACGTATATCCACACCGGATGCTTGATGCCACACGTGTATCAACACTGGATGCTTGAAGCTACACGTATATCTACACTGGATGCCTCGTGCTACACGTGTATCTACACTGGATGCCTTATGCTACACGTGTATCTACACTGGATGTTTGACGCTACACGTGTATCTACACTGGATACCTCATGCTACACGTGTATCTACACTGGATGCCTCATGCTACACGTGTATATACACTGGATGCTTGATGCTACACGTGTATCTACACTGGATGCTTAATGCTACACGTGTATATACACTGGATGCTTGATGCTACACGTGTATCTACACTGGATGCCTCATGCTACATGTGTATCTACACTGGATGCTTGATGCTACACGTGTATCTACACTGGATGCTTGATGCTACACGTGTATCTACACTTGATGCCTCATGATACATGTGTATCTACACTGGATGCCACATGCTACACGTGTATCTATACTGAATGCCTCATGCTACACGTGTATCTGCACCTGATGGCTCATGCTACACGTTGTAGATATGGGACTGTTTGGTGGGAAGTCATGACCCCACTGGACGTCTTATATGTGCGAGTAAGTCCCGAGTGAAATTCATGTTTGAATACCAGGTGAGCTAATAGACTGTGTCACAATGTATATGTAGATGCACTGGGTGGCATCAAGCAGTTTTGCAGAAACGATGCGATCATAATCTATATTTAGATGTGTTACCAGCATTAGGTAACAGTCTATATTTAAATGCATTACCAGTAGGCATCTTATTATTTGGCTATGTATTAGCAGCACTGGATGACTGGCAGTGGTTGCGTCAGCTACTGCGCAGTTATAGTTTCGAGTATGAGTCACAAGGCGTAGCACCTGGTGGCAATAAATCAAAGGATTAGTTATGACAGACGGACTTAGTGAAGTTATGTAAGCGGTCTGTGTTCTCACGGAGGCATGTGACAACATAAGCCGAATATAATCCAGCTATGATGAATGGTATCTCGTGTGCCAATTAACTCTAGCATTCTACAGGTTTCGGCTATTAGGCAATGAACAAGACATGGACATTGTAGCGTCCTGTAGGCACTAGGTGCTCAATCGAGAATAACATATCAATCATATAGACAAGTTAATCCACCAGTAATCCTTGTTATCAAACAAGCATCCGTCATTCTTGGCAGGTCATTTGTCAGACCTGACAAGTTAAGCCAGCTGGAATCCGAAAATAGAGTTAGGAGGATGACAGATCCCATCACTCAAGAACCAGCCAAACCGCAAGTGCTAGGTAAAAGGCACCCTCCATGAGAGAGAGGGTCGGAGTGTTGATTGGTCAAATCAAAGTCATAGTCCAAGGAGAATAGGTTAAACCTCCGGCGGTGCGAAACCAAGATGGAGGTAGAAGCGAAACTGAGAGTAGTATATAAAGGGCACTCTGCCTTTTTTCGGGAGTCTTTCGGGAGTCTTTTTCTGTTAGAGTCCGGTTAGTCTTTGTGGTTCCGATTTAAGGAGTTCTTGTTGAATAGCATAGCAGACCAGAGCAGCTGGGAGTAATGCTAGTTCGTTTAGATAAGAGTAGGAAACATTGCTTGAAATTATTATTGTTGTAAATACGTAAACCGGTGACAGTATAAGTTGCCAAACTTTGTAGGTTTCATTGTACAGTTAATGTTAGGAATAAAACGATCACCTTGAGTGTAAACCAAGGCAAAAGTTTGGTAGCGTCTATTGTTATTCTGGAGAACACGGAAGACCACCATGTCAAACCGATCCTCCTGAAACCAGAAGTCAGATCAGGCCCAGGCACTAATATAAATATCGTTAGGTCCCTTTACCTACGAGGCGAGCTAGTGTCGTGCTCCATCCTCATCGATAGGACCGGCTGTCGCAGCAGCCAAACATACAAGGTTGTATCGACGAGGGAGGAGCCCAAGAAATAGTAAGAAGAGGATCGGGAAATCTTCAGTGGCGAGCCTGCCAGGATCCAGAGTATCAATCGTGAGTAGCTAGAGTATATGGCCCAGCCAGAAACACCGCTCTCAAATTCAGCCATCGAATTGAAAGACGTCGCTGACCGTGTACGGGTATTCCTAGATGCGGCCAAGTTATCCGACAGCACCAAGATCATGCAGCATCGCGAGTACCACGAGGGTTCCACTGTGAAGATGACCACCAAGGTCGTCTGCCCCAAGCAACCCCGTCTCCACAGAATTATTATCGGTTTGCACTATCGTTAGACCCGGAATGGCAACGGGACCCAAGAGACACTCTGAACCCGGCCTGCCACCCGTAGATATGCCGCTAGCGCCCCAGTTTCGACCTGAGACCATCGCCGCCATGCAGACGATGGGAATAGCCATGGCGGGGGCCATCGTTGACAGCAGCAATCGTCGGGAGGCCGAGCGGGTGTACCCCCATGAAATTCGGGACACGGTCTATCGAATTCAGCCCTGCGACAGTGTCGTGCCGGAGGAGGTGCGAACATTTTTAGATGAGACAAGACGGGCGTGGGTCACAAACCAAGGGCGACTAGAAGGCATACCTGCCTACGTTATTACACGAGTGGCACGCGGCCAGCTATCAAGAGCCATCGATGGGTTCTTGGTAGGAAAGATCCGAGAGGACGTTACCTTCGATGAATTTTACGAGTATATCACACTGAATTTCGTGTCAGTGAATGAAGGCGAAAGAATCAAGTATGACCTAGAGGGGGTACGGCAAAGGCGGAATGAGACTGTCATAACCTTCAACCGAAGGTACCGCGAGCTCAGTAACCGGGCGTATCCCGTGGAGAATGACGACAATCGTCGCACCGTGCTAGGGATCTACTTGAAAGCATTGTCGGATCACCGCCTCAGCAAGCGGATCGTCCGTAAGAAGGCTACCACCTTGAACAGAGCCATCGAAATCGCAGAGGAGGAGGCAACCTGCGATGACCTGCTCAACGCAATGAAAATCGATGAGCGGCAGGAGGAGAGTATGGAGGTGAACATGGTCGGTCCGGAGGAAGAGAAAGAAATCTGGAGCGTGATGCGGACTTTAAAGAAGCAAATTGCTCAGCAGAGCAAAATGATCGAGCAGCTGTGTGGCTTGGTCAATGATCTTCAATTAAGGGAGCAAAAGCCGGTGACCAGGGCCGCCAAGCCCGAGAAGAAGACAGCTCTGCCAGCAAAGCCACGCGCGCCACCCTCGCCCCGACCAGCCAGAGCGGGGAGGGACTTACAGAACGTTACGTGCTACAACTGCGGGAGGAACGGCCATTACAAAAGTGACTGCCGTCAACCAAGGCAGCCACGAGAAGACGTCAACAGGAGGCCTACCCAGTGGCCCAAGCAGCCGAGACGGGCAACGCCCATGACGTGCTTTCAGTGTGGCAAAGAGGACCACATGGCCCAAGATTGCAGCAAGTACCACAGCCTACATGAGCCGGAAGACCACTCTGGACACTGGATGCCTCATGCTACACGTATATCCACACTGGATGCTTAATGCTACACGTTTTTTCAGACTAGATACTAAAGGCTACACGTGTATCTACACTGGATGCTTGATGCTACACGTGTATCTACATTGGATGCCTCATGCTACACGTGTATCTACACTGGATGTTTACTGCTACACGTGTATCTACACTGGATGCTTGATGCTACACGTGTGTCTACACTGGATGCTTGATGCTACACGTGTATCTACACTGGATGCCTCATGCTACACGTGTATCTACACTGGATGCCTCATGCTACACGGGTATCTACACTGGATGCTTGATGCTACACGTATATCTACACTGGATGCTTGACGCTACACATGTGTGTCTACACTGTATGCCTCATGCTACACGTGTATCTGCACTGGATGCTTGATGCTACACGTGTATCCACACTGGATGCTTGATGTTATACATGTATCTACACTGGATGCCTCATGCTACACGTGTATCCACACTTGATGCCTCATGCTACACGCGTATCTACACTGGCTGCCTCATGCCACACGTGTATCTACACTGGATGCCTCGTGCTAAACGTGTCTCTACACGGGATGCTTGATGCTACACATGTATCCACAGCCGATGCTTGAAGCTACACGTAGATCTACACTGGGTGTCTCATGCTACACGTGTATCTACACTGAGTGCTTAATGCTACACGTGTATCTACACTGGATGCTTGATGCTAAACCTGTATCTACACTGGATGTCTCAAGCTACACGTGTATCTACACTGCATGCTTCATGTTACACGTGTATCTACACTGGCTGCTTGGTGTTACACGTGTATCTACACTGGATGCCTCATGCTACACGTGTATCTACACTGGATGTCTCATGCTACACGCGTATCTACACTGGATGCCTCATGCTACACGTGTATCTATACTGGATGTTTGACGCTACACGTGTATCTACACTGGATACGTCATGCTACACGTGTATCTACACTGGATGCCTCATGCTACACGTGTATCTACACTGGATGCTTAATGCTACACGTGTATCTACACTGAATGCTTGATGCTACACGTGTATCTTCACTGGATGCCTCATGCTTCACGTGTATCTACACTAGATGCCTCATGCTACACGTGTATCTACACTGGATGCTTGATGTTATACGTGTATCTACACTGGATGCCTCATGCTACACGTGTATCTACACTGGATGCCTCATGCTACACGCGTATCTACACTGGCTGCATCATGCCACACGTGTATTTACTCTGGATGCCTCGTGCTAAACGTGTCTCTACACGGGATGCTTGATGCTACACGTGTATCCACAGCCGATGCTTGAAGCTACACGTAGATCTACACTGGGTGTCTCATGCTACACGTGTATCTACACTGAGTGTGTAATGATACACGTGTATCTACACTGGATGCTTGATGCTAAACCTGTATCTACACTGGATGTCTCAAGCTACACGTGTATCTACACTGGATGCTTCATGATACACGTGTATCTACACTGGCTGCTTGATGTTACACGTGTATCTACACTGGATGCCTCATGCTACACGTGTATCTACACTGGATGCCTCATGCTACACGTGTATCTACACTGGATGCCTCATGCTACACGTGTATCTACACTGGATGTTTGACGCTACACGTGTATCAACTCTGGATGCTTGAAGCTACACGGATATCTATACTGGGTGTCTCATGCTACACGTGTATCTACAATGGGTGCTTAATGCTACACGTGTATCTACACTGGATGCTTGATGCTAAACCTGTATCTACACTGGATGTCTCAAGCTACACGTGTATCTACACTGGATGCTTAATGATACACGTGTATCTACACTGGATGCTTGATGCTACACGTGTATCTACACTGGATGCCTCATGCTACACGTGTATCTACACTGGATGCCTAATGCTACACGTGTATCTACACTGGATGCCTCATGCTACACGTGTATCTACACTGGATGTTTGACGCTACACGTGTATCGACACTGGATACCTCATGCTACACGTGTATCTACACTGGATGCCTCATGCTACACGTATATATACACTGGATGCTTAATACTACACGGGTATCTACACTGGATGCGTGATGCTACACGTGTATCTACACTGGATGCCTCATGCTACACGTGTATCTACACTGAATCCTTAATGATACACGTGTATCTACACTGGATGCTTGATGCTACACGTGTATCTACACTGGATGCCGCATGCTACACATGTTTCTACACTGGATGCCTCATGCTACAGGTGTATCTACACTGGACGCTTGACGCTACACGTGTATCTACACTGGATACCTCATGCTACACGTGTATCTACACTGGATGCCTCATGCTACACGTGTATCTACACTGGATGCTTAATACTACACGGGTATCTACACTGGATGCTTGATGCTACACGTGTATCTACACTGGATGCCTCATGCTACACGTGTATCTACACTGGATGCCTCATGATACACGTGTAACTACACTGGATGCCTCATGCTACACGTGTATCTACACTAGATGCTTAATACTACACGGGTATCTACACTGGATGCTTGATGCTACACGTGTATCTACACTGGATGCCTCATGCTACACGTGTATCTACACTAGATGTCTCATGCTACACGTGTATCCACACTGGATTCTTGATGCTACACGTGTATCCAAACTGGATGTTTGATACTACACGTATATCTACACTGGATTCTTGATGCTACACGTGTATCCAATCTGGATGTTTGATACTACACGTGTATCTACACTGGATGCTTGATGCTACACGTATATCTACACAGGGTGCCTAAAGCTACACGGGTATCTAAACTGGATGCTTGATGCTAAACCTGTATCTACAGGGATGATTGATGCTACACGTGTATCCACACTGGATGCTTGATGCTACACGTGTATCTACACTGGATGCCACATGCTACACGTGTATCTACACTGCATGCCTCATGCTACACGTGTATCTACACTGGATGCCTCATGCTACACGTGTATCTACACTGGACGCTTGACGCTACACGTGTATCTACACTGGATACCTCATGCTACACGTGTATCTACACTGGATGCCTCATGCTACACGTGTATCTACACTGGATGCTTAATACTACACGGGTATCTACACTGGATGCTTGATGCTACACGTCTATCTACACTGGATGCCTCATGCTACACGTGTATCTACACTGGATGCCTCATGATACACGTGTATCTACACTGGATGCCTCATGCTACACGTGTATCTACACTAGATGCTTAATACTACACGGGTATCTACACTGGATGCTTGATGCTACACGTGTATCTACACTGGATGCCTCATGCTACACGTGTATCTACACTAGATGTCTCATGCTACACGTATATCCACACTGGATTCTTGATGCTACACGTGTATCCAAACTGGATGTTTGATACTACACGTATATCTACACTGGATTCTTGATGCTACACGTGTATCCAATCTGGATGTTTGATACTACACGTGTATCTACACTGGATGATTGATGCTACACGTATATCTACACAGGGTGCCTAAAGCTACACGGGTATCTAAACTGGATGCTTGATGCTAAACCTGTATCTACAGTGATGATTGATGCTACACGTGTATCCACACTGGATGCTTGATGCTACACGTGTATCTACACTGGATGCCACATGCTACACGTGTATCTACACTGCATGCCTCATGCTACACGTGTATCTACACTGGATGCCTCATGATACACGTATATCTACACTGGATTCTTGATGCTACACGTGTATCCAATCTGGATGTTTGATACTACACGTGTATCTACACTGGATGATTGATGCTACACGTATATCTACACAGGGTGCCTAAAGCTACACGGGTATCTAAACTGGATGCTTGATGCTAAACCTGTATCTACAGTGATGATTGATGCTACACGTGTATCCACACTGGATGCTTGATGCTACACGTGTATCTACACTGGATGCCACATGCTACACGTGTATCTACACTGCATGCCTCATGCTACACGTGTATCTACACTGGATGCCTCATGATACACGTGTAACTACACTGGATGCCTCATGCTACACGTGTATCTACACTAGATGCTTAATACTACACGGGTATCTACACTGGATGCTTGATGCTACACGTGTATCTACACTGGATGCCTCATGCTACACGTGTATCTACACTAGATGTCTCATGCTACACGTGTATCCACACTGGATTCTTGATGCTACACGTGTATCCAAACTGGATGTTTGATACTACACGTATATCTACACTGGATTCTTGATGCTACACGTGTATCCAATCTGGATGTTTGATACTACACGTGTATCTACACTGGATGCTTGATGCTACACGTATATCTACACAGGGTGCCTAAAGCTACACGGGTATCTAAACTGGATGCTTGATGCTAAACCTGTATCTACAGGGATGATTGATGCTACACGTGTATCCACACTGGATGCTTGATGCTACACGTGTATCTACACTGGATGCCACATGCTACACGTGTATCTACACTGCATGCCTCATGCTACACGTGTATCTACACTGGATGCCTCATGCTACACGTGTATCTACACTGGACGCTTGACGCTACACGTGTATCTACACTGGATACCTCATGCTACACGTGTATCTACACTGGATGCCTCATGCTACACGTGTATCTACACTGGATGCTTAATACTACACGGGTATCTACACTGGATGCTTGATGCTACACGTCTATCTACACTGGATGCCTCATGCTACACGTGTATCTACACTGGATGCCTCATGATACACGTGTATCTACACTGGATGCCTCATGCTACACGTGTATCTACACTAGATGCTTAATACTACACGGGTATCTACACTGGATGCTTGATGCTACACGTGTATCTACACTGGATGCCTCATGCTACACGTGTATCTACACTAGATGTCTCATGCTACACGTATATCCACACTGGATTCTTGATGCTACACGTGTATCCAAACTGGATGTTTGATACTACACGTATATCTACACTGGATTCTTGATGCTACACGTGTATCCAATCTGGATGTTTGATACTACACGTGTATCTACACTGGATGATTGATGCTACACGTATATCTACACAGGGTGCCTAAAGCTACACGGGTATCTAAACTGGATGCTTGATGCTAAACCTGTATCTACAGTGATGATTGATGCTACACGTGTATCCACACTGGATGCTTGATGCTACACGTGTATCTACACTGGATGCCACATGCTACACGTGTATCTACACTGCATGCCTCATGCTACACGTGTATCTACACTGGATGCCTCATGCTACACGTGTATCTACACTGGATGCCTCATGCTACACGTGTATCTACACTGGATGTTTGACGCTACACGTGTATCTACACTGGATACCTCATGCTACACGTGTATCTACACTGGATGCTTGATGCTACATGTGTATCTACCCTGGATGCGTCATGCTACATGTGTATCTACACTGGATGCGTCATGCTACACGTGTATCTACACTGGACGTTTACTGCTACAGCTGTGTCTACACTGGATGCTTACTGCTACACGTGTATCTACACTGGTGCCTCATGCTACACGTGTATCTCCCCTGGATGCCTCATGCTACACGTGTATCTACACTGGATGCTTGATGCTACACGTGTATCTACTCTGGATGCTTGACGCTACACGTGTATCTACACTGGGTGCTTGACGCTACACGTGTATCTACACTGGATGCTTGATGCTACACGTGTATCTACACTGGATGTTTGATGCTACATGTGTGTCTACACTGGATGCCTGATTCTACATGTGTGTCTACACTGGATGCTTGAAGCTACACGTGTATCTACACTGGAAGCTTGATCCTACAGGTGTGTCTACACTGGATGCTTACTGCTACACGTGTATCTACACTGGATACCTCATGCTAAACGTGTATCTACACTGGATGCTTGATGCCACATGTGTGTCTACACTGGATGCTTGATGGGACACGTGTATCTACACTGGATGCTTGATGCTACAGGTGTGTATACACTGGATGCTTACTGCTACACGTGTATCTACACTGAATGCCTCATGCTACACGTGTATTTACACTGGATGTTTGATGCTACACGTATATCTACACTGGGTGTCTCATGCTACATGTGTATCTACACTGGATGCGTGATGCCAAACCTGTATCTACACTGGATTTCTCACGCTACACGTGTATCTACACTGGATGCTTGATGCTACATGTGTATCTACACTGGATGCGTGATGCCAAACCTGTATCTACACTGGATTTCTCACGCTACACGTGTATCTACACTGGATGCTTGATGCTACACGTGTATCTACACTGGATGTTTGACGCTACACGTGTATCTACACTGGATAGCTCATGCTACACGTGTATCTACACTGGATGCCTCATGTTACAGGTGTATCTACACTGGATGTTTGACGCTACACGTGAATCTACACTGGATAGCTCATGCTACACGTGTATCTACACTGGATGCCTCATGCTACAGGTGTATCTACACTAGATACTTACGGCTACACGTGTATCTACACTGGATGATTGATGCTACACGTTTATCTACACTGGATGCCTCATGCTACACGTGTATCAACACTGCATGCTTGATGCTACACGTGTGTCTACACTGGATGTTTACTGCTACACGTGTATCTACACTGGATTCGTATGCTACACGTGCATCTACATTGGATGCTTGATGCTACACCTATGTCTACACTGGATGCTTGATGCTACACGTGTGTCTACACTGGATGCTTAATGCTACACGTGTATCTACACTGGATGCTTGATGCTACACGTGTATCCACACTGGATGCATCATGCTACACGTGTATTTACACTGGATGCTTGATGCTACACGTGTGTCTACACTGGATTATTATGCTACACGTGTATCTACACTGGATGCTTAATACTACACGGGTATCTACACTGGATGCTTGATGCTACACGTGTATCTACACTGGATGCCTCATGCTACACGTGTATCTACACTAGATGTCTCATGCTACACGTGTATCTACACGGGATGCTTGATGTTACACGTGTATCCACACCGGATGCTTGATGCCACATGTGTATCAACACTGGATGCTTGAAGCTACACGTATATCTACACTGGGTGTCTCATGCTACACGTGTATCTACACTGGGTGCTTAATGCTACACGTGTATCTACACTGGATGCTTGATGCTAAACCTGTATCTACACTGGATGTCTCAAGCTACACGTGTATCTACACTGGATGCTTAATGCTACACGTGTATCTACACTGGATGCCTCATGCTACATGTTTATCTACACCGGATGCCTCATGCTACACGTGTATCTACACTGGATGCCTCATGCTACACGTGTATCTACACTGGATGCTTGATGCTACACGTGTATCTACACTGGATGCTTGACGCTACATGTGTATCTACACTGGATGCTTGATGCTACACGTGTATCTACAATGGATGCCCCATGATACACGTGTATCTACACTGGATGATTGATGCCACACGTGTATCTGCAATTGTATGAGTGGACGTCTTCTGTGATCTGGAGTTTTCAAGCGATTACAGGATTCAAGGTGTCGATGTAGTTTCTGTAAATGTTCTCTTTGCTTTCTAAGTAATTCAATACCATACACGAGTGACAGATTCCACATTAGCTTGTGTCACGTGCTACACTGAACGGAAGCTACCTCTGTGCATTTCGCGAACCAAGACAAATGTTATCAAGAATACACATGGTGGCTCAATAAGCATTCCCCAAATATTGTTTGTTTTAATTGTGAGTCGCAACTAGTATAAGTCGCTGTGTCAGTCGACAGATCTGTCGATCAAATTGTTGATACTTATGACAAAGCACTAACAGTGTGTCACAAAGATAGTGTGTCATGTGTCGCAAAGATAGTGTGTCGCAAAGATACTGTGCCGCAAAGATAGTGCGTCGCAAAGATAGTGTGTCGCAAAGATGGTGTCTACACTGGAATAAGTTAAACAGGCCCAGGTACAAGGCTTTTTCCAACGATTTCCTAATAAACTGTCAATCATGAGTAACATTTTGCAGGTGACTGTCATCAAAACTCATGTATGAAATCAATTAAACTGTAATTATCACTGCCCCGTAAGGAGATGCTTGATGCTACACGTCTATCTACACTGGATGTTTGATGCTACACGTATATCTACACTGGATACTTGATGCTACACGTGTATCTACACTGGATGTTTACTGCTACACGTGTATCTACACTGGATGCCTCATGCTACACGTGTGTCTACACTGGATGTCTCATGCTACACGTGTATCTACACTGGATGCTATATGTATATCTACACTGGATGATTGATGCTACACGTGTATCTGCACTGGATGCTTATTGCTACACGTGTATCTACACTGGATGCCTCATGCTACACGTGTATCTACACTGGATGCCTCATGCTACACGTGTATCTACACTGGATGCCTCATGCTACACGTGTATCTACACTGGATGCTTCATGCTAAACTTGTATCTACACTGGATGCTTAATGCTACACGTGTATCTACACTGGATGCTTGATGCTACACGTGTATCTACACTGGATGCCTCATGCTCCACGTGTATCTACACGGGATGCCTCATGCTACACGTGTATCTACACTGGATGCTTAATGCTACACGTGTATCTACACTGGATGCCTCATGCTACACGTGTATCTACACTAGATGCTTGATGCTACACGTGTATCTACACTGGATGCTTGACGCTACACGTGTATCTACACTGGATGCTTGACGCTACACGTGTATCTACACTGGATGCTTGATGCTACACGTGTATCTACACTGGATGCTTGATGCTACACGTGTATCTACACTGGATGCTTGATGCTACACGTGTATCTACAATGGATGCCCCATGATACACGTGTATCTACACTGGATGCTTAATGCTACACGTGTATCTACACTGGATGCCTCATGCTACATGTGTATCTATACCGGATGCCTCATGCTACACGTGTATCTACACTGGATGCCTCATGCTACACGTGTATCTACACTGGATGTTTGACGCTACACGTGTATCTACACGGGATACCTCATACTACACGTGTATCTACACTGGATGCCTCATGCTACACGTGTATCTACACTGGATGCTTGATGCTACACGTGTATCTACACTGGATGCTTGATGCTACACGTGTATCTACACTGGATGCCTCATGCTATATGTGTATCTACACTGGATGCTTGATGCTACACGTGTATCTACACTGGATGATTGATGATACAGGTGTATCTACACTGGATGCCACATGCTACACGTGTATCTATACTGGATGCCTCATGCTACACGTGTATCTACACTGGATGGTTTATGCTAAACGTGTATCTACACCGGATGCGTGATGCTACACGTGTATCTACACTGGATGCCTCATGCTACACGTGTATCTACACTGGATGCTTCATGCTAAACTTGTATCTACACTGGATGCTTAATGCTACACGTGTATCTACACTGGATGCTTGATGCTACACGTGTATCTACACTGGATGCCTCATGCTCCACGTGTATCTACACGGGATGCCTCATGCTACACGTGTATCTACACTGGATGCTTAATGCTACACGTGTATCTACACTGGATGCCTCATGCTACACGTGTATCTACACTAGATGCTTGATGCTACACGTGTATCTACACTGGATGCTTGACGCTACACGTGTATCTACACTGGATGCTTGACGCTACACGTGTATCTACACTGGATGCTTGATGCTACACGTGTATCTACACTGGATGCTTGATGCTACACGTGTATCTACACTGGATGCTTGATGCTACACGTGTATCTACAATGGATGCCCCATGATACACGTGTATCTACACTGGATGCTTAATGCTACACGTGTATCTACACTGGATGCCTCATGCTACATGTGTATCTATACCGGATGCCTCATGCTACACGTGTATCTACACTGGATGCCTCATGCTACACGTGTATCTACACTGGATGTTTGACGCTACACGTGTATCTACACGGGATACCTCATACTACATGTGTATCTACACTGGATGCCTCATGCTACACGTGTATCTACACTGGATGCTTGATGCTACACGTGTATCTACACTGGATGCTTGATGCTACACGTGTATCTACACTGGATGCCTCATGCTATATGTGTATCTACACTGGATGCTTGATGCTACACGTGTATCTACACTGGATGATTGATGATACAGGTGTATCTACACTGGATGCCACATGCTACACGTGTATCTATACTGGATGCCTCATGCTACACGTGTATCTACACTGGATGGTTTATGCTAAACGTGTATCTACACCGGATGCGTGATGCTACACGTGTATCTACACTGGATGCCTCATGCTACATGTGTATCTACACTGGATGCTCGATGCTACACGGGTATCTACACTGGATGCCTCATGCTACACGTGTATCTACACGAGATGCCTCATGCTACATGTGTATCCACACTGGATGTTTGATACTACACTCGTATCTACACTGGATGTTTGATGCTACACGTGTATCTACACTGGGTACTTAATGCTACACGTGTCTCTACACTGGATGCTTGATGCTAAACCTGTATCTACACTGGATGCTTAATGCTACACGTGTATCTACACTGGATGCTTAATGCTACACGTTTTTTCAAACTAGATACTAAACGCTACACGTTTATCTACACTGGATGCTTGAGGCTACACGTGTGTCTACACTGGATGTTTACTGCTACACGTGTATCTACACTGGATGTTTACTGCTACACGTGTATCTACACTGGATTCGTATGCTACACGTGCATCTACACTGGATGCTTGATGCTACACGTGTCTACACTGGATGCATGATGCTACACGTATATCCACACTGGATGCTTAATGCTACACGTTTTTCAAACTAGATACTAAATGCTACACGTGTATCTACACTGGATGCTTGATGCTACACGTCTGTCTATGCTGGATTCGTATGCTACACGTGGATCTACACTGGATTCTTGATGCTACACATGTATCTACACTGGATGCTTGATGCTACACATGTGTCTACACTTGATGCTTGATGCTATACGTGTATCCACACTGGATGCCTGATGCTACACGTGTATCTAAACTGGATGCCTCATCCTACACGTGTGTCTACACTGGATGCTTGATGCTACACGTGTATCCACACTGGATGCTTGATGCTACACGTGTATCTACACTGGATGCTTGATGCTACACGTGTGTCTACACTGGATGCTTACTGCTACACGTGTATCTACACTGGATGCCTCATGCTACACGTGTATCTACACTGGATGCCTCATGCTACACGTGTATCTACACTGGATGCTTGATGCTACACGTGTATCTACACTGGATGCTTGACGCTACACGTGTATCTACACTGGATGCTTGACGCTACACGTGTATCTACACTGGATGCTTGATGCTACACGTGTATCTACACTGGATGCTTGATGCTACACGTGTATCTACACTGGATGCTTGACGCTACATGTGTATCTACACTGGATGCTTGATGCTACACGTGTATCTACAATGGATGCCCCATGATACACGTGTATCTACACTGGATGATTGATGCCACACGTGTATCTGCAATTGTATGAGTGGACGTCTTCTGTGATCTGGAGTTTTCAAGCGATTACAGGATTCAAGGTGTCGATGTAGTTTCTGTAAATGTTCTCTTTGCTTTCTAAGTAATTCAATACCATACATGAGTGACAGATTCCACATTAGCTTGTGTCACGTGCTACACTGAACGGAAGCTACCTCTGTGCATTTCGCGAACCAAGACAAATGTTATCAAGAATACACATGGTGGCTCAATAAGCATTCCCCAAATATTGTTTGTTTTAATTGTGAGTCGCAACTAGTATAAGTCGCTGTGTCAGTCGACAGATCTGTCGTTCAAATTGTTGATACTTATGACAAAGCACTAACAGTGTGTCACAAAGATAGTGTGTCGTGTGTCGCAAAGATAGTGTGTCGCAAAGATACTGTGCCGCAAAGATAGTGCGTCGCAAAGATAGTGTGTCGCAAAGATGGTGTCTACACTGGAATAAGTTAAACAGGCCCAGGTACAAGGCTTTTTCCAACGATTTCCTAATAAACTGTCAATCATGAGTAACATTTTGCAGGTGACTGTCATCAAAACTCATGTATGAAATCAATTAAACTGTAATTATCACTGCCCCGTAAGGAGATGCTTGATGCTACACGTCTATCTACACTGGATGTTTGATGCTACACGTATATCTACACTGGATGCTTGATGCTACACGTGTATCTACACTGGATGTTTACTGCTACACGTGTATCTACACTGGATGCCTCGTGCTATACGTGTATCTACACTGGATGCCTCATGCTACACGTGTGTCTACACTGGATGTCTCATGATACACGTGTATCTACACTGGATGCTATATGTATATCTACACTGGATGATTGATGCTACACGTGTATCTGCACTGGATGCTTATTGCTACACGTGTATCTACACTGGATGCCTCATGCTACACGTGTATCTACACTGGATGCCTCATGCTACACGTGTATCTACACTGGATGCTTCATGCTAAACGTGTATCTACACTGGATGCTTAATGCTACACGTGTATCTACACTGGATGCTTGATGCTACACGTGTATCTACACTGGATGCTTGACGCTACATGTGTATCTACACTGGATGCTTGATGCTACACGTGTATCTACAATGGATGCCCCATGATACACGTGTATCTACACTGGATGATTGATGCCACACGTGTATCTGCAATTGTATGAGTGGACGTCTTCTGTGATCTGGAGTTTTCAAGCGATTACAGGATTCAAGGTGTCGATGTAGTTTCTGTAAATGTTCTCTTTGCTTTCTAAGTAATTCAATACCATACATGAGTGACAGATTCCACATTAGCTTGTGTCACGTGCTACACTGAACGGAAGCTACCTCTGTGCATTTCGCGAACCAAGACAAATGTTATCAAGAATACACATGGTGGCTCAATAAGCATTCCCCAAATATTGTTTGTTTTAATTGTGAGTCGCAACTAGTATAAGTCGCTGTGTCAGTCGACAGATCTGTCGTTCAAATTGTTGATACTTATGACAAAGCACTAACAGTGTGTCACAAAGATAGTGTGTCGTGTGTCGCAAAGATAGTGTGTCGCAAAGATACTGTGCCGCAAAGATAGTGCGTCGCAAAGATAGTGTGTCGCAAAGATGGTGTCTACACTGGAATAAGTTAAACAGGCCCAGGTACAAGGCTTTTTCCAACGATTTCCTAATAAACTGTCAATCATGAGTAACATTTTGCAGGTGACTGTCATCAAAACTCATGTATGAAATCAATTAAACTGTAATTATCACTGCCCCGTAAGGAGATGCTTGATGCTACACGTCTATCTACACTGGATGTTTGATGCTACACGTATATCTACACTGGATGCTTGATGCTACACGTGTATCTACACTGGATGTTTACTGCTACACGTGTATCTACACTGGATGCCTCGTGCTATACGTGTATCTACACTGGATGCCTCATGCTACACGTGTGTCTACACTGGATGTCTCATGATACACGTGTATCTACACTGGATGCTATATGTATATCTACACTGGATGATTGATGCTACACGTGTATCTGCACTGGATGCTTATTGCTACACGTGTATCTACACTGGATGCCTCATGCTACACGTGTATCTACACTGGATGCCTCATGCTACACGTGTATCTACACTGGATGCTTCATGCTAAACGTGTATCTACACTGGATGCTTAATGCTACACGTGTATCTACACTGGATGCTTGATGCTACACGTGTATCTACACTGGATGCCTCATGCTCCACGTGTATCTACACTGGATGCTTGATGCTACACGTGTATCTGCACTGGATGCTTGATGCTACACGTGTATCTAAACTGGATGCCTCATCCTACACGTGTATCTACACTGGATGCTCTATGCTACATGTTTATTTACACTGGATGTTTCATGCTACACGTGTATCTACACTGGATGTTTGATGCTACACGTATATCTACACTGAATGCTTGATGCTACACGTGTATCTACACTGGATGCCTCATGCTACACGTGTATCTACACTAGATGCTTGATGCTACACGTGTATCTACACTGGATGCTTGACGCTACACGTGTATATACACTGGATGCTTGACGCTACACGTGTATCTACACTGGATGCTTGATGCTACACGTGTATCTACACTGGATGCTTGATGCTACACGTGTATCTACACTGGATGCTTGACGCTACACGTGTATCTACACTGGATGCTTAATGCTACACGTGTATCTACAATGGATGCCCCATGATACACGTGTGTCTACACTGGATGCTTAATGCTACACGTGTATCTACACTGGATGCCTCATGCTACATGTGTATCTACACCGGATGCCTCATGCTACACGTGTATCTACACTGGATGCCTCATGCTACACGTGTATCTACACTGGATGTTTGACGCTACACGTGTATCTACACGGGATACCTCATACTACACGTGTATCTACACTGGATGCCTCATGCTACACGTGTATCTACACTGGATGCTTGATGCTACACGTGTATCTACACTGGATGCTTGATGCTACACGTGTATCTACACTGGATGCCTCATGCTATATGTGTATCTACACTGGATGCTTGATGCTACACGTGTATCTACACTGGATGATTGATGATACAGGTGTATCTACACTGGATGCCACATGCTACACGTGTATCTATACTGGATGCCTCATGCTACACGTGTATCTACACTGGATGGTTTATGCTAAACGTGTATCTACACCGGATGCGTGATGCTACACGTGTATCTACACTGGATGCCTCATGCTACATGTGTATCTACACTGGATGCTCGATGCTACACGTGTATCTACACTGGATGCCTCATGCTACACGTGTATCTACACGAGATGCCTCATGCTACATGTGTATCCACACTGGATGTTTGATACTACACTCGTATCTACACTGGATGTTTGATGCTACACGTGTATCTACACTGGGTACTTAATGCTACACGTGTCTCTACACTGGATGCTTGATGCTAAACCTGTATCTACACTGGATGCTTAATGCTACACGTGTATCTACACTGGATGCTTAATGCTACACGTTTTTTCAAACTAGATACTAAACGCTACACGTGTATCTACACTGGATGCTTGATGCTACACGTGTGTCTACACTGGATGTTTACTGCTACACGTGTATCTACACTGGATGTTTACTGCTACACGTGTATCTACACTGGATGTTTACTGCAACACGTGTATCTACACTGGATTCGTATGCTACACGTGCATCTACACTGGATGCTTGATGCTACACGTGTCTACACTGGATGCATGATGCTACACGTATATCCACACTGGATGCTTAATGCTACACGTTTTTTCAAACTAGATACTAAACGCTACACGTGTATCTACACTGGATGCTTGATGCTACACGTGTGTCTACACTGGATGTTTACTCCTACATGTGTATCTACACTGGATGTTTACTGCTACACGTGTATCTACACTGGATTCGTATGCTACACGTGCATCTACACTGGATGCTTGATGCTACACGTGTCTACACTGGATGCATGATGCTACACGTATATCCACACTGGATGCTTAATGCTACACGTTTTTCAAACTAGATACTAAATGCTACACGTGTATCTACACTGGATGCTTGATGCTACACGTGTGTCTATGCTGGATTCGTATGCTACACGTGGATCTACACTGGATTCTTGATGCTACACATGTATCTACACTGGATGCTTGATGCTACACATGTGTCTACACTTGATGCTTGATGCTATACGTGTATCCACACTGGATGCCTGATGCTACACGTGTATCTAAACTGGATGCCTCATCATACACGTGTGTCTACACTGGATGCTTGATGCTACACGTGTATCTACACTGGATGCTTGATGCTACACGTGTATCTACACTGGATGCTTGATGCTACACGTGTGTCTACACTGGATGCTTACTGCTACACGTGTATCTACACTGGTGCCTCATGCTACACGTGTATCTACACTGGATGCCTCATGCTACACGTGTATCTACACTGGATGCTTGATGCTACACGTGTATCTACACTGGATGCTTGACGCTACACGTGTATCTACACTGGATGCTTGATGCTACACGTGTATCTACAATGGATGCCCCATGATACACGTGTATCTACACTGGATGATTGATGCCACACGTGTATCTGCAATTGTATGAGTGGACGTCTTCTGTGATCTGGAGTTTTCAAGCGATTACAGGATTCAAGGTGTCGATGTAGTTTCTGTAAATGTTCTCTTTGCTTTCTAAGTAATTCAATACCATACACGAGTGACAGATTCCACATTAGCTTGTGTCACGTGCTACACTGAACGGAAGCTACCTCTGTGCATTTCGCGAACCAAGACAAATGTTATCAAGAATACACATGGTGGCTCAATAAGCATTCCCCAAATATTGTTTGTTTTAATTGTGAGTCGCAACTAGTATAAGTCGCTGTGTCAGTCGACAGATCTGTCGATCAAATTGTTGATACTTATGACAAAGCACTAACAGTGTGTCACAAAGATAGTGTGTCATGTGTCGCAAAGATAGTGTGTCGCAAAGATACTGTGCCGCAAAGATAGTGCGTCGCAAAGATAGTGTGTCGCAAAGATGGTGTCTACACTGGAATAAGTTAAACAGGCCCAGGTACAAGGCTTTTTCCAACGATTTCCTAATAAACTGTCAATCATGAGTAACATTTTGCAGGTGACTGTCATCAAAACTCATGTATGAAATCAATTAAACTGTAATTATCACTGCCCCGTAAGGAGATGCTTGATGCTACACGTCTATCTACACTGGATGTTTGATGCTACACGTATATCTACACTGGATGCTTGATGCTACACGTGTATCTACACTGGATGTTTACTGCTACACGTGTATTACACTGGATGCCTCGTGCTATACGTGTATCTACACTGGATGCCTCATGCTACACGTGTGTCTACACTGGATGTCTCATGATACACGTGTATCTACACTGGATGCTATATGTATATCTACACTGGATGATTGATGCTACACGTGTATCTGCACTGGATGCTTATTGCTACACGTGTATCTACACTGGATGCCTCATGCTACACGTGTATCTACACTGGATGCCTCATGCTACACGTGTATCTACACTGGATGCTTCATGCTAAACGTGTATCTACACTGGATACTTAATGCTACACGTGTATCTACACTGGATGCTTGATGCTACACGTGTATCTACACTGGATGCCTCATGCTACACGTGTATCTAAACAGGATGCCTCATCCTACACGTGTATCTACACTGGATGCCTCATGCTACACGTGTATCTAAACAGGATGCCTCATCCTACACGTGTATCTACACTGGATGCTTGATGCTACACGTGTATCTACACTGGATGTTTGATGCTACACGTATATCTACACTGAATGCTTGATGCTACACGTGTATCTACACTGGATGTTTACTGCTACACGTGTATCTACACTGGATGCCTCATGCTATATATGTATATACACTGGATGCCTCATGCTACACGTGTGTTTACACTGGATGTCTCATGCTACACGTGTATCTACACTGGATGCTATATGTATATCTACACTGGATGTTTGATGCTACACGTGTATCTGCACTGGATGCTTATTGTTACACGTGTATCTACACTGGATGCCTCATGCTACACGTGTATCTACACTGGATGCCTCATGCTAAACGTGTATCTACACTGGATGCTTCATGCTACACGTGTATCTACACTGGATGCCTCATGCTCCACGTGTATCTACACTGGATGCCTCATGCTACACGTGTATCTACACTGGATGCTTGATGCTACACGTGTATCTGCACTGGATGCCTCATGCTACACGTGTATCTACACTGGATGCTCTATGCTAAATGTTTATCTACACTGGATATTTCATGGTACACGTGTATCTACACTGGATGCTTGATGCTACACGCGTATCTACACTGGATGTTTGATGCTACATGTATATCTACACTGGGTGCCTCATGCCACACGTGTATCTGCACTGGATACATCATGCTACACATGTGTCTACATTGGATTCTCATGCTACACGTGTATTTACACTGGATGCTTGATGCTACACGTGTATCTACACTAGAGCCTTAATACTCCACGTGTATCTGCACTGGATGCTTGATGCTACACCTATATCTGCGCTGGATGCCTCATGCTACACGTGTATCTACACTGTATGCCTCATGCGACACGTGTATCTACACTGGATGTCTCATGCTACACGTGTATCTACACTGGATGTTTGATGCTTCACGTGTATCTACACTGGATGCTTGATGCTACACGTGCATTTACACTGTATGCTTGATGCTACACGTGCATTTACACTGGATGCTTGATGCTACACGTGTATCTACACTGTATGCATCATGCTACACGTGTGTCTACACTGGATGCTTGATGATACACGTGTATCTACACTGGATGCCTCATGCTACACGTGTATATACACTGGATGTCTCATGCTACGCGTGTATCTACACTGGATGATTGATGCTACACGTGCATTTACACTGGATCCTTGATGCTACACTGGATGGCACACTTATCATGGAGATCACAGAGGAGGTAACTCAAAAAGGCTCCAGAAATCCTGAAACCCGTTAAAATCAATATAATGTTCACTTTATACAGTGACCTAAATATTCTTCCTTAGTATTAGCCAGAACTGATATTTAATCACAAGCAGTCGATCTAATCACGAGCCAAAAGAATAGCAGATTGGGTTAAGCCAGTGGGAGCTCAGACTTTTGCGATGATTGATTCAGACACTTTATATGACCGTGGCTTTTCGTTAAGTTAACGCTATAGGCAGCTTATTTTAAAATACCGAATAGATAATGGCGGTGCTAACAAGAATAGCAATCGCCATAGAACTGGGCAATGCAATGAACTTTCACTATTAAAAATCTTCCTCCCATGAAGTGGTACCGATCCTAACATATCATGTATCACTCTAGTATGGTATATTCTATTGCCAGGATAGCTAGAATTGACCCAAGTTAGGTTTTCTTTAATTCGAAGAAAATACCCATTCTGGTCATAACGGTACTCGCCACCAGAGGGAGCTATAGCTGATCATATAAAATTCTCGTTATGGAGAATTTATCGGCGTATATACGAAATGCATTGAGTTCATATTCGTCATTTATATAGAAACAACAACTTCGAATTTCTTGTGGAGATGCAAAGCACCACCCATAGTTATGGAGTGACGTCACCAATCTACGGGATGCCCTCCCGTGACGATTATTCACCTGAAAAGAACTGATAACCAGTTTTCAAACGCGGGCGTTCATCAGGTTTCCCTTGGCCGAGCACATGTTCACGTAAAACCATGCTGTGAGATTAGAGCTAGCTGATATTCCCCAAACTTACTTCACCATGTACCCTAAACTTACTTCACCATGTACCCCAAACTTATTTCAGCATGTACCCCAAACTTATTTCACTATGTACCCCAAACTTACTTCAACATGTGCCTATCATGATAGCTCAATATTAAAAGTAAAACAATTTTGCTTTAGCAGACTCTTTCACAGATGTTTGAACAGTACAAAGTTGTGCCAGCATGCCATCTAACAAGATGATCAAGGTCACAATGTAAGCTCGCTTTTGCAAAGATAAACCTATCTGTAAATTTTATCGGATTTTGTCACATGTCTGAGATAGAACCTAGAACTCAGCGCGGAACTGAAACTTGCTTTGGGCTAAAATATATTAATGGGTTTGTCTTGCAAGGATTATGCTATCCTGTCATCTGTGCAATGTGGCTTAAATATTTAATACACTTACCACTGTATGTCTGCGAGACAATATGTCATTGAATGGTGTGGTTAACATGACCTAAATTATTTTGAAAACAACATGGCTGAAAGTAATCGCTGTCAATTTCTTGTTAAAATATTCAAGAGCTCACACCATGTTACTTGAAACTCTCAGGAAATTACTGGCAAATGGTGCTAAATACACCACACCTCCATGTATGTAATATATGCGCGGCTACACTTATGCTAACACGCACGCACGCACGCACGCACGCACGCACGCACGCACGCACGCACGCACACACGCACGCACGCACGCACGCACGCACGCACACACACACACACACACACACACACACACACAGTGGCACGCACATGCACACGCACGAGCTCACGTACACACAGGGGCGCCGGAAGCAAATTTGAGGGGTGGGGGCAGGTTCCACAAAAGGACACGCTGGATGGCATTGTCTGGACGAAGATATGAAATGGGTACCCCCCCCCTCACCACTCACACCCCAGCACACACACACCCATCCCACCCACCCCTCCCGCCTCTCATAGAAGGGTGTTCGGGGATACCCACCTACCTAACCACCACGAGAAAAAACACTGAAAGGGGCAGACTCCTGCATTCTGAGTTTCTTATGATTACGAATAAATGTTAGAGCAATGTTAATCGAAGAACGTATGTATTCTGTTGGTCAATTGAACCTATTCCCAATTCAAAATGTGAGCGAGTGGGCAGACGGGTTGTTGTGTCCGATGCACACATTGAGTGTGCGTACATTCGTGCATGTGTCTGCACGGTGAACCTGCACAGTTTGCCTTGGAAATATTTAATTGGACCTTAGTTCCTAATTATATTTGCAATCAGCGGGATTCAGAGGAAAAGTGTGTTTTGTGAAAGATAGGTCATCCAAGACAAATCTACCAATCATGCTGAACATGTGAGCAAGGTTTGTTCAGCTCTTGCCTTAGATGAAGACCATGAAGTTTATTGAGTTTAATGTCAAGCAGTTTCACAGGCCTTTAAAAGTAATTTTTTTAATTGTGCAAAATCCACGATGGCCACCAATAAAATCGATCAAGCAGCTTTCCTGGACCAAACATGGATCTGACCGTATGGATCCTTCCTACCCAGCAGTTCTTAAGGACTCGCTTAAAGAATACGATGGACATATTCTGGATGAATAGACAGATGAGATAGCAACACAATTACGTCAAATTAGTAACAAACTATTCAGCAGCTAATGTGTATGGAATAAGTAATTTAAATTATGATTTCGCAGCCTCTTACTTAGCCATATTGGCGTGTGGGTGCCAGAGGTACATTTAGCCTGGGCTATTCAAAGGATGCCTTCATCTTTTATGGTTAGAACTCAAAGGGCTTGACATGGCTAGACATGTGTATCACGACTGTACGAGTTGGTAGGGGCTGCGGCGGAGGGGGGCGGGGGGCGGGGGGGGGGGGGTGCTCATACTCATATAAATAGCACAGCATTAAAAGAATTCAAGACGCTGATACTTATTACTTAGAGATGTTGGAGATATTCTTTCGATGGAGGCCCCAGCCACACCCTCCTCCCATTTTATATATGTGTGTGGGAGGGGGTGGGGGACACAAAATCTTAGACACATTTCTTAAATACACCCACCGACATTGCATTTCGGCCGTGTGTATACAAATTATTTCTACCTTTGCATCTGCTTCACACATCAATTTAAAATTTGAGTTTGAGAGATGCAGTTCATTCTAATATCCCTTAGTGTTATATTCTATTCTACCCACTGAGCAAGGCATTAAAGGAGCGTGGACCAGTATCACTTCAAACATTCAAATAGCATATGACTATGTATCTTACCTTTACGTGCAAAGATACATGCAACATTTACAGATAAAATGGCAATATGTCACATGTAACTGCCAATGCATAAATAACGTGTGCATTGATGATTTGATTCGGCCTAGAAGCACTCGCGTAATACTGTATGGACTTGTGTTAACGTCAAAACAACCGAACTTTAATACTGCTCAGTCTGCTCTGAATACTCTAAAAATCCTGTTTAAAGTTTTAAAGTAAAGTTTACTCATTTTTCGCAGAGAAATAGGTGAAGGGCACAGCTGCCCCCCCCCCCACCCCCGCTGCCCCTGCCCAAGGGACAGCGGGGTCAGCTGCCCCCACTTCCCCCGTGCTTCCGGCGCGCCTGCGCACACACGCACGCGCACGCACACACGCACAGTGACACGCATACGCATACGCATAGAGACACGCACACGTACTCGCACGCATGCACACACGCACACAAACACGCAGGTACAGAGGCGCACGTACACACACGCGTGCGCACTTTCACACGCATACATATGCACGTGCACACGCACGCGCATTCGCACGCGCGCTTAAGTCTTCCATTTTATCATACTTGGGGAGGTTCTTTCGATGGAGACGTTTCTGAGCTGTATTTTAATCTTGGGAAGAAATCAGCGCCTGTCGATGACCGAGTTGGCGGGGTGTATGTGGACCTGATTGTCTGGGCATAATTATCATCCAATTTTAGATAGATAGTACAAATTGTGTCTGGGTCGGTTATCGATTGTGGCAGAGCTAGAAGTCACTGGAGAGGTATGGTGCAACGCTTGTTATGACGCAGAACAGAAAATCCATCAGTATTACCTGACAGTACAAATGGGCAGTGGAAACTAAATTGCAGATATAAAAATATTGGCACCAACTCTTGTGTGATCATATGTTTGCTTAACTATTCACATATTGCGAGTTATTACATATCTTATGTACCTGTTTGCATTTAACTGCCATTAAATACGGATCACTATGCTATAGCTGCCTTAGTGCGAAACGCCATTAACGTGGTAACGATGAATGGACGATTCCAATTTATACACACATCATATGACGTCATAATCAACTACGTGACGTGTAGGATGGCGTCATGAATGACGTAGATAAGTACGCCTCGGACGTATAATTGAAGACGGACTACGCGTTGTTGTACGAATTGCATGTCTTTACTATTTAATAAAGCAACAGCACCCAGTCAAATTAGTTTCAAAATATTCAACACCTGTATATTTTTCTAGAAATTGATAGTCAGGGCAAGGGGGGGGGGGGTTGTCGATCGATTCCAACACAGGCGACGCGTGGGTGGAGCTTAACTAGGGATGGGCGGGGCATAGCTAAAACTGGAATGGTCCATTGGATGGATTGATATGCGTTACGTCAGAGCGCGTGATGTTAGTCATCAACACATGCTGGTGTATCAACACCGTGTGTGCCTCTTAACACAGTGTGTGCCTCTTAACACAGTGTGTGCCTCTTAACACAGTGTGTGTCTCTTAACACAGTGTGTGCCTCTTAACACAGTAGGTGTCTCTTAACACAGTGTGTGCTTGCTAACACAGTGTGTGCCTCTTAATACAGTGTGTGCCTCTTAACACAGTGTGTGCCTCTTAACACAGTGTGTGTCTCTTAACACAGTGTGTGCCACTTAACACAGTGTGTGCCTCTTAACACAGTGTGTGCCTCTTAACACAGTGTGTGACTCTTAACACAGTGTGTGCCTCTTAACACAGTAGGTGTCTCTTAACACAGTGTGTGCTTGCTAACACAGTGTGTGCCTCTTAATACAGTGTGTGCCTCTTAACACAGTGTGTGCCTCTTAACACAGTGTGTGTCTCTTAACACAGTGTGTGACTCTTAACACAGTGTGTGTCTCTTAACACAGTGTGTGCCACTTAACACAGTGTGTGCCTCTTAACACAGTGTGTGCCTCTTAATACAGTGTGTGTCTCTTAACACAGTGTGTGCCTCTTAACACAGTGTGTGCCTCTTAACACAGTGTGTGCCTCTTAACACAGTGTGCATCTCTTAACACAGTGTGTGCCTCTTAACACAGTGTGTGTCTCTTAATACAGTGTGTGCCTCTTAACACAGTGTGTGCCTCTTAACACAGTGTGTGTCTCTTAACACAGTGTGTGCCTCTTAACACAGTGTGTGTCTCTTAACACAGTGTGTGCCACTTAACACAGTGTGTGCCTCTTAACACAGTGTGTGCCTCTTAACACAGTGTGTGACTCTTAACACAGTGTGTGCCTCTTAACACAGTAGGAGTCTCTTAACACAGTGTGCTTGCTAACACAGTGTGTGCCTCTTAATACAGTGTGTGCCTCTTAACACAATGTGTGCCTCTTAACACAGTGTGTGTCTCTTAACACAGTGTGTGACTCTTAACACAGTGTGTGTCTCTTAACACAGTGTGTGCCACTTAACACAGTGTGTGCCTCTTAACACAGTGTGTGCCTCTTAATACAGTTTGTGTCTCTTAACACAGTGTGTGCCTCTTAACACAGTGTGTGCCTCTTAACACAGTGTGTGCCTCTTAACACAGTGTGCATCTCTTAACACAGTGTGTGCCTCTTAACACAGTGTGTGTCTCTTAACACAGTGTGTGACTCTTAACACAGTGTGTGCCTCTTAACACAGTGTGTGTCACTTAACACAGTGTGTGCCTCTTAACACAGTGTGTGTCTCTTAACGCATTGTGTGTCTCTTAACACAGTATGTGTCTCTTAACACAGTGTGTGTCTCTTAACACAGTGAGCCTGTTAACACAGTGTGTGCTTCTTAACACAGTGTGTGCCTCTTAACACAGTGTGTGTCTCTTAACACAGTGTGTGCCTCTTAACACAGTGTGTGTCTCTTAACACAGTAGGTGTCTCTTAACACAGTGTGTGCCTCTTAACACAGTGTGTGCCTCTTAATACAGTGTGTGTCTCTTAACACAGTGTGTGCCTCTTAACACAGTGTGTGCCTCTTAACACAGTGTGTGCCTCTTAACACAGTGTGCATCTCTTAACACAGTGTGTGCCTCTTAACACAGTGTGTGTCTCTTAACACAGTGTGTGACTCTTAACACAGTGTGTGCCTCTTAACACAGTGTGTGTCACTTAACACAGTGTGTGCCTCTTAACACAGTGTGTGTCTCTTAACGCATTGTGTGTCTCTTAACACAGTATGTGTCTCTTAACACAGTGTGTGTCTCTTAACACGGTGTGCCTGTTAACACAGTGTGTGCTTCTTAACACAGTGTGTGCCTCTTAACACAGTGTGTGTCTCTTAACACAGTGTGTGCCTCTTAACACAGTGTGTGTCTCTTAACACAGTAGGTGTCTCTTAACACAGTGTGTGCTTGCTAACACAGTGTGTGCCTCTTAACACAGTGTGTGCCTCTTAACACAGTGTGTGTCTCTTAACACAGTGTGTGCCTCTTAACACAGTGGGTGTCTCTTAACACAGTAGGTGTCTCTTAACACAGTGTGTGCTTGCTAACACAGTGTGTGCCTCTTAACACAGTGTGTGCCTCTTAACACAGTGGGTGTCTCTTAACACAGTATGTGCCACTTAACACATTGTGTGCCTCTTAACACAGTGTGTGCCTCTTAATACAGTGTGTGTCTCTTAACACAGTGTGTGCCTCTTAACACAGTGTGTGCCTCTTAACACAGTGTGTGCCTCTTAACACAGTGTGCATCTCTTAACACAGTGTGTGCCTCTTAACACAGTGTGTGTCTCTTAACACAGTGTGTGACTCTTAACACAGTGTGTGCCTCTTAACACAGTGTGTGTCACTTAACACAGTGTGTGCCTCTTAACACAGTGTGTGTCTCTTAACGCATTGTGTGTCTCTTAACACAGTATGTGTCTCTTAACACAGTGTGTGTCTCTTAACACAGTGTGCCTGTTAACACAGTGTGTGCTTCTTAACACAGTGTGTGCCTCTTAACACAGTGTGTGTCTCTTAACACAGTGTGTGCCTCTTAACACAGTGTGTGTCTCTTAACACAGTAGGTGTCTCTTAACACAGTGTGTGTTTGCTAACACAGTGTGTGCCTCTTAACACAGTGTGTGCCTTTTAACACAGTGGGTGTCTCTTAACACAGTGTGTGCTTGCTAACACAGTGTGTGCCTCTTAACACAGTGTGTGCCTCTTAACACAGTGTGTGTCTCTTAACACGGTGTGTCCCTCTTAACACAGTATGTGTCTCATAACACAGTGTGTGTCTCTTAACACAGTGTGCATGTTAACACAGTGTGTGCTTCTTAACACAGTGTGTGTCTCTTAACACAGTGTGTGCCTCTTAACACAGTGTGTGTTACTTAACACAGTGTGTGCCTCTTAACACAGTGTGTGTGTGTGTCCCTTAACACAGTGTGTGTCACTTAACACAGTGTGTGTCTCTTAACACAGTATGTTCCTCTTAACACAATGTGTGTCTCTTAACACAGTAGGTGTCTCTTAACACAGTGTGTGCTTGCTAACACAGTGTGTGCCTCTTAACACAGTGTGTGCCTCTTAACACAGTGTGTGTCTCTTAACACAGTGTGTGTCTCTTAACACAGTGTGCCTGTTAACACAGTGTGTGCTTCTTAACACAGTGTGTGTCTCTTAACACAGTGTGTATCACTTAACACAGTGTGCCTATTAACACAGTGTGTGCCTCTTAACACAGTGTGTGTCTCTTAACACAGTGTGTGCCTCTTAACACAGTGTGTCCCTCTTAACACAGTGTGTGCCTCTTAACACAGTGTGTCCATCTTAACACAGTGTGTGCCTGTTAACACAGTGTGTCCCTCTTAACACAGTGTGTGCCTGTTAACACAGTGTGTCCCTCTTAACACAGTGTGTGCCTCTTAACACAGTGTCTCCCTCTTAACACAGTGTGTGCCTCTTAACACAGTGTGTCTCTCTTAACACAGTGTGTGCCTGTTAACACAGTGTGGGTGGCCCATGCTTCTGTTGTAGTTAATCTATTAAAGTCTCATCAGCAATATACTCGTTGTACACAAAGTGTACTAGGGTACATATTTTGGGAAGAAATAACTGAAGGTTGAGTGGTCGATGTTGACGTCTTCTAACGATTCCTAGAAGAAGTTGTAGAGTTTTCCCACAGTTGCATCGACACCGTAATAATAATCTTAATGAAACGAGGACTCCTTCTATTCGGGAAATTAGATGACAACTAGGTGCCTTATTTACACTTATTTTTGGAAACTAGAAGACAGCCAGGCCGAACGAAACGCCAAATGGTACCGTATTTACTCCTTCATACGTGAGTATTATGCCGACATTTTATAACAGAACGAATAAATGTTTGGTGCCTTGAGTAACTTAGCCTGAATCTACTATAGACAGGCTAAACTTGGTTAGTTAGAATAAATGAAAGGTACAGAATGTCCGATATCTTTCCTTACCTGAATCCTCACGAGAGAATATCAGATATCTTTCCTTACCTGAATCCTCCGAAGAGAATGGCAGATATCCTTCCTGACATGAATCCTCATGAGAGAATGTCAAATATCCTTCCTTGCCTGAATCCTCATGGGAGAATGTCAGATATCCTTCCTTATCTGAATCCTCATGACACGAGATAATGGCAGGTATCCTTCCTTACCTGAATCCTCACGAGAGAATGTCAGATATCCTTCCATACCTGAATCCTCACGAGAAAATATCAGGTATCCTTCTTTACCTGAATCCTCATGAGAGAATGTCAGATATCCTTCCTTACCTGAATACTCACGACAAAATGTCAGATATCCTTCCTTACCTGAATTGTCACGAGAGAATATCAAATATCCTTTCTTACCTGAATCCTCTAGAGAGAATGTCAGATATCCTTCTTTACCTGAATCATCACGAGAGAATGTGAGATATCCTTCTTTACCTGAATCCTCACGAGAGAATGTCAGATATCCTTTCTTACCTGAATCCTCACGAGAGAATGTCAGATAACCTCCCTTACCTGAATCCTCACGATAGAATGTCAGAGTTCCTTCCTTATCTGAATCCTCCCGAGAAAATGCCAGATATCCTTCCTTCCCTGAATCCTCACGAGGGAATGGCAGGTATCCTTCCTTAGCTGAATCCTCGCGAGAGAATGTCAGATATCCTTCCTTACCTGAATTCTCATGAGAGAATGTCAGATATCATTCCTTACCTGAACCCTCACGAGAGAATGTCAGATATCCTTCCTTACCTGAATTCTCACAAGAGAATGGCAGATATCCTTCTTTACCTGAATCCTCACGATAGAATGTCAGAGTTCCTTCCTTACCCGAATCCTCACTAGAGAATGTCAGACATCCTTCCTTACCTGAATCCTCACAAGAGAATGTCAGATATCCTTCCTTACCTGAATCCTCATGGGAGAATGTCAGATATCATTCCTTACCTGAACCCTCACGAGAGAATGTCAGATATCCCTCCTTACCTGAATTCTCACGAGAGAATGGCAGATATCCTTCCTTACCTGAATCCTCACGAGAGAATGTGAGATATCCTTTCTTACCTGAATCCTCATGAGAGAATGTCAGATATCATTCCTTACCTGAATCCTCACGGGAAAATGGCAGGTATCCTTCCTTACCTGAATTCTCACGAGAGAATGGCAGATATCCTTCCTTACCTGAATCCTCAGGACAGAATATCAGATATCCTTTCTTACCTGAATCCTCACGAGAGAATGTCAGATTTCCTTCTTTACCTGAATCCTCACGAGAGAATTTCAGATATCCTTCTTTACCTGAATCCTCACGAGAAAATGTCAGATATCCTTTCTTACCTGAATCCTCATGAGAGAATGTCAGATAACCTTCCTTACCTGAATCCTCACGAGAGAATAGCAGGTATCATTCCTTCCCTGAATCCTCACGAGGGAATGTCAGATATCCCTCCTTACCTCAATGCTCACGAGAACTTGCCAGATATCCTTCCTTCCCTGAATCCTCACGAGGGAATGGCAGGTATCCTTCCTTACCTGAATCCTCAGGAGAGAATGTGAGATATCCTTCCATACCTGAATCCTCACGAAAAAATATCAGGTATCCTTCTTTACCTGAATCCTCACGAGAGAATGACAGGTATCCTTCTTTACCTGAATCCTCACGAGAGAATGACAGATATCCTTCCTTACCTGAATCCTCACGACAGAATGTCAGATATCCTTCCTTCCCTGAATCCTCACGAGGGAATGTCAGATATCCCTCCTTACCTCAATGCTCACGAGAGAATGCCAGATATCCTTCCTTACCTGAATCATCACGAGAGAATGTCAGATATCCTTCCTTACCTGAATTCTCACGAGAGAATGGCAGATATCCTTCCTTACCTGAATCCTCACGAGAGAATGTGAGATATCCTTTCTTACCTGAATCCTCATGAGAGAATGTCAGATATCCTTCTTTACCTGAATCCTCACAAGAGAATTTCCGATATCCTTCTTTACCTGAATCCTCACGAGAAAATGTCAGATATCCTTTCTTACCTGAATCCTCACGAGAGAATGTCAGATAACCTTCCTTACCTGAATCCTCACGAGAGAATAGCAGGTATCATTCCTTACCTGAATCCTCAGGACAGAATGTCAGATATCCGTCCTTACCTGAATCCTCCCGAGAAAATGCCAGATATCCTTCCTTCCCTGAATCCTCACGAGAGAATGGCAGGTATCCTTCCTTACCTGAATCCTCAGGGGAGAATGTGAGATATCCTTCCATACCTAAATCCTCACGAGAAAATATCAGGTATCCTTCTTTACCTGAATCCTCACGAGAGAATGACAGATATCCTTCCTTACCTGAATCCTCACGACAGAATGTCAGATATCCTTCCTTCCCTGAATCCTCACGAGGGAATGTCAGATATCCCTCCTTACCTCAATGCTCACAAGAAAATGTTAGATATCCTTCCTTACCTGAATCCTCACGAGAGAATGCCAGATATCCTTCCTTACATGAATCATCATGAGAGAATGTCAGATATCCTTCCTTACCTGAATTCTCACGAGAGAATGTCAGATATCCTTCTTTACCTGAATCCTCATGAGAAAATATCAGGTATCCTTCTTTACCTGAATCCTCACGAGAGAATGTCAGATATCCTTCCTTACCTGAATCCTCATGATAGAATGTCAGACATCCTTCCTTACCTGAATCCTCACAAGAGAATGTCAGATATCCTTCCTTACCTGAATCCTCACGAGAGGATGTCAGATATTATTCCTTACCTGAACCCTCACGAGAGAATGTCAGATATCCTTCCTTACCTGAATTCTCATGAGAGAATGGCAGATATCCTTCCTTACCTGAATCCTCACGAGAGAATGTGAGATATCCTTTCTTACCTGAATCCTCATGAGAGAATGTCAGATATCATTCCTTACCTGAATCCTCACGAGAAAATGGTAGGTATCCTTCCTTACCCGAATTCTCACGAGAGAATGGCAGATATCCTTCCTTACCTGAATCCTAAGGACAGAATATCAGATATCCTTTCTTACCTGAATCCTCACGAGAGACTGTCAGATATCCTTCTTTACCTGAATCCTCACGAGAGAATGTCAGATATCCTTCTTTACCTGAATCCTCACGAGAAAATGTCAGATATCCTTTCTTACATGAATCCTCACGAGAGAATGTCAGATAACCTTCCTTACCTGAATCCTCACGAGAGAATAGCAGGTATCATTCCTTACCTGAATCCTCAGGACAGAATGTCAGATATCCGTCCTTACGAGAATCCTCCCGAGAAAATGCCAGATATCCTTCCTTCCCTGAATCCTCACGAGGGAATGGCAGGTATCGTTCCTTACCTGAATCCTCAGGAGAGAATGTGAGATATCATTCCATACCTGAATCCTCACGAGGGAATGGCAGGTATCCTTCCTTACCTGAATCCTCAGGAGAGAATGTGAGTTATCCTTCCATACCTGAATCCTCACGAGAAAATATCAGGTATCCTTCTTTACCTGAATCCTCACGAGAGAATGTCAGATATCCTTCCTTACCTGAATCCTCACGACAGAATGTCAGATATCCTTCCTTACCTGAATCCTCACGAGAGAATGTCAGATATCCTTCCTTACCTGAATTCTCACGAGAGAATGGCAGATATCCTTTCTTACCTGAATCCTCACGACAGAATGTCAGATATCCTTCCTTACCTGAATCCTCACGAGAGAATGTCAGATATCCTTCCTTACCTGAATTCTCACGAGAGAATGGCAGATATCCTTTCTTACCTGAATCCTCACGAGAGAATGTCAGATATCCTTCCTTACCTGAATGCTCATGACAGAATATCCGATATCCTTCCTTACCTGAATTCTCAAGAGAGAATGTCAGATTTCCTTCCTTACGTGAATCCTCACGAGAGAATGTCCGATAGCTTTCCTCACCTGAACCCTCACGAGAGAATGTCAGATATCTTTCCTTACCTGAATCCTCATGACAAAATGTCAGATATCCTTCCTTACCTGAATCCTCACGAGAGAATGTCAGATATCCTTCCATACCTGAATACTCACGAGAGAATATCAGATATCCTTCTTTACCTGAATCCTCACGAGAGAATATCAGATATCCTTCCTTACCTGAATCCTCATGCGAGAATGGCAGATATCCTTCCTGACCTGAATCCTCACGACAAAATGTCAGATATCCTTCCGTACCTGAATCCTCATGAGAGAATGTCAGAGTTCCTTCCTTACCTGAATCCTCACTAGAGAATGTCAGATATCCTTCCTTACCTGAATCCTCATGAGAGAATGTCAGATATTATTCCTTACCTGAATCATCACGAGAGAATGTCAGGTATCCTTCCTTACCTGAATATTCACTAGAGAATGTCAGATATCCTTCCTTACCTGAATCCTCATGAGAGAATGTCCGATATTATTCCTTACCTGAATCCTCACGAGAGAATGTCAGGTATCCTTCTTTACCTGAATCCTCACGATAGAATGTCAGAGTTCCGTCCTTACCTGAATCCTCACTAGAGAATGTCAGACATCCTTCCTTACCTGAATCCTCACAAGAGAATGTCAGATATCCTTCCTTACCTGGATCCTCATGAGAGAATGTCAGACATTATTCCTTACCTGAACCCTCACGAGAGAATGTCAGATATCCTTCCTTACCTGAATTCTCACGAGAGAATGGCAGATATCCTTCCTTACCTGAATCCTCACGAGAGAATGTGAGATATCCTTTCTTACCTGAATCCTCATGAGAGAATGTCAGATATCATTCCTTACCTGAATCCTCACGAGAAAATGGCAGGTATCCTTCCTTACCTGAATTCTCACGAGAGAATGGCAGATATCCTTCCTTACCTGAATCCTCACGAGAGAATATCACATATCCTTTCTTACCTGAATCCTCACGAGAGAATGTCAGATAACCTTCCTTACCTGAATCTTCACGAGAGAATAGCAGGTATCATTCCTTACGTGAATCCTCAGGACAGAATGTCAGATATCCGTCCTTACCTGAATCCTAACGAGAAAATGCCAGATATCCTTCCTTACCTGAATCCTCAGGAGAGAATGTGAGATATCCTTCCATACCTGAATCCTCACGAGAAAATATCAGGTATCCTTCTTTACCTAAATCCTCACGAGAGAATGTCAGATATCCTTCCTTACCTGAATCCTCACGACAGAATGTCAGATATGTTTCCTTCCCTGAATCCTCACGAGAGAATGTCAGATATCCCTCCTTACCTCAATGCTCACAAGAAAATGTTAAATATCCTTCCTTACCTGAATCCTCATGAGAGAATGCCAGATATCCTTCCTTACCTGAATCCTCATGAGAGAATGTCAGATATCATTCCTTACCTGAACCCTCACGAGAGAATGTCAGATATCCTTCCTTACCTGAATCCTCACGAGAGAATGTCAGATATCCTTCCTTACCTGAATCCTCAGGACAGAATATCAGATATCCTTTCTTACCTGAATCCTCACGAGAGAATGTCAGATATCCTTCCTTAGCTGAATCCTCATGAGAGAATGTCAGATATCATTCCTTACCTGAACCCTCACGAGAGAATGTCAGATATCCTTCCTTACCTGAATTCTCACTAGAGAATGGCAGATATCCGTCTTTACCTGAATCCTCACGATAGAATGTCAGAGTTCCTTCCTTACCTGAATCCTCACTAGAGAATGTCAGATATCCTTCCTTACCTGAATTCTCACTAGAGAATGGCAGATATCCGTCTTTACCTGAATCCTCACGATAGAATGTCAGAGTTCCTTCCTTACCTGAATCCTCACAAGACAATGTCAGATATCCTTCCTTACCTGAATCGTCATGAGAGAATGTCAGATATCATTCCTTACCTGAACCCTCACGAGAGAATGTCAGATATCCTTCCTAACCTGAATTCTCACGAGAGAATGGCAGATATCCTTCCTTACCTGAATCCTCACGAGAGAATGTGAGATATCCTTTTTTACCTGAATCCTCATGAGAGAATGTCAGATATCATTCCTTACCTGAATCCTCACGAGAAAATGGCAGGTATCCTTCCTTACCTGAATTCTCACGAGAGAATGGCAGATATCCTTCCTTACCTGAACCCTCAGGACAGAATATCAGATATCCTTTCTTACCTGAATCCTCACGAGAGAATGTCAGATATCCTTCTTTACCTGAATCCTCACGAGAGAATGTCAGATATCCTTTCTTACCTGAATCGTCACGAGAGAATGTCAGATAACCTTCCTTACCTGAATCCTTAGGACAGAATGTCAGATATCCGTCCTTACCTGAATCCTCCCGAGAGAATGGCAGATATCCTTCCTTACCTGAATCCTCAGGAGAGAATGTGAGATATCCTTCCATAACTGAATCCTCACGAGAAAATATCAGGTATCCTTCTTTACCTGAATCCTCACGAGAGAATGTTAGATATCCTTCCTTACCTGAATCCTCACGACAGAATGTCAGATATCCTTCCTTCACTGAATCCTCACGAGAGAATGTCAGATATCCCTCCTTACCTCAATGCTCACAAGAAAATGTTAGATATCCTTCCTTACCTGAATCCTCACGAGAGAATGCCAGATATCCTTCCTTACCTGAATCCTCATGAGAGAATGTCAGATATCATTCCTTACCTTAACCCTCACGAGAGAATGTTAGATATCCTTCCTTACCTGAATCCTCACGAGAGAATGCCAGATATCCTTCCTTACATGAATCATCACGAGAGAATGTCAGATATCCTTCTTCACCTGAATCCTCATGAGAAAATATCAGGTATCCTTCTTTACCTGAATCCTGACGAGAGAATGTCAGATTTCCTTCCTTACCTGAATCCTCACGACAAAATGTCCGATATCCTTCCTTACCTGAATTCTCAAGAGAGAATGTCAGATTTCCTTCCTTACGTGAATCCTCACGAGAGAATGTCCGATAGCTTTCCTCTCCTGAACCCTCATGAGAGAATGTCAGATATCCTTCCTTACCTGAATCCTCACGACAAAAGGTCAGATATCCTTCCTTACCTGAATTCTCACGAGAGAATGGCAGATATCCTTCTTTACCTGAATCTTCATGAGAGAATGTCAGATATCCTTCCTTACCTGAATCCTCACGAGAGAATGTCAGATATCATTCCTTACCTGAACCCTCACGAGAGAATGTCAGATATCCTTCCTTACCTGAATTCTCACGAGAGAATGGCAGATATCCTTCCTTACCTGAATCCTCACGAGAGAATGTGAGATATCCTTTCTTACCTGAATCCTCATGAGAGAATGTCAGATATCATTCCTTACCTGAATCCTCACGAGAAAATGGCAGGTATCCTTCCTTACCTGAATTCTCACGAGAGAATGGCAGATATCCTTCCTTACCTGAATTCTCACGAGAGAATGGCAGATATCCTTCCTTACCTGAATCCTAAGGACAGAATATCAGATATCCTTTCTTACCTGAATCCTCACGAGAGACTGTCAGATATCCTTCTTTACCTGAATCCTCACGAGAGAATGTCAGATATCCTTCTTTACCTGAATCCTCACGAGAAAATGTCAGATATCCTTCCTTACCTGAATCCTCACGAGAGAATGTCAGATAACCTTCCTTACCTGAATCCTCACGAGAGAATAGCAGGTATCATTCCTTACCTGAATCCTCAGGACAGAATGTCAGATATCCGTCCTTACCTGAATCCTCCCGAGAAAATGCCAGATATCCTTCCTTCCCTGAATCCTCACGAGGGAATGGCAGGTATCCTTCCTTACCTGAATCCTCAGGAGAGAATGTGAGATATCCTTCCATACCTGAATCTTCACGAGGGAATGGCAGGTATCCTTCCTTACCTGAATCCTCAGGAAGGAATGTGAGATATCCTTCCATACCTGAATCCTCACGAGAAAATATCAGGTATCCTTCTTTACCTGAATCCTCACGAGAGAATGTCAGATATCCTTCCTTACCTGAATCCTCACGAGAGAATGTCAGATATCCTTCTTTACCTGAATCCTCACGAGAGAATGTCAGATATCCTTCTTTACCTGAATCCTCACGAGAAAATGTCAGATATCCTTCCTTACCTGAATCCTCATGACAAAATGTCAGATATCCTTCCTTACCTGAATCCTCATGACAGAATGTCCGATATCCTTCCTTACCTGAATTCTCAAGAGAGAATGTCAGATTTCCTTCCTTACGTGAATCCTCACACGAGAATGTCCGATAGCTTTCCTCACCTGAACCCTCACGAGAGAATGTCAGATATCCTTCCTTACCTGAACCCTCATGACAAAATGTCAGATATCCTTCCTTACCTGAATTCTCACGACAAAATGTCAGATATCCTTCCTTACCTGAATTGTCACGAGAGCATTGCAGATATCCTTCTTTACCTGAATCCTCACGATAGAATGTCAGATATCCTTCCTTACCTGAATCCTCACGAGAAAATGATAGGTATCCTTCCTTACCTGAATCCTCACGAGAGAATGTCAGATATCCTTCCATACCTGAATCCTCACGAGAGAATGTCAGGTATCCTTCTTCACCTGAATCCTCACGAGAGAATATCAGATATCCTTCCTTACCTGAATCCTCATGAGAGAATGGCAGATATCCTTCCTGACCTGAATCCTCATGACAAAATGCCAGATATCCTTCCTTCCCTGAATCCTCACGAGGGAATGGCAGGTATCCTTCCTTACCTGAATCCTCAGGAGAGAATGTGAGATATCCTTCCATACCTGAATCCTCACGAGGGAATGGCAGGTATCCTTCCTTACCTGAATCCTCAGGAAGGAATGTGAGATATCCTTCCATACCTGAATCCTCACGAGAAAATATCAGGTATCCTTCTTTACCTGAATCCTCACGAGAGAATGTCAGATATCCTTCCGTACCTGAATCCTCATGAGAGAATGTCAGAGTTCCTTCCTTACCTGAATCCTCACTAGAGAATGTCAGATATCCTTCCTTACCTGAATCCTCACAAGAGAATGTCAGATATCCTTCCTTACCTGGATCCTCATGAGAGAATGTCAGATATTATTCCTTACCTGAACCCTCACGAGAGAATGTCAGATATCCTTCCTTACCTGAATTCTCACGAGAGAATGGCAGATATCCTTCCTTACCTGAATCCTCAAGAGAGAATGTGAGATATCCTTTCTTACCTGAATCCTCATGAGAGAATGTCAGATATCATTCCTTACCTGAATCCTCACGAGAAAATGGCAGGTATCCTTCCTTACCTGAATTCTCACGAGAGAATGGCAGATATCCTTCCTTACCTGAATCCTCACGAGAGAATGTCAGATATCCTTTCTTACCTGAATCCTCATGAGAGAATGTCAGATAACCTTCCTTACCTGAATCTTCATGAGAGAATAGCAGGTATCATTCCTTACGTGAATCCTCAGGACAGAATGTCAGATATCAGTCCTTACCTGAATCCTCCAGAGAAAATGCCAGATATCCTTCCTTCCCTGAATCCTCACGAGGGAATGGCAGGTATCCTTCCTTACCTGAATCCTCAGGAGAGAATGTGAGATATCCTTCCATACCTGAATCCTCACGAGAAAATATCAGGTATCCTTCTTTACATAAATCCTCACGAGAGAATGTCAGATATCCTTCCTTACCTGAATCCTCACGACAGAATGTCAGATATCCTTCCTTCCCTGAATGCTCATGAGAGAATGTCAGATATCTCTCCTTACCTCAATGCTCACAAGAAAATGTTAGATATCCTTCCTTACCTGAATCCTCACGAGAGAATGCCAGATATCCTTCCTTACCTGAATCCTCATGAGAGAATGTCAGATATCATTCCTTACCTGAACCCTCACGAGAGAATGTCAGATATCCTTCCTTACCTGAATCCTCACGAGAGAATGGCAGATATCCTTCCTTACCTGAATCCCTAGGACAGAATATCAGATATCCTTTCTTACCTGAATCCTCACGAGAGAATGTCAGATATCCTTCCTTAGCTGAATCCTCATGACAGAATGTCCGATATCATTCCTTACCTGAATTCTCAAGAGAGAATGTCAGATTTCCTTCCTTACGTGAATCCTCACACGAGAATGTCCGATAGCTTTCCTCACCTGAACCCTCACGAGAGAATGTCAGATATCCTTCCTTACCTGAATCCTCATGACAAAATGTCAGATATCCTTCCTTACCTGAATTCTCACGACAAAATGTCAGATATCCTTCCTTACCTGAATTGTCACGAGAGCATGGCAGATATCCTTCTTTACCTGAATCCTCACGATAGAATGTCAGATATCCTTCCTTACCTGAATCCTCACGAGAAAATGATAGGTATCCTTCCTTACCTGAATCCTCACGAGAGAATGTCAGATATCCTTCCATACCTGAATCCTCACGAGAGAATGTCAGGTATCCTTCTTTACCTGAATCCTCACGAGAGAATATCAGATATCCTTCCTTACCTGAATCCTCATGAGAGAATGGCAGATATCCTTCCTGACCTGAATCCTCATGACAAAATGCCAGATATCCTTCCTTCCCTGAATCCTCACGATGGAATGGCAGGTATCCTTCCTTACCTGAATCCTCAGGAGAGAATGTGAGATATCCTTCCATACCTGAATCCTCACGAGGGAATGGCAGGTATCCTTCCTTACCTGAATCCTCAGGAAGGAATGTGAGATATCCTTCCATACCTGAATCCTCACGAGAAAATATCAGGTATCCTTCTTTACCTGAATCCTCACGAGAGAATGTCAGTTATCCTTCCTTACCTGAATCCTCACGAGAGAATGTCAGATATCCTTCCTTACCTGAATTCTCACGAGAGAATGGCAGATATCCTTTCTTACCTGAATCCTCACGACAGAATGTCAGATATCCTTCCTTACCTGAATCCTCACGAGAGAATGTCAGATATCCTTCCTTACCTGAATTCTCACGAGAGAATGGCAGATATCCTTTCTTACCTGAATCCTCACGAGAGAATGTCAGATATCCTTCCTTACCTGAATCCTCATGACAGAATGTTCGATATCCTTCCTTACCTGAATTCTCAAGAGAGAATGTCAGATTTCCTTCCTTACGTGAATCCTCACACGAGAATGTCCGATAGCTTTCCTCACCTGAACCCTCACGAGAGAATGTCAGATATCCTTCCTTACCTGAATCCTCATGACAAAATGTCAGATATCCTTCCTTACCTGAATCCTCATGACAGAATGTCCGATATCCTTCCTTACCTGAATTCTCAAGAGAGAATGTCAGATTTCCTTCCTTACGTGAATCCTCACACGAGAATGTCCGATAGCTTTCCTCACCTGAACCCTCACGAGAGAATGTCAGATATCCTTCCTTACCTGAATCCTCATGACAAAATGTCAGATATCCTTCCTTACCTGAATTCTCACGACAAAATGTCAGATATCCTTCCTTACCTGAATTGTCACGAGAGCATGGCAGATATCCTTCTTTACCTGAATCCTCACGATAGAATGTCAGATATCCTTCCTTACCTGAATCCTCACGAGAAAATGATAGGTATCCTTCCTTACCTGAATCCTCACGAGAGAATGTCAGATATCCTTCCATACCTGAATCCTCACGAGAGAATGTCAGGTATCCTTCTATACCTGAATCCTCACGAGAGAATATCAGATATCCTTCCTTACCTGAATCCTCATGAGATAATGGCAGATATCCTTCCTGACCTGAATCCTCATGACAAAATGTCAGATATCCTTCCGTACCTGAATCCTCATGAGAGAATGTCAGAGTTCCTTCCTTACCTGAATCCTCACTAGAGAATGTCAGATATCCTTCCTTACCTGAATCCTCACAAGAGAATGTCAGATATCCTTCCTTACCTGGATCCTCATGAGAGAATGTCAGATATTATTCCTTACCTGAACCCTCACGAGAGAATGTCAGATATCCTTCCTTACCTGAATTCTCACGAGAGAATGGCAGATATCCTTCCTTACCTGAATCCTCACGAGAGAATGTGAGATATCCTTTCTTACCTGAATCCTCATGAGAGAATGTCAGATATCATTCCTTACCTGAATCCTCACGAGAAAATGGCAGGTATCCTTCCTTACCTGAATTCTCACGAGAGAATGGCAGATATCCTTCCTTACCTGAATCCTCACGAGCGAATGTCAGATATCCTTTCTTACCTGAATCCTCACGAGAGAATGTCAGATATCCTTTCTTACCTGAATCCTCACGAGAGAATGTCAGATAACCTTCCTTACCTGAATCTTCACGAGAGAATAGCAGGTATCATTCCTTACGTGAATCCTCAGGACAGAATGTCAGATATCCGTCCTTACCTGAATCCTCCAGAGAAAATGCCAGATATCCTTCCTTCCCTGAATCCTCACGAGGGAATGGCAGGTATCCTTCCTTACCTGAATCCTCAGGAGAGAATGTGAGATATCCTTCCATACCTGAATCCTCACGAGAAAATATCAGGTATCCTTCTTTACATAAATCCTCACGAGAGAATGTCAGATATCCTTCCTTACCTGAATCCTCACGACAGAATGTCAGATATCCTTCCTTCCCTGAATCCTCATGAGAGAATGTCAGATATCTCTCCTTACCTCAATGCTCACAAGAAAATGTTAGATATCCTTCCTTACCTGAATCCTCACGAGAGAATGCCAGATATCCTTCCTTACCTGAATCCTCATGAGAGAATGTCAGATATCATTCCTTACCTGAACCCTCACGAGAGAATGTCAGATATCCTTCCTTACCTGAATCCTCACGAGAGAATGGCAGATATCCTTCCTTACCTGAATCCTCAGGACAGAATATCAGATATCCTTTCTTACCTGAATCCTCACGAGAGAATGTCAGATATCCTTCCTTAGCTGAATCCTCATGAGAGAATGTCAGATATCATTCCTTACCTGAACCCTCACGAGAGAATGTCAGATATCCTTCCTTACCTGAATTCTCACGAGAGAATGGCAGATATCCTTCTTTACCTGAATCCTCACGATAGAATGTCAGAGTTCCTTCCTTACCTGAATCCTCACTAGAGAATGTCAGACATCCTTCCTTACCTGAATCCTCACAAGACAATGTCAGATATCCTTCCTTACCTGAATCGTCATGAGAGAATGTCAGATATCATTCCTTACCTGAACCCTCACGAGAGAATGTCAGATATCCTTCCTAACCTGAATTCTCACGAGAGAATGGCAGATATCCTTCCTTACCTGAATCCTCACGAGAGAATGTGAGATATCCTTTTTTACCTGAATCCTCATGAGAGAATGTCAGATATCATTCCTTACCTGAATCCTCACGAGAAAATGGTAGGTATCCTTCCTTACCTGAATTCTCACGAGAGAATGGCAGATATCCTTCCTTACCTGAACCCTCAGGACAGAATATCAGATATCCTTTCTTACATGAATCCTCACGAGAGAATGTCAGATATCCTTCTTTAGCTGAATCCTCACGAGAGAATGTCAGATATCCTTCTTTACCTGAATCCTCACGAGAGAATGTCAGATATCCTTTCTTACCTGAATCCTCACGAGAGAATGTCAGATAACCTTCCTTACATGAATCCTTAGGACAGAATGTCAGATATCCGTCCTTACCTGAATCCTCACGATGGAATGGCAGGTATCCTTCCTTACCTGAATCCTCACGAGAGAATGTGAGATATCCTTCCTTAGCTGAATCCTCATGAGAGAATGTCAGATATCATTCCTTACCTGAATCCTCAGGAAGGAATGTGAGATATCCTTCCTTACCTGAATCCTCACGAGAGAATGGCAGATATCCTTCTTTACCTGAATCCTCACGAGAGAATGTCAGATATCCTTCCTTACCTGAATCCTCACGAGAGAATGTCAGATATCCTTCCTTACCTGAATCCTCACAAGACAATGTCAGATATCCTTCCTTACCTGAATCCTCACGACAGAATGTCAGATATCATTCCTTACCTGAATCCTCACGAGAGAATGTCAGATATCCTTCCTTACCTGAATTCTCACGAGAGAATGGCAGATATCCTTTCTTACCTGAATCCTCACGAGAGAATGTCAGATATCCTTCCTTACCTGAATCCTGATGACAGAATGTCCGATATCCTTCCTTACCTGAATTCTCAAGAGAGAATGTCAGATTTCCTTCCTTACGTGAATCCTCACACGAGAATGTCCGATAGCTTTCCTCACCTGAACCCTCACGAGAGAATGTCAGATATCCTTCCTTACCTGAATCCTCATGACAAAATGTCAGATATCCTTCCTTACCTGAATCCTCATGACAGAATGTCCGATATCATTCCTTACCTGAATTCTCAAGAGAGAATGTCAGATTTCCTTCCTTACGTGAATCCTCACACGAGAATGTCCGATAGCTTTCCTCACCTGAACCCTCACGAGAGAATGTCAGATATCCTTCCTTACCTGAATCCTCATGACAAAATGTCAGATATCCTTCCTTACCTGAATTCTCACGACAAAATGTCAGATATCCTTCCTTACCTGAATTGTCACGAGAGCATGGCAGATATCCTTCTTTACCTGAATCCTCACGATAGAATGTCAGATATCCTTCCTTACCTGAATCCTCACGAGAAAATAATAGGTATCCTTCCTTACCTGAATCCTCACGAGAGAATGTCAGATATCCTTCCATACCTGAATCCTCACGAGAGAATGTCAGGTATCCTTCTTTACCTGAATCCTCACGAGAGAATATCAGATATCCTTCCTTACCTGAATCCTCATGAGATAATGGCAGATATCCTTCCTGACCTGAATCCTCATGACAAAATGTCAGATATCCTTCCGTACCTGAATCCTCATGAGAGAATGTCAGAGTTCCTTCCTTACCTGAATCCTCACTAGAGAATGTCAGATATCCTTCCTTACCTGAATCCTCACAAGAGAATGTCAGATATCCTTCCTTACCTGGATCCTCATGAGAGAATGTCAGATATTATTCCTTACCTGAACCCTCACGAGAGAATGTCAGATATCCTTCCTTACCTGAATTCTCACGAGAGAATGGCAGATATCCTTCCTTACCTGAATCCTCACGAGAGAATGTGAGATATCCTTTCTTACCTGAATCCTCATGAGAGAATGTCAGATATCATTCCTTACCTGAATCCTCACGAGAAAATGGCAGGTATCCTTCCTTACCTGAATTCTCACGAGAGAATGGCAGATATCCTTCCTTACCTGAATCCTCACGAGAGAATGTCAGATATCCTTTCTTACCTGAATCCTCACGAGAGAATGTCAGATAACCTTCCTTACCTGAATCTTCACGAGAGAATAGCAGGTATCATTCCTTACGTGAATCCTCAGGACAGAATGTCAGATATCCGTCCTTACCTGAATCCTCCAGAGAAAATGCCAGATATCCTTCCTTCCCTGAATCCTCACGAGGGAATGGCAGGTATCCTTCCTTACCTGAATCCTCAGGAGAGAATGTGAGATATCCTTCCATACCTGAATCCTCACGAGAAAATATCAGGTATCCTTCTTTACATAAATCCTCACGAGAGAATGTCAGATATCCTTCCTTACCTGAATCCTCACGACAGAATGTCAGATATCCTTCCTTCCCTGAATCCTCATGAGAGAATGTCAGATATCTCTCCTTACCTCAATGCTCACAAGAAAATGTTAGATATCCTTCCTTACCTGAATCCTCACGAGAGAATGCCAGATATCCTTCCTTACCTGAATCCTCATGAGAGAATGTCAGATATCATTCCTTACCTGAACCCTCACGAGAGAATGTCAGATATCCTTCCTTACCTGAATCCTCACGAGAGAATGGCAGATATCCTTCCTTACCTGAATCCTCAGGACAGAATATCAGATATCCTTTCTTACCTGAATCCTCACGAGAGAATGTCAGATATCCTTCCTTAGCTGAATCCTCATGAGAGAATGTCAGATATCATTCCTTACCTGAACCCTCACGAGAGAATGTCAGATATCCTTCCTTACCTGAATTCTCACGAGAGAATGGCAGATATCCTTCTTTACCTGAATCCTCACGATAGAATGTCAGAGTTCCTTCCTTACCTGAATCCTCACTAGAGAATGTCAGACATCCTTCCTTACCTGAATCCTCACAAGACAATGTCAGATATCCTTCCTTACCTGAATCGTCATGAGAGAATGTCAGATATCATTCCTTACCTGAACCCTCACGAGAGAATGTCAGATATCCTTCCTAACCTGAATTCTCACGAGAGAATGGCAGATATCCTTCCTTACCTGAATCCTCACGAGAGAATGTGAGATATCCTTTTTTACCTGAATCCTCATGAGAGAATGTCAGATATCATTCCTTACCTGAATCCTCACGAGAAAATGGTAGGTATCCTTCCTTACCTGAATTCTCACGAGAGAATGGCAGATATCCTTCCTTACCTGAACCCTCAGGACAGAATATCAGATATCCTTTCTTACATGAATCCTCACGAGAGAATGTCAGATATCCTTCTTTAGCTGAATCCTCACGAGAGAATGTCAGATATCCTTCTTTACCTGAATCCTCACGAGAGAATGTCAGATATCCTTTCTTACCTGAATCCTCACGAGAGAATGTCAGATAACCTTCCTTACATGAATCCTTAGGACAGAATGTCAGATATCCGTCCTTACCTGAATCCTCCCGAGAAAATGACAGATATCCTTCCTTCCCTGAATCCTCACGAGGGAATGGCAGGTACCCTTCCTTACCTGAATCCTCAGGAGAGAATGTGAGATATCCTTCCATACCTGAATCCTCACGAGAAAATATCAGGTATCCTTCTTTACCTAAATCCTCACGAGAGAATGTCAGATATCCTTCCTTACCTGAATCCTCACGACAGAATGTCAGATATGCTTCCTTCCCTGAATCCTCACGAGAGAATGTCAGATATCCCTCCTTACCTCAATGCTCACAAGAAAATGTTAGATATCCTTCCTTACCTGAATCCTCACGAGAGAATGTCAGATATCCTTCCTTACCTGAATTCTCACGAGAGAATGGCAGATATCCTTTCTTACCTGAATCCTCACGACAGAATGTCAGATATCCTTCCTTACCTGAATCCTCACGAGAGAATGTCAGATATCCTTCCTTACCTGAATTCTCACGAGAGAATGGCAGATATCCTTTCTTACCTGAATCCTCACGAGAGAATGTCAGATATCCTTCCTTACCTGAATCCTCATGACAGAATGTCCAATATCCTTCCTTACCTGAATTCTCAAGAGAGAATGTCAGATTTCCTTCCTTACGTGAATCCTCACACGAGAATGTCCGATAGCTTTCCTCACCTGAACCCTCACGAGAGAATGTCAGATATCCTTCCTTACCTGAATCCTCATGACAAAATGTCAGATATCCTTCCTTACCTGAATCCTCATGACAGAATGTCCGATATCCTTCCTTACCTGAATTCTCAAGAGAGAATGTCAGATTTCCTTCCTTACGTGAATCCTCACATGAGAATGTCCGATAGCTTTCCTCACCTGAACCCTCACGAGAGAATGTCAGATATCCTTCCTTACCTGAATCCTCATGACAAAATGTCAGATATCCTTCCTTACCTGAATTCTCACGACAAAATGTCAGATATCCTTCCTTACCTGAATTGTCACGAGAGCATGGCAGATATCCTTCTTTACCTGAATCCTCACGATAGAATGTCAGATATCCTTCCTTACCTGAATCCTCACGAGAAAATGATAGGTATCCTTCCTTACCTGAATCCTCACGAGAGAATGTCAGATATCCTTCCATACCTGAATCCTCACGAGAGAATGTCAGGTATCCTTCTTTACCTGAATCCTCACGAGAGAATATCAGATATCCTTCCTTACCTGAATCCTCATGAGAGAATGGCAGATATCCTTCCTGACCTGAATCCTCATGACAAAATGCCAGATATCCTTCCTTCCCTGAATCCTCACGAGGGAATGGCAGGTATCCTTCCTTACCTGAATCCTCAGGAGAGAATGTGAGATATCCTTCCATACCTGAATCCTCACGAGGGAATGGCAGGTATCCTTCCTTACCTGAATCCTCAGGAAGGAATGTGAGATATCCTTCCATACCTGAATCCTCACGAGAAAATATCAGGTATCCTTCTTTTCCTGAATCCTCACGAGAGAATGTCAGATATCCTTCCTTACCTGAATCCTCACGAGAGAATGTCAGATATCCTTCCTTACCTGAATTCTCACGAGAGAATGACAGATATCCTTTCTTACCTGAATCCTCACGACAGAATGTCAGATATCCTTCCTTACCTGAATCCTCACGAGAGAATGTCAGATATCCTTCCTTACCTGAATTCTCACGAGAGAATGGCAGATATCCTTTCTTACCTGAATCCTCACGAGAGAATGTCAGATATCCTTCCTTACCTGAATCCTCATGACAGAATGTCCGATATCCTTCCTTACCTGAATTCTCAAGAGAGAATATCAGATTTCCTTCCTTACGTGAATCCTCACACGAGAATGTCCGATAGCTTTCCTCACCTGAACCCTCACGAGAGAATGTCAGATATCCTTCCTTACCTGAATCCTCATGACAAAATGTCAGATATCCTTCCTTACCTGAATCCTCATGACAGGAATGTCCGATATCCTTCCTTACCTGAATTCTCAAGAGAGAATGTCAGATTTCCTTCCTTACGTGAATCCTCACACGAGAATGTCCGATAGCTTTCCTCACCTGAACCCTCACGAGAGAATGTCAGATATCCTTCCTTACCTGAATCCTCATGACAAAATGTCAGATATCCTTCCTTACCTGAATTCTCACGACAAAATGTCAGATATCCTTCCTTACCTGAATTGTCACGAGAGCATGGCAGATATCCTTCTTTACCTGAATCCTCACGATAGAATGTCAGATATCCTTCCTTACCTGAATCCTCACGAGAAAATGATAGGTATCCTTCCTTACCTGAATCCTCACGAGAGAATGTCAGATATCCTTCCATACCTGAATCCTCACGAGAGAATGTCAGGTATCCTTCTTTACCTGAATCCTCACGAGAGAATATCAGATATCCTTCCTTACCTGAATCCTCATGAGAGAATGGCAGATATCCTTCCTGACCTGAATCCTCATTACAAAATGCCAGATATCCTTCCTTCCCTGAATCCTCACGAGGGAATGGCAGGTATCCTTCCTTACCTGAATCCTCAGGAGAGAATGTGAGATATCCTTCCATACCTGAATCCTCACGAGGGAATGGCAGGTATCCTTCCTTACCTGAATCCTCAGGAAGGAATGTGAGATATCCTTCCATACCTGAATCCTCACGAGAAAATATCAGGTATCCTTCTTTTCCTGAATCCTCACGAGAGAATGTCAGATATCCTTCCTTACCTGAATCCTCACGAGAGAATGTCAGATATCCTTCCTTACCTGAATTCTCACGAGAGAATGACAGATATCCTTTCTTACCTGAATCCTCACGACAGAATGTCAGATATCCTTCCTTACCTGAATCCTCACGAGAGAATGTCAGATATCCTTCCTTACCTGAATTCTCACGAGAGAATGGCAGATATCCTTTCTTACCTGAATCCTCACGAGAGAATGTCAGATATCCTTCCTTACCTGAATCCTCATGACAGAATGTCCGATATCCTTCCTTACCTGAATTCTCAAGAGAGAATGTCAGATTTCCTTCCTTACGTGAATCCTCACACGAGAATGTCCGATAGCTTTCCTCACCTGAACCCTCACGAGAGAATGTCAGATATCCTTCCTTACCTGAATCCTCATGACAAAATGTCAGATATCCTTCCTTACCTGAATCCTCATGACAGAATGTCCGATATCCTTCCTTACCTGAATTCTCAAGAGAGAATGTCAGATTTCCTTCCTTACGTGAATCCTCACACGAGAATGTCCGATAGCTTTCCTCACCTGAACCCTCACGAGAGAATGTCAGATATCCTTCCTTACCTGAATCCTCATGACAAAATGTCAGATATCCTTCCTTACCTGAATTCTCACGACAAAATGTCAGATATCCTTCCTTACCTGAATTGTCACGAGAGCATGGCAGATATCCTTCTTTACCTGAATCCTCACGATAGAATGTCAGATATCCTTCCTTACCTGAATCCTCACGAGAAAATGATAGGTATCCTTCCTTACCTGAATCCTCACGAGAGAATGTCAGATATCCTTCCATACCTGAATCCTCACGAGAGAATGTCAGGTATCCTTCTTTACCTGAATCCTCACGAGAGAATATCAGATATCCTTCCTTACCTGAATCCTCATGAGATAATGGCAGATATCTTTCCTGACCTGAATCCTTATGACAAAATGTCAGATATCCTTCCGTACCTGAATCCTCATGAGAGAATGTCAGAGTTCCTTCCTTACCTGAATCCTCACTAGAGAATGTCAGATATCCTTCCTTACCTGAATCCTCACAAGAGAATGTCAGATATCCTTCCTTACCTGGATCCTCATGAGAGAATGTCAGATATTATTCCTTACCTGAACCCTCACGAGAGAATGTCAGATATCCTTCCTTACCTGAATTCTCACGAGAGAATGGCAGATATCCTTCCTTACCTGAATCCTCACAAGAGAATGTGAGATATCCTTTCTTACCTGAATCCTCATGAGAGAATGTCAGATATCATTCCTTACCTGAATCCTCACGAGAAAATGGCAGGTATCCTTCCTTGCCTGAATTCTCACGAGAGAATGGCAGATATCCTTCCTTACCTGAATCCTCACGAGAGAATGTCAGATATCCTTTCTTACCTGAATCCTCACGAGAGAATGTCAGATAACCTTCCTTACCTGAATCCTCATGAGAGAATGTCAGATATCTCTCCTTACCTCAATGCTCACAAGAAAATGTTAGATATCCTTCCTTACCTGAATCCTCACGAGAGAATGCCAGATATCCTTCCTTACCTGAATCCTCATGAGAGAATGTCAGATATCATTCCTTACCTGAACCCTCACGAGAGAATGTCAGATATCCTTCCTTACCTGAATCCTCACGAGAGAATGGCAGATATCCTTCCTTACCTGAATCCTCAGGACAGAATATCAGATATCCTTTCTTACCTGAATCCTCCAGAGAAAAGGCCAGATATCCTTCCTTCCCTGAATCCTCACGAGGGAATGGCAGGTATCCTTCCTTACCTGAATCCTCAGGAGAGAATGTGAGATATCCTTCCATACCTGAATCCTCACGAGAAAATATCAGGTATCCTTCTTTACATAAATCCTCACGAGAGAATGTCAGATATCCTTCCTTACCTGAATCCTCACGACAGAATGTCAGATATCCTTCCTTCCCTGAATCCTCATGAGAGAATGTCAGATATCTCTCCTTACCTCAATGCTCACAAGAAAATGTTAGATATCCTTCCTTACCTGAATCCTCACGAGAGAATGCCAGATATCCTTCCTTACCTGAATCCTCATGAGAGAATGTCAGATATCATTCCTTACCTGAACCCTCACGAGAGAATGTCAGATATCCTTCCTTACCTGAATCCTCACGAGAGAATGGCAGATATCCTTCCTTACCTGAATCCTCACGAGAAAATGGCAGGTATCCTTCCTTACCTGAATTCTCACGAGAGAATGGCAGATATCCTTCCTTACCTGAATCCTCACAAGACAATGTCAGATATGCTTCCTTCCCTGAATCCTCATGAGAGAATGTCAGATATCATTCCTTACCTGAACCCTCACGAGAGAATGTCAGATATCCTTCCTTACCTGAATCCTCACAAGAAAATGTTAGATATCCTTCCTTACCTGAATCCTCACGAGAGAATGCCAGATATCCTTCCTTACCTGAATCCTCACGAGAGAATGTCAGATATCCTTCCTTACCTGAATCCTCACGAGAGAATGGCAGATATCCTTCCTTACCTGAATCCTCAGGACAGAATATCAGATATCCTTTCTTACCTGAATCCTCACGAGAGAATGTCAGATATCCTTCCTTAGCTGAATCCTCATGAGAGAATGTCAGATATCATTCCTTACCTGAACCCTCACGAGAGAATGTCAGATATCCTTCCTTACCTGAATTCTCACGAGAGAATGGCAGATATCCGTCTTTACCTGAATCCTCACGATAGAATGTCAGAGTTCCTTCCTTACCTGAATCCTCACTAGAGAATGTCAGACATCCTTCCTTACCTGAATCCTCACAAGACAATGTCAGATATCCTTCCTTACCTGAATCGTCATGAGAGAATGTCAGATATCATTCCTTACCTGAACCCTCACAATAGAATGTCAGAGTTCCTTCCTTACCTGAATCCTCACTAGAGAATGTCAGACATCCTTCCTTACCTGAATCCTCACAAGACAATGTCAGATATCCTTCCTTACCTGAATCGTCATGAGAGAATGTCAGATATCCTTCCTAACCTGAATTCTCACGAGAGAATGGCAGATATCCTTCCTAACCTGAATTCTCACGAGAGAATGGCAGATATCCTTCCTTACCTGAATCCTCACGAGAGAATGTGAGATATCCTTTTTTACCTGAATCCTCATGAGAGAATGTCAGATATCATTCCTTACCTGAATCCTCACGAGAAAATGGCAGGTATCCTTCCTTACCTGAATTCTCACGAGAGAATGGCAGATATCCTTCCTTACCTGAACCCTCAGGACAGAATATCAGATATCCTTTCTTACCTGAATCCTCACGAGAGAATGTCAGATATCCTTCTTTACCGGAATCCTCACGAGAGAATGTCAGATATCCTTCTTTACCTGAATCCTCACGAGAGAATGTCAGATATCCTTTCTTACCTGAATCCTCACGAGAGAATGTCAGATAACCTTCCTTACCTGAATCCTTAGGACAGAATGTCAGATATCCGTCCTTACCTGAATCCTCCCGAGAGAATGGCAGATATCCTTCCTTACCTGAATCCTCACGAGAAAATATCAGGTATCCTTCTTTACCTGAATCCTCACGAGAGAATGCCAGATATCCTTCCTTACCTGAATCCTCATGAGAGAATGTCAGATATCATTCCTTACCTTAACCCTCACGAGAGAATGTTAGATATCCTTCCTTACCTGAATCCTCACGAGAGAATGCCAGATATCCTTCCTTACATGAATCATCACGAGAGAATGTCAGATATCCTTCTTTACCTGAATCCTCATGAGAAAATATCAGGTATCCTTCCTTACCTGAATCCTCACGAGAGAATGTCAGATTTCCTTCCTTACCTGAATCCTCACGACAAAATGTCCGATATCCTTCCTTACCTGAATTCTCAAGAGAGAATGTCAGATTTCCTTCCTTACGTGAATCCTCACGAGAGAATGTCCGATAGCTTTCCTCTCCTGAACCCTGACGAGAGAATGTCAGATATCCTTCCTTACCTGAATCCTCACGACAAAAGGTCAGATATCCTTCCTTACCTGAATTCTCACGAGAGAATGGCAGATATCCTTCCTTACCTGAATCCTTACGAGAGAATGTGAGATATCCTTTCTTACCTGAATCCTCATGAGAGAATGTCAGATATCATTCCTTACCTGAATCCTCACGAGAAAATGGCAGGTATCCTTCCTTACCTGAATTCTCACGAGAGAATGGCAGATATCCTTCCTTACCTGAATTCTCACGAGAGAATGGCAGATATCCTTCCTTACCTGAATCCTAAGGACAGAATATCAGATATCCTTTCTTACCTGAATCCTAAGGACAGAATATCAGATATCCTTCTTTACCTGAATCCTCACGAGAGACTGTCAGATATCCTTCTTTACCTGAATCCTCACGAGAGAATGTCAGATATCCTTCCTTACCTGAATCCTCACGAGAGAATGTCAGATATCCTTCCTTACCTGAATCCTCACGAGAGAATGTCAGATAACCTTCCTTACCTGAATCCTCACGAGAGAATAGCAGGTATCATTCCTTACCTGAATCCTCAGGACAGAATGTCAGATATCCGTCCTTACCTGAATCCTCCGGAGAAAATGGCAGGTATCCTTCCTTACTTGAATCCTCAGCAGAGAATGTGAGATATCCTTCCATACCTGAATCCTCACGAGGGAATGGCAGGTATCCTTCCTTACCTGAATCCTCAGGAGGGAATGTGAGATATCCTTCCATACCTGAATCCTCACGAGAAAATATCAGGTATCCTTCTTTACCTGAATCCTCACGAGAGAATGGCAGATATCCTTTCTTACCTGAATCCTCACGACAGAATGTCAGATATCCTTCCTTACCTGAATCGTCACGAGAGAATGTCAGATATCCTTCCTTACATGAATTCTCACGAGAGAATGGCAGATATCCTTTCTTACCTGAATCCTCACGAGAGAATGTCAGATATCCTTCCTTACCTGAATCCTCATGACAGAATGTCCGATATCCTTCCTTACCTGAATTCTCAAGAGAGAATGTCAGATTTCCTTCCTTACCTGAATTCTCACGACAAAATGTCAGATATCCTTCCTTACCTGAATTGTCACGAGAGCATGGCAGATATCCTTCTTTACCTGAATCCTCACGATAGAATGTCAGATATCCTTCCTTACCTGAATCCTCACAAGAAAATGATAGGTATCCTTCCTTACCTGAATCCTCACGAGAGAATGTCAGATATCCTTCCATACCTGAATCCTCACGAGAGAATGTCAGGTATCCTTCTTTACCTGAATCCTCACGAGAGAATATCAGATATCCTTCCTTACCTGAATCCTCATGAGAGAATGGCAGATATCCTTTCTGACCTGAATCCTCATGACAAAATGTCAGATATCCTTCCGTACCTGAATCCTCATGAGAGAATGTCAGAGTTCCTTCCTTACCTGAATCCTCACTAGAGAATGTCAGATATCCTTCCTTACCTGAATCCTCACAAGAGAATGTCAGATATCCTTCCTTACCTGGATCCTCATGAGAGAATGTCAGATATTATTCCTTACCTGAACCCTCACGAGAGAATGTCAGATATCCTTCCTTACCTGAATTCTCACGAGAGAATGGCAGATATCCTTCCTTACCCGAATCCTCACGAGAGAATGTGAGATATCCTTTCTTACCTGAATCCTCATGAGAGAATGTCAGATATCATTCCTTACCTGAATCCTCACGAGAAAATGGCAGGTATCCTTCCTTACCTGAATTCTCACGAGAGAATGGCAGATATCCTTCCTTACCTGAATCCTCACGAGAGAATGTCAGATATCCTTTCTTACCTGAATCCTCACGAGAGAATGTCAGATAACCTTCCTTACCTGAATCTTCACGAGAGAATAGCAGGTATCATTCCTTATGTGAATCCTCAGGACAGAATGTCAGATATCCGTCCTTACCTGAATCCTCCAGAGAAAATGCCAGATATCCTTCCTTCCCTGAATCCTCACGAGGGAATGGCAGGTATCCTTCCTTACCTGAATCCTCAGGAGAGAATGTGAGATATCCTTCCATACCTGAATCCTCACGAGAAAATATCAGGTATCCTTCTTTACCTAAATCCTCACGAGAGAATGTCAGATATCCTTCCTTACCTGAATCCTCACGACAGAATGTCAGATATCCTTCCTTCCCTGAATCCTCATGAGAGAATGTCAGATATCTCTCCTTACCTCAATGCTCACAAGAAAATGTTAGATATCCTTCCTTACCTGAATCCTCACGAGAGAATGCCAGATATCCTTCCTTACCTGAATCCTCATGAGAGAATGTCAGATATCATTCCTTACCTGAACCCTCACGAGAGAATGTCAGATATCCTTCCTTACCTGAATCCTCACGAGAGAATGGCAGATATCCTTCCTTACCTGAATCCTCAGGACAGAATATCAGATATCCTTTCTTACCTGAATCCTCACGAGAGAATGTCAGATATCCTTCCTTAGCTGAATCCTCATGAGAGAATGTCAGATATCATTCCTTACCTGAACCGTCACGAGAGAATGTCAGATATCCTTCCTTACCTGAATTCTCACGAGAGAATGGCAGATATCCTTCTTTACCTGAATCCTCACGATAGAATGTCAGAGTTCCTTCCTTACCTGAATCCTCACGAGAGAATGTCAGACATCCTTCCTTACCTGAATCCTCACAAGACAATGTCAGATATCCTTCCTTACCTGAATCGTCATGAGAGAATGTCAGATATCCTTCCTAACCTGAATTCTCACGAGAGAATGGCAGATATCCTTCCTTACCTGAATCCTCACGAGAGAATGTGAGATATCCTTTTTTACCTGAATCCTCATGAGAGAATGTCAGATATCATTCCTTACCTGAATCCTCACGAGAAAATGGCAGGTATCCTTCCTTACCTGAATTCTCACGAGAGAATGGCAGATATCCTTCCTTACCTGAACCCTCAGGACAGAATATCAGATATCCTTTCTTACCTGAATCCTCACGAGAGAATGTCAGATATCCTTCTTTAGCTGAATCCTCACGAGAGAATGTCAGATATCCTTCTTTACCTGAATCCTCACGAGAGAATGTCAGATAACCTTCCTTACCTGAATCCTTAGGACAGAATGTCAGATATCCGTCCTTACCTGAATCCTCCCGAGAAAATGACAGATATCCTTCCTTCCCTGAATCCTCACGAGGGAATGGCAGGTACCCTTCCTTACCTGAATCCTCAGGAGAGAATGTGAGATATCCTTCCATACCTGAATCCTCACGACAGAATGTCAGATATCCTTCCTTCACTGAATCCTCACGAGAGAATGTCAGATATCCCTCCTTACCTCAATGCTCACAAGAAAATGTTAGATATCCTTCCTTACCTGAATCCTCACGAGAGAATGCCAGATATCCTTCCTTACCTGAATCCTCACGAGAGAATGTCAGATATCCTTCTTTACCTGAATCCTCACGAGAGAATATCAGATATCCTTTCTTACCTGAATCCTCATGAGAGAATGTCAGATAACCTTCCTTACCTGAATCCTTAGGACAGAATGTCAGATATCCGTCCTTACCTGAATCCTCCCGAGAAAATGCCAGATATCCTTCCTTCCCTGAATCCTCACGAGGGAATGGCAGGTACCCTTCTTTACCTGAATCCTCACGAGAGAATGTTAGATATCCTTCCTTCACTGAATCCTCACAAGAAAATGTTAGATATCCTTCCTTACCTGAATCCTCACAAGAAAATGTTAGATATCCTTCCTTACCTGAATCCTCACAAGAGAATGCCAGATATCCTTCCTTACCTGAATCCTCATGAGAGAATGTCAGATATCATTCCTTACCTGAACCCTCACGAGAGAATGTCAGATATCCTTCCTTACCTGAATTCTCACGAGAGAATGGCAGATATCCTTCCTTACCTGAATCCTCACGAGAGAATGTGAGATATCCTTTCTTACCTGAATCCTCACGAGAGAATGTCAGATATCCTTCCTTACGTGAATCCTCACGAGAAAATGGCAGGTATCCTTCCTTACCCGAATCCTCAGGACAGAATGGCAGGTATCCTTCCCTTACCTGAATCCTCAGGACAGAATATCAGATATCCTTCCTTACCTGAATCCTCAGGACAGAATGTCAGATATCCGTCCTTACCTGAATCCTCCCGAGAAAATGTCAGATATATCCTTCCTTCCCTGAATCCTCACGAGGGAATGGCAGGTATCCTTCCTTACCTGAATCCTCACGAGAGAATGTCAGACACCCTTCCTTACCTGAATCCTCACAAGAGAATGTCAGATATCCTTCCTTACCTGAATCCTCATGAGAGAATGTCAGATATCATTCCTTACCTGAACCCTCACGAGAGAATGTCAGATATCCTTCCTTACCTGAATTCTCACGAGAGAATGACAGGTATCCTTCCTTACCTGAATCCTCACAAGAGAATGTCAGATATCCTTCCTTACCTGAATCCTCATGAGAGAATGTCAGATATCATTCCTTACCTGAACCCTCACGAGAGAATGTCAGATATCCTTCCTTACCTGAATTCTCACGAGAGAATGACAGATATCCTTCCTTACCTGAATCCTCACGAGAGAATGTGAGATATCCTTTTTTACCTGAATCCTCATGAGAGAATGTCAGATATCATTCCTTACCTGAATCCTCACGAGAAAATGGCAGGTATCCTTCATTACCTGAATTCTCACGAGAGAATAGCAGATATCCTTCCTTACCTGAACCCTCAGGACAGAATATCAGATATCCTTTCTTACCTGAATCCTCACGAGAGAATGTCAGATATCCTTCTTTACCTGAATCCTCACGAGAGAATGTCAGATATCCTTCTTTACCTGAATCCTCACGAGAGAATTTCAGATATCCTTTTTTACCTGAATCCTCACGAGAGAATGTCAGATAACCTTCCTTACCTGAATCCTTAGGACAGAATGTCAGATATCCGTCCTTACCTGAATCCTCCCGAGAAAATGCCAGATATCCTTCCTTCCCTGAATCCTCACGAAGGAATGGCAGGTACCCTTCCTTACCTGAATCCTCAGGAGAGAATGTGAGATATCCTTCCATACCTGAATCCTCACGAGAAAATATCAGGTATCCTTCTTTACCTGAATCCTCACGAGAGAATGATAGATATCCTTCCTTACCTGAATCCTCACGACAGAATGTCAGATATCCTTCCTTCACCGAATCCTCACGAGAGAATGTCAGATATCCCTCCTTACCTCAATGCTCACAAGAAAATGTTAGCTATCCTTCCTTACCTGAATCCTCACGAGAGAATGCCAGATATCCTTCCTTACCTGAATCCTCATGAGAGAATGTCAGATATCATTCCTTACCTGAACCCTCACGAGAGAATGTCAGATATCCTTCCTTATCTGAATTCTCACGAGAGAATGGCAGATATCCTTCCTTACCTGAATCCTCACGAGAGAATGTGAGATATCCTTTCTTACCTGAATCCTCACGAGAGAATGTCAGATATCCTTCCTTACGTGAATCCTCACGAAAAATGGCAGGTATCCTTCCTTACCCGAATCCTCAGGACAGAATGGCAGGTATCCTTCCTTTACCTGAATCCTCAGGACAGAATATCAGATATCCTTCCTTACCTGAATCCTCAGGACAGAATGTCAGATATCCGTCCTTACCTGAATCCTCCCGAGAAAATGTCAGATATATCCTTCCTTCCCTGAATCCTCACGAGGGAATGGCAGGTATCCTTCCTTACCTGAATCCTCACGAGAGAATGTCAGATATCCTTCCATACCTGAATCCTCACGAGAAAATATCAGGTATCCTGCTTTACCTGAATCCTCACGAGAGAATGTCAGATGTCCTTCCTTACCTGAATCCTCACGACAGAATGTCAGATATCCTTCCTTACCTGAATTCTCACGAGAGAATGTCAGATTTCCTTCCTTACGTGAATCCTCACGAGAGAATGTCCGATAGCTTTCCTTACCTGAACCCTCACGAGAGAATGTCAGATATCCTTCCTTACCTGATTTCTCACGAGAGAATGGCAGATATCCTTCTTTACCTGAATCCTCACGATAGAATGTCAGAGTTCCTTCCTTACCCGAATCCTCACTAGAGAATGTCAGACATCCTTCCTTACCTGAATCCTCACAAGAGAATGTCAGATATCCTTCCTTACCTGAATCCTCATGAGAGAATGTCCGATATCCTTCCTTACCTGAATTCTCACGAGAGAATGTCAGATTTCCTTCCTTACGTGAATCCTCACGAGAGAATGTCCGATAGCTTTCCTTACCTGAACCCTCACGAGAGAATGTCAGATATCCTTCCTTACCTGAATCCTCATGACAAAATGTCAGATATCCTCCCTTACCTGAATCCTCACGACAAAATGTCAGATATTAAATCACGACCAGGCAATTTATCTCTTTCACCGACAAATCCGTGAAAAAGTATATTCTTTACGATATAAATTGTATTCTGTTGTAAATATTGAAATTAATTCAAAGATGAATGATGGCAGATGAGAGGTCGGGAGTCAGATGAAAGATGACAGATGAGAGGTCGGAAGTCAGACGAAAGATAACAGATGAGAGGCTGGGAGTCAGATGAATAACGACATATGAGAGGCCGGGAGTAAGATGAATGATGACAGATGAGAGGCCGGACGTCAGAGGAATGACGATAGATGACAGATGTAGGATGGGCGATGGATGCGGTGACCATGTGACATAGGCTCACTTGGCATGTTTGGCCAGGTGAGCTAATAAATATCAATTGTAGAGTTTTCTCACGTTATTTTCCGTTGCCTGAACCAATTATACCCATCAATATATTGCCTATCATGCCATTAAATAGATAACTGGAGAGAAGGCATGCACGCACGCTCGCACACATGCATACATGCGCGCACACGCCAACGCATAAGCTGAATATCATTTTAGGTTATGACTCGAAGGCAGTAGCGGATTATAACAGGGACAGGGTGGGGGGGTGCATTTGCCCCCGGCCCCAGATCTTGACCAGCCCCAAATTTTCCAATCAAAAAATTTCATTTTGAATGAATAATGAGTTTTATGGAGTTTCTCTTTTTACATGATGTCCAGAGAGATATTTTCTTTTGTAAATAGAGAAACTGCATAACTGGATATGGATATGGATACGGTCTTATTTGTCCATCATATATTGTTTCAGTATCATTCTTATGAAAGCGTTGGGTTTTCGGTTTTGAGACTCAGATGGCACCACATGAGTAGTTATTGGGCTTCGATAAACGTGGGGGTGTTTCTATTGGTCCTTTCTATAAATGGGGTGGGTTTTTTTTATTGATCAGGTCGATAAACAGGTAGGGAAAACCCTAGGAATGGGGACAGGAAACCCTAGGTATGGAGAACTGGAAATCCGCAACAGGAACCGGAAATGGAACATCCGGACTGGAAATGCCTGCTTCCCGTACTGGAAATGCCCATTTCTGGACCAGAAACACCATTTCTGTACCAGAAACCCCACTTCCAGTACCGGAAAACGCCAATTCCGGACTGGAAACGACACTTCCGGTACTGGAAACCTGCTTCTGGTACCTGAAACAGTACTTCCGGTACCAGAAACCACACTTCCGGACCAGAAACGCCCAAATGGACATTGTTTTTTCTGTAGATTTCTTCGGTTAACTAGCAAGAAACATTTTCAAATAATCATGTTTTTCTATATGTGTTCATTCGTAGACCTTAGATATAAGCCTTACATACCAGCTATTTGCATTGCATTGTTCAGTGTGTCTGAGTTTGTTAAAAATTTTGAAAGTAATGTGACTGAAAAAACCCCTGAAAGTGTATGTGTGGAAACTTTGAATATTTTGAAAACTATGAAGACAGAAGGCTGAGAAAAGCTAATCTCTTCCCTACTACACATGCACGTACACACCCACAGCGCGGACACACACACACATACACTCCATGATCTAGGCTTAGGCAGTATGTAGGCCCCCCGCCCCCTCATCCACCCCCTCACCCACCCATACTGTTTTAGTATCACACACGAGCATTAAAGGTACACATTCACAGCCGTGAAAATAAAGTTGTTGAAATTGTATACTTTTTTTAGATGCTTAAAATGTAAAGCTTGAAGTAAAGAAACGAAATAAATGTTAGCATATGCTGGTTTCATTCGATATAAATTTATATATATGTGTGTGTGCGTGCGTGCGTGCGTGCGTGCCTGCCTGCCTGCCTGCCTGCCTGCCTGCGTGCGTGCGTGCGTGCGTGCGTGCGTGCGTGCGTGCGTGCGTGCGTGCGTGCGTGCGTGCGTGCGTGTGAAATTGAAATAGAGACTTGTATATTATTATTATTATTATTATTATTATTATTATTATTATTATTATTATTATTATTATTATTATTATTATTATTGTATTTCAGACAACTTCAACTGATGCATCAGAACGAGATGACGTAGACTGAAAATTATTCAACAACAATACTCATAATTTAAACTTTTTAAATGAAATGTATATGGGTGAATATGGAATACCTCTCAATTCTTCTTCAACCGGTATCCCGATGCTGGATAGTGATATAAATAGTGAAGATAATACCCACCAATATGGAATACCTTGCGCTTCGTCATCATGTGATTTTCCTATTGGATGGGATACAAATAGTGATGATTCCACCACTCATGGATTATATGCCAATCAACATGGGCGTGGTGTTGGTGAAATAAGTTATTCACCATCAGGAATTCCAATAGACGCTGTTAATTTAAGAAATGTAGAAACAGAAGGTGTCATTGGTACAAATAATAACGAAGATAACTGGGATGATGATGACAACGATGACGATGATGATGACAATGATAACTTGCGTATCCTGTATAATTTTTCTCAAGAACGAGAGTTTCATTCCAGAAAATTTGGGCTGTCTGAATATAGCTATAATTTTCGCCTTAGAAAATGTATCGTTGGTTCAAGTGAACATATGTCTTTACTCAATCTTTGGTCAAATACTAGCCACTATTAGGGCTGAAATCGGAGCTGCCCCTGATGATCAGATTAGAATAACATTTAATCATGAAAGTTAAACGCATCCCATTTTTATTGAGTGTCACCGAATTACTGATTTGAATGCTGGTACCTTGCTGGAATCTTTGAGTAACGTAACCCAGTCCAAAAGGTTATTAAAATTAGAGCAGACTTTTTCTAAAGATATGTTCCATGTCCCGATGACAAACTGGATCTGGACAAAATTTGAAAATGCAATATTTATATAATCTGAAACAGCAAGCATTACTAAAATATGGTTTGACAACCTTTGTATGGTCCGGGCTATTGAAATCGGTCACGTTTACTTAAAGTCTAGCTCTTCTGCTGCCAACAAGCGGAAGATTAATAGACGTGATAGAAAAAAAATGAAATCTAATTATTATCAGAAGACTGCAGCCATAGCGTTACATCATTTAGCTGGGAGGCCCGAAGACAAAATCTGTGGACTTCCCGAAGTGATTAAATTTCAAGAAATATTAGGTTCCAATTTTAACTTACGGATCTACTCTGCATCAGAAATGAATGAATGTATTTTTAGGGGAACCCGACCTCGAGAAACTACCTAAACCTCTATTTATACAATGAGCATTTTGCGTCTATATCATCGATAACCTCTATTGTGGGAAGCAGTTATTTTTGTAATGAATGTGGTCGATTTTATCAAAACAAAAATCGTCAGGGCTGTCAGGCCAAATGTACGTCATGCAAATCTCAGCGACCATGTCACTTTAAAGAAAACATTTATTGTCAGGAATGTTGCAGATGGTTCAAAAGTTCTGAATGTTTTGACAATCATGTGAGCAATGAAACTTGTATAAATGTCAGTTGTTGCACTACATACTATTGCACTGGATATAATTCCCCTGATATGGAACATCGTTGCTTCTTCAGTAAATGTTACTATTGTAAAGAATGTGTAAATGTAAATGCACACAAATGTTTTATGTTTCCATCCGACGAGGGTGTGACTATGGTAAGAGAGAACCGTTTAGCTAAACTTGAAATATAGGATGGTCCCCTAAAACACATATATTTTTTTACATTGAGACCGCCATCTCGTCGGGGACACATGCTCCAAATTTGGTTGTAGCGAATAAGGTTTGTTCAAAGTGCATGTCCAATAATATTGACTCAACCTCTACAGCAAGCAATATCAGGCAGAAAGAGTATGTATTGTATGGTAAGACTTGTATGAAAGACTTTTAACCTGGTTGTTAGCTACACAAACAATTAGATACTCTGCGAAGACACTAAAGACTGTATGCGTTCATACAGATGCTATCGTCTTAGCTTACAATGGGAGATCATATGACAATCATCTTGTATTAAGAGAAGTATACAAAAATACATCCTTACGTCCAAGACATATTATTGAAAATGGGCGAAAAATCCTGTATTTTGCCATAGGTGGGATAATATTCAAAAATAGTCTGAGTTTCATTCCTGTGGCATTACGTAAGCTACCTGAGATGTTTGATTTGCAATCGAAAAAACGTTTTTTCCCTCATTTTGCAAATATTACCGAGAATCAAAACTATAAAGAAGAAATAGTTCCAAGACATTTTTATAGTTTTGAAGACATGTCGATAACCGAGGCTAATGAATTTCATTCATGGTATGATTCTATGTGAGATAAGGTATTCAATTTTAAGCAGGAATTCCTTGATTACTGCAAGACTGACGTCACCGTGCTGCGATTAGCCTGTTCCAAATTGCACCAAATGTGCATCTAACAAACAGATATAGATCCGTTTGTGTCATGTATTACACTAGCAGTGACATGTAATTTAATATTGAGAAAACATTTTCTTCAAGAATCGGAACTTCCAGTAATTCCAATGAATGGTTATCAGACTCCTTGATGATATTCCGTGGAGGTTTGTAAATGGATAAAACTCGGAAAAATGCTTGACGCTTACTGAGTTTCAGTAGAGTCTGGATGCCTGTTTCTTGTTATGAAATCAGCTTATATACTCTATAAATGTGGTTATGTTTGCTACTGGTGGTTAACTATCACGGGTGACTAGGTTAATAGTTAGTTAGCCGCATTACCCATTGTTAACCGTAGTTAACCGTATTGTCCATGGTGTGCCGCATGTTACCCGCATTTTCATGGTGTAAAGATGCTGGTGATGGAGGATAACCATCGTTAGCCACAAATACCCATCAATACCTGCGGTGAGGCTGCTCAAATTCAAAATGGTTTTTTGAACAACAACAAAAGTTTTCTAAAATAATTGTATTTTTAAAAAAGAACTTCGAAAAATAGCGGGAAATGTGCAGATGTGCATTGGTGATGGGTTTTACGGTATGGCAGTAGGTTATTCTGTCATGGTGTTGGTTGATTAGTTTGCGGGAGCGGCCAGGGTGGACAAAGGGGCCAGTTGCATATGTCTGCTATGGCTAATGGCAGGGCTGTGCGTCCTGCCTTCCAGAAGATCCAGACTCGTAATGTTTCATGCGGGCTACTCATCAGAGGTCTTATATTGGTGAGGTTCCAGTGGACATACATTATTTAATGGTGTGAAAGTTTTTCACAAAATTCAAAAGTTATTTAAATTAATCAATGTATGCATGTATGTGTGTGCGGCTTACCTTCATGCATCGGTCTGTGTGGTCTGATTGCCTCTCTGTCTTGTTCCCAGAGGTAGTTGGTAGAAAGGTATGCCGGTGCCAACTATGTATATGGGTATTGTAAAGCTAAGAAATCCAAGGGAAGTTTATTCAGGCATTCCATTGATCAATATGTAATAAGCAAATCTGGTATCGCTTCCTTTTTTCATATCATTCAGCCATTCATTCATATAAAATGATCTTACTGCTTACTGGGAAGGTGGAGTTGGAAGGGAAGTGGGTTAAAAAACAATGAGAAAAGAGAAATTGAAATGATAATTTTTTTATTTGACACATCACAACAGATATTAACGATAAGGTAATATGGATAAGTTTTTTATCAGCAATGTCTTCCAATCAACAATCGAATTATGTACAAAATATTCAATGGCATGATTATTAAATACTAAAGACAAACAATTCGTACAACCTGGAGAACTATTACTCGTTTAAGAAGAGCTAAATCGTGTCATTCATAACGTAATTGATTATAACATCAGCCTACACATCACATCATTGATTATGACGTCATGTGATTGATTAAGAAAATGTAATCTTCCATTCCCCACTGACATAAAATGTAGGCGGAGCTCATTTAATATGGGAGTGGGGCACAGAAAGAAATTTACCCCTCTATTGATGAAAGCATGCTGAATGTTTAATGTACTTAGCTAAATCAGAGATAAAACCCTTTTGGACACACTTAGAGGTTATGACAACTTATATTTGCACATCATCTGGTGGGTGTAGTTCAACAGAAAATCTTCTGAGAATAAACGGATCCGATCTGTCACTCAAGTATCTGATCTCATAATAAAATGTCACATGTTAGTTGATGTCACAATCCTAATGACGTATAGCTCCGTCACTGAAAAAAGTCCCTCACGAATGTACATATTATGTCTTATAAAAAATTTACAATTTCATAAACATTCTGTTGATCATTTTGAATATGACAGCAACGACTCCAAACTAAATTAGTTTCAAAATATTCAACATATATGCTCATTGTATAATTACTCTGATATTGGGAAGATGGGGAATTCATCTTTCCAGAGTGTCCATCCATCATCTGGCATCGTATGACATCATAATCATCTCAGCGTGTGTATGATGACGTAACAATCATTATGTCACAAAGGGTTCCATATTGTGTTATAGGCAGCAACAACCCCTAGTCAAATTAGTTTCAAATTATTCAACAGCATGTTTATTAAATTGTTAAATACATACAATTCGTACAACAAGTCGGACTATTAAGCGTCGGTGTCAAACTTAAATCTGTTATTCATGATATAATTAATTATGATGTCGGCATATCTATGATGACATTGATTATGACGTCATGTGATTGATCGATAAATTATATTCGGCTGTCGGGTGTAGTTCTCCTCACACTTTGCCACATGATAAAAAGCAGTCAATAAGTAGACGTAGCATCATATGGACTAAATGTCTAAAAGCGTTCCCTGGGACCTGTGGACTCCAGTCTCATAGTTGAACTGGTGGTTCAACAGGGAGCACACCATGACTTACATATCTTGTATAATTTTTCCAGAGAGTTAAAGCGTATACAGAAAGATATGATGAAAGAAATCTTTTTGTATAAGCAATGCGAGAGAGAATGGAAGATGGAAAACTAAGAAAATAAATATGATTGATTGATGTAACAATATGATAATAAAATTTAGTGTTTTTACGGCACATCTGTCTTTAGCAAAATATATCCAACCACACAAAACCTATATTTTACTAAAGTCACATGTAGGAATGAATAAAAAGCAGAAATTTTGATTCAATTGTTTCTCTATGTACCTGATGATCTGATGATCTAGAAAGGGATGATGACGAAAGGGAAAAGACAGCCTAAGAAACGTGTCTGAAAGGTGTTGAGTGTGTGTGTTTTGTTCGGATCCCATACCGAGGACTGCATTTTTTTTGGAATGAATTGGAACATTGTGCTTTCAGGTAATGCCAGCAACAACTTTCAGTCAAATTGTTTTCAAAATATTCAACCGATTGATGACCTCAAGTTGTGTCTTACGACACTATGTAAATATCATGAGGTAAAGGATAGAATGTTTCTCACTACAGCGAATAGCATCAGGAATGTGCCGTAGTCTGCAGTGATTGCAAGTGTACAACATATTGTTTTCGAATCACATTATATTCCTTCTGCTTCCTCTGTCTTGGTATATCTAATTTAACAATTTTTGTTTGCAAACAGATTTATAACAGGTAATTTAGGATAATAATTGACCTGATATTGAGATGCTGGTACCTTAGGAGATTTCCTTAAAAAACAGATTTAAATGTTTTGGATTTTGTGATGTCCAAAGGGTAAAGTTGAAAAGTCTGGGCGTATAAATCGTTTAGTGTAGGTTCATTTAAATTTTTTGACCAAGTGTCTTGAGAGAAGATTATGATCCCGTGTTCTTATGATATTTTTAGGACAATCTGCAAAGGCTTCAAAATTCGTATCTAAAACAGTTTGACCTTGCAAATCTTCTTCACACTTATACTGTTTGTCATTTTATATGCATAGCTTTAGGACCACATGATACACAGTTTGTAATCTTATATTTTCTAGGTACTTCACTGTATAATTTCCTAATATATCGTGTTTCACAGGTACTAAAGGGGGAATTTCGTCAGATTGTTTGTAAAAAATGAATCAGTATCAAAATATAGGACTGATTCGCCTAACAATTCTAGTGTTGCAAATAGATGTAGTCGTGCATGTGCCGTTACAAAAGCAGTGATCGCTACATTCGTATTACATGGTGTTTGATCAAAATCTTCTGCAGGTCCTACTGGCATTCTTCGTAAGGGTCCCCCAACAGCTGTTCCAAAAAAGGTTCCCACACTGAACGCATTTTCTGATTTTTTAGGTACATTCATAATTTAAGGATACCCCCTCTGTTTCAAAGTACCCCTTGACATAATTTTCACGTTCTTCCAGCGTCTCAGACTCAATGGGGAAACCAGAGGCCTCTTGTTTTAATTTTCGCTCTGAGTAATTCCAAACTTCGAATATAGTACAGATTTTATAACCGAGTTGGAGTGATTTAGAAAGTTCGGGAGTTGTCCATGTACCGTTTAAGCTACATTCGTCATCATTGTGCTCAGAAGTGGTTTCAGAATTAAGTTTTGCGCACGTACAGCATAATCTTATAATGTAAAAAGTAGCTTTCCAACAATTTTAATGGGTAAGGGTGGGTGGAAGATATTTCTGGGAGGAGGTATATTAGACTTTACTAGCCTGAAATAGTTTTACAATTCTTGAAAATCATGCCTTATAACTTCAGGGGTTCCTATCGGAAATTTTTTAAATTTTTATCACATATTGATAGAGACTACAAATATCGGAATAGTATATGACTTCCCCATCCTCAGCCTTGTTTAACAGTTTAATGGCATTTGCCCTACCTCCATATAGTGAATGTATGGGTTTAATGGGATCGTGATATATAATTTTTTAAAACAAAATCTGAGGCAATGGAGTCAGCTTTAAGCATACGTTTGAAATCGCATGACCACATTTCATATACTGTAAAAGCATTAGTTCTAAATTCACGTAGGTGTGTGAGATGCCTGAAGTAGCAATCTGACATTGTCAAAGAAGGATCTAAGGGACTCTTAATCACAATTCTATTCTTAGGGAAGCACTTCAGACATCCGTCGGTAAAACAACCTGAAAATTTCCAAATGGATTTCTTAGCTTTACAATACCCATCTACATAGTGTCCAAGAATCTGATGTTTGCCTGAATTCAGGTCGTGTTTGATTTTAATACCCATTCTGTGACCCTCACGTCTATCCATTTACAACCCTCCATGGAATATCATCTAGGAGTCCGATAACCATTCATTGGAATTACTGGAAGTTCCAATTCTCGAAGAAAATGTTTTCTGAATATTAAATTACATGTTGCTGTTAGTGTAATACATGACACGAACGGATCTATATCTGTTTGTTTGATGGACAGTCCGCGAAATTTCGAACAGGTTAATCACAGTACCGTGACGTCAGACTCGCAGTAATCAAGGAATTCTTGCTTAAAATCGTATACCTTATCCCGCATAGAATCATACCATGAATGAAATTCATTAAGCTCAGTTATCGACATGTTTACATGGCCATAAAAATGTCTTGGAACTATTTCTCCTTTATAGTTTTGATTCTCGGTGATATTTGCAAAATGAGGGAAAAAGCATTTTTTCGATTGCAAATCAAACATCTCACGTAGCTTACGTAATGCCACAGGAATGAAACTCAGACCATCTTTGAATATTATCCCACCTATGTCAAAATACAGGATTTTCGCCCATTTTTAATAATATGTCATGGACGTAAGGATGTATTTTTGTATACTTCTCTTAATACAAGATGATTATCATCTTACGATAGCATCTCTATGAACGCATACAGTTTTTAGTGTCTTCGCAGAGTATCTAATTGTTTGTGTAGCTAACAACCAGGTTAAAAGTCTTTCATACAAGTTTTACCATAAAATACATACTCTTTCTGCCTGATATTGCTTGCTGTAGAGGTTGAGTCAATATTATTGGACATACACTTTGAACAAACCTTATTTGCTACAACCAAATTTGGATCATGTGTCCTCGACGAGATGTCAGTCTCAATGTAAAGAAAAATATTTGAGGGGAACCATCCTCTATTTCACGTTTGGCTAAACGTTACTCTCTTAACGTAGTGACACCCTCGGCAGATTGAAACTTAAAACATTTGTGTTCATTTACATTTACAAATTCTTTAAAATAGTAACATTCACTAAAGAAGCAACGATGTTCCGTATCAGGGGAATTATATACAGTGCAATAGTATGTAGCGCAACAACTCACATTTTTACAAGTTTCATCGCTCACATCAAGACATTCAGAAGTTTTAAACCATCTGTGCCATTCCTGACAATAAATGTTTTCTTTAAAGTGACATGGTGGCTGAGATTTGCATGACGTACATTTGGCCTGACAGCCATGACGATTTTTGTTTTGATAAGATCGACCACTTTCATTACAAAAATAACTGCTTCCCATGATAGCGGTTATCAATGATATATAGGCAAAATTCTCATTGTATAAATAGAGGTTGAGGTAGTGTCTCAAGGTCGGGTTCCCCTAAAAAATACATTCATTCATTTCTGATACAGAGTAGATACGTAAGTTAAAATTGGAGTCTAATATTTCTTGAAATGTAATCGCTTCGGAAAGTCCACAGATTTTGTCTTCGGGTCTCCCAGCTGAACAATGTAACGCTATCGCTGCTGTCTTTTGATAATAATTAGTTTTGATTCTTTTTCTATCACATCTATTAATCTTCCGCTTGTTGGCAGCAGAAGAGTTAGGATTTAAGTAAACGCGACCGATTTCAATAGCCCTTGCCATACAAAGGTTGTCAATGTTATCGACCATAACTAAGCCACGTTTTAGTAATGCTTGCTGTTCCAGATTATATAAATATTGCATTTTCAAATCCGGTTGGCATCGGGACATGGAATATATCTATAGAAAGTCTGATCTAACGTTAATGATCTTTTGGACTGGGTTATGTTACTCAATGATTCCAGCAAGGTACCAGCATTCAAATCACTACTTCGGTGAAACTCAATAAATATGGGATGCATTAAACTTTCATAATTAAATGATATTCTGATCTGATCATCAGTGGCAGCTCCGATTTCTTCCCCAATAGTGGCTAATATGTGACCAAACATTACGTAAAGACGTATATTCACTTGAACCAAAGATACATTTTCTAAGAAATTTCTAAGGCGAAGATTATAGCTATATTCAGACAACCCAAATTTTCTGGAATGAAACTCATTCTCAAGAAAAATTATACGGGATATGCAAGTTATCATTGTCATCGTCATCATCATCGTCCCCGTTATCTTAGTTATTATTGGCCCAATGACACCTTCTGTTTCTACATTTCTTAAATTAACAGCATCTATTCGAATTCCTGATGGTGAATAACTTATTTCACCAACCCATGTTGATTGGCATATAACCCATGAGTGGTGGAATCATCACTATTTGTGTCCATCCAATAGGAAAATCACATGATGATGAAGCGCAAGGTAATCCATATTGGTGGGTATTATCTTCACTATTTATATCACTATCCAGCATCGGAATACCGGTTGAAGAAGAATTGAGAGGTATTCCATATTCACCCGTATACATTCCATGTAAAAAGTTCAAATTATGAATAATGTTGTTGAATAATTTTCAATCTACATCATCTCATTCCGATGCATCAGTTGAAGTGGTCTGAAATACAAAAATAATAATAATAATAATAATAATAATAATAATAATAATAATAATAATAATATACATGTTTATATTTCAATTTCATAATTTTTTTAAAAATATATATTAATTTTTATCGAATGAAACCAGCATATCCTAACATTTATATCATTTCTTTACTTCAAGGTATACATTTTAAGCATCTAAAAAGTATACAATTTCACCAATTTTATTTTCATTGCTGTGAATGTGTACCTTTAATGCTTGTGTGTGATACTAAAACAGTATGGGTGGGTGAGGGGGTGGATGAGGGGGGGGGGGGGGCCTACATACTACATACTGCATAGGCATAGATCACGGAGTGTATGTGTGTGTCCACGCCTTGGGTATGTGCGTGCATGTGTAGTAGGGAAGATATTAGCTTTTCTCAGCCTTCAGTCACCATAGTTTTCAAAATATTCAAAGTTTCCCCACATACATATTCAGGGGTTTTTTCAGTCACGTTACTTTCTAAATATTCAACAAACTCAGACACACTGAACAATGCAATGCAAATAGCTGGTATGTAAGTCTTATATCTAAGGATTACGAATGAGCACATCCATAAAACATGATTAAAAGGTTTCTTGCTAGTTAACCCAAGAAATCTACAGAAAAAACAATATCCATTTGTAGACCAAGAGAGGTATTTTTTTCAAAAATTACTATTTTACTTTCTCACTTTCTGAGCGTTCAAGTCTGTGAACGCAGGATTTCCAGTAGACGTGCTCGGATCTGTCGGATTTCCAGGTGATGTAATTGGATCTGCAGGATTTCCAACTGATGTGAATGGATCTGAGGCAGTTTTGTCTGGCTCGGAATGGTCTCAGATGATTACCAGCTCGGGCTTTGATTTAAATTTCTTGGACGGAGGTGTCTCTGGCGGGGAAATCGGTTCAAGATCTTTCAGATAATCGTATCGCTTTTATATTTTTAATCTGACGCGATCTCTTAGTTGGAGTTGTAACCCTCACATTACCAACCTGTTTCCACTGTAAAAGTTCTCCGTCATGCAAAGTTACATCAATAGATTTACTGGCTGATACTGACAAATCCAAAGGCTGGTCTTGGAAATCTCATTCCAGTTTTTTCAGGGGAAAAACATATTTAACAACCATTTTTTTGTAGTTACAACATTATACCAAACGAGAATATTATATTCACAACACCCCAAAATGGTCTGACAATTCAATTTATATAAATATCTTCAGACCAACACTGCAATTTACCAAAAACGAGACTTCAACTCAACCATATTGCTCTTACTAACAGGATACAAGTCAGGAAGAGATTAGAACTGACAATCAAAACTTTCAAGAGTAGTCATCTGGTGTTTTTTTTTAGCAAATTGCAGACAAAGAGACAACTATTTTTTAGAATTTACCACTGGAATGACTGACTCAATACAAATAATAGTTCTTTAAGACAGGTAGTCCTAATTACCACATGTCTTAACGAGCTACCATCTTGTGCTCAACATTTTAATGTATCGAAAAGTGATTATTAATTTATCCCAGGTGATAGAATATTAAAGATGTAATTTAAAAAACAAAACACTTCCCATTTTTTAAGGATTCCGCTTAATGTTTTAGATTTTCATCCAGTTTAAAATCTGATTTGGGGTGACAACTAATGTTTTATTATCAGAGGATATAATCACATCTAAAAATATCTAACACTTCCAGTTAAAAGTGGAATTTGATGTTGGAAGAAAATCAAATATTTACCCAATAGATATGAATATGTAGATATGAATATGCTTGTAAAAGTACAGGATATGATTCACTGATTATTCGATCACATGGATTATTACATTCAAAGCTAATTAAACAACACATACTGTTCACTTAGTGTATGTTTTACAATACAGTAAACAACACATACTGTTCACTTAGTGTATGTTTTACAGTACAGTAAACAACACATACTGTTCACTTAGTGTATGTTTTACAATACAGTAAACAACACATACTGTTCACTTAGTGTATGTTTTACAGTACAGTAAACAACACATACTGTTCACTTAGTGTATGTTTTACAATACAGTAAACAACACATACTGTTCACTTAGTGTATGTTTTACAATACACTAAACAACACATACTGTTCACCTAGTGTATGTTTTACAGTAAAACCTGTCTATTGTGTTCACTTGCTTTTGACGACCAGAAAAATGATGATTCAATGCAGTAAATCTGTGTCTATTGTAACCACCTGCTTTTTGAGACCAAAAGATAGTGGTTCTGTAAGACAGGTAGTCATAAGATCATACTTCTTAAGCTTCTTACGTATTCTGGTCTAAAATGTTTTCTTGAAGCAGCTCTAGCGATTAAAAAACTTTTTTGAGAATCTTTCATTGAAAATGACTTATTCATTTTTAAATTGTTTCTACTTTTATAGAAAGTGATAAAATGCATAATCAGCAAAATCGATGCTTTTGATTCTTTTTGATTGGGGTCCCTAGCTTCTGCCGGAAGGAGGTGTAACAGCTTCAAGTGAAGTTTCTGGTCCGGAAGTGGGCATTTCTGGTTCCCGTTTATTGGATTTCCGGTCCCCGTTTATCAGATTTCACCTACCCGTTTATCGACTCAAACAATCAGATGCTCCCATTTATAAACACAGAAATACCCATTTATTGGCTCAGCCAATCAGAAGCTCCCATTTATCGAACCCCATGGAAGTGTCCATTTTGAGTCATGTCCGGTCCGGAAGTGGGCGTTTCCATTCTGGAAGTGGGGGTTCCTGTACCGGAAGTACTGTCTCCAGTACCAGAAGTGGCGGCTCCGGGACCGGAAGTTCCCTTTCCGGTACCGGAAATGGGATTTCTGGTCCGGAAATGAGTATTTCGGGTTAGGAAATGGGATTTCTGGTCAGGAAGTGGGCGATTCCGGTCTGGAAGTTCCATTTCCAGTCTAGAAGTTCTGTTTCCGGTTCCTGTTACCGGATTTCTGGTTCCCCATTCCTACTGTTTCCTGTCCCCATTCCTAGGGTTTCCCCTACCCGTTTATCGACCTGACCAATAGAACAGCCCACGCCCACCCCACCCCGTTTATAGAAAGGACTAATAGAACACACACACACACACACACACACACACACACACACACACACACACACACACACACACACACACACACACACACACACACACACACACACACACACACACACACACACACACACACACACACACACACACCCGTTTACCGAAGCCCAATAACTACTCACATGCACTTCCAGAGGTAAATAAGAGGACCTTCAGTTGACTGTTAAACTATTCTGTTTTTAGCTATTTAATTTCATTTTTTCGTTCATTCAGTTTTTTATGCAGTCCTGTTTTCACAAATGAACGGCTAAAAAATTGAGTGAACAAAGAAAATAAAATTAAATGGCTAAAAGAGAATAATTTAACAGGCAACTGATGATCCTTATTTGCCTATGGAAATGCAGGAGACGCCATCTGCGAGCATTTAGATTTCAAAATTTTCCGAACCCCAATTTGGTTTGCCTTTCGCATCCACATAACTCCACAAATATTCTTTGCCCTCGGCCCTGGCAAGGCTTAATCCGCCACTGCTCGAAGGATTGCTAAACACTCCAACAAGACACAAACATGTTAGCTAACTGGGGCACTGTACTACCACTTGGAGAATGCGCTTCCAACCAGAAATGAAACATGATGTGCCACACCAGCAAAAATCTACAAACCATCAAATTTGACTACACGCTAAAAGGAACCCCCTAAGTTTTGTTTCAGCAGTAACGTATTTGGCCGTCAACATCACAAATGACTTAAGCTGGAACAAACACAGCAAAGAGATATGCAGCAAATCGTACAGAACCATAGGACTAGTGTGGAGAAATTTATCATTCTGTTCCCAAGACATCAGACTTCAAGCTTAGTGTGGAGAAATGTATCATTCTGTCCCCAAGATATCAGACTTCAAGCTTACATATATGGTACTGATTATACCAGTTTTTGACTATGCAAGTACCGTTTGGGACCCTCATCAAATAACTCTTCAGGACAAACTAGAAAGTGTGCAAAAATGGCAGCTAGATTTATCACAGCGAACTATAGCTACGGACCACAGGAAGTATGACAAATATAATGGAAATACTAAAACTCCCATCATTGAAAGACAGATGGAAAGAAACCCGTCTTATTCTGTTCTACAAGGGTCTAGAGCAACAAGCAAAGATACCATTAAACAGACGCCAAAGCTCTACGAATCCTACGGCTAAATTTCTCGAATTAATCAGAGGAAAACAACATCTCTAATTTAGCTACTTGACGAGTGACTTAGCTACTTGACGAGTGACTTAGCTGCTTGACGAGTGACTTAGCTGCTTGACGAGTGACTAGCTACTTGACGAGTGACTTTGCTACTTGACGAGTGACTTAGGTACTTGACGAGTGACTTAGCTACTTGACGAGTGACTTAGCTACGTGACGAGTGAGTTAGCTACTTGGCGAGTGACGTAGCTACATGACGCGTGACTTAGCTACATAATGAGTGACTTAGCTACTTGGCGAGTGATTTAGCTGTTTGACGAGTGATTTAGCTGCTTGACGAGTGTCTTAGCTACTTGACGAGTGCCTTAGCTGCTTGACGAGTGACTTAGCTACTTGATGAGTGACTTAGATACTTGACGAGTGATTTAGCTACTTGATGAGTGGCTAGCTACTTGGCGAGTGACTTGGCTACTTGACGAGTGACTTAGCTACTTGACGAGTGACTTAGCTACTTTACGTGTGGATTAGCTACTCGACGACTGACTTAGCAACTTAATGAGTGACTTAGCTACTTGACGAGTGACGTAGCTACTTGACGAGTGACTTGGCTACTTGACGAGTGACTTCGCTACTTGACGAGCGAGTGATGTAGCTACTTGACGAGTGACTTAGCTGCTTGACGAGTGACTTAGCTACTTGGCGAGTGTGCAGCGAGTGAATGTTTTCTGGGTGTGTCGTCATAACTAATCAGGATCCAGATCAGGTCATCAGGATCAGGTCATCAGGATCAGGCCATCAGGAGTAGGCGTAAGCTGTTGTTGCATATCATATCAACGGTAACTTTATTTCGAAATAGCGTGCAGTATTTGGAGCTATACAGATTGCATGGATGTGTCGTTTCCCATCTCTAAATTAATTGAAACCAAGACCAACGTGCTACATAGGGGAACTAACCGGATATCTTCAATATACATTAGTGGTACAGAGTTATGCCCCTTGGCATCATGCCAATACAATTATGCGTATTTGACATATAACAAGTGGCAAACAAATTCCACACGTTTCAAGCAGCACGAGCGCAATCTGCTTAGTTTAACCCTTTAATGCGGTATCGCCCACAAGTCAGGTATGTGGTACCACCCACAGGCCAGGTATGCGTTATCACCACAGGTCAGGGGTATGCGTTATCACCACAGGGCAGGGGTATGCGGTATCACCCACATGCCAGGTATGCGGTATTATCCACAGGCCAGGTCTGCGACATCACCTAGAGGCCAGGTATCACCCACAGGCCAGGTATGCGGCATCACCCACAGGCCAGGCATCACCCACAGGCCAGGTTTGTGGCATCACCCACAGGCCAGGTATGCGGTATCACCCAGAGGCCAGGTATGCGGTATCACCAACAGGTCAGGGGTATGTGGTATCACACACAGGCCAGGTATGTGGCATCACCCACAGGCCAGGTATGCGGTATCATCTACAGGCCAGGTATGCGACATCACCCAGAGGTCAGGTATCACCCACAGGCCATGTATACGGTATCACCCACAGGCCAGGTATCACCCACCGGCCAGGTATCGCCCACAGGCCAGGTATCACCCACAAGCCAGGTATCACCCACAGGCCAGGTATGCAGTATCAGCCACAGGCCAGGTATGCGGTATCACCCAAAGGCCAGGTACCACCCACAGGCCAGGTATGTATGTGGTATTACCCACAGGCCAGATATGCGGCATCACCCATAGGCCAGGTATGCGGTATCACCCACAGGCCAGGTATGCGTTATCACCCAGAGGTCAGGTACGCGGTATTACCCCGAGGCCAGGTACAGGATATAACCCACAGGTCTGGTACACGTTATCACCCACAGTCCAGGTATGCTGTATCACCCAGAGGCCAGGTATGCGGTATCACCCACAGGTCAGGTATGCGGTATTACCTACAGGCCAAGTATGCGGTATCAGCCACAGGTCAGGTATGCAGTATCAAACACACGCCAGGTATGTGGCATAACCCACAGGCCAGGTATGCGGTATCACACACAGGCCGAGTATGCAGTATCACCCACAGGCCAGGTATGGGGTATCACCCACAGGCCATGTATGCGGTATCACCCACAGGCCAGGTATCATCCACAGGCCAGGTATTATCCACAGGCCAGGTATACGTTATCACCCACAGGCCAGGTATGCGGTATCATCCACAGGTCAGGTATGCGGTATCACACACACGCCAGTTATGCGGTATCACCCACAGGCCAGGTATTACACAGACGCCAGGTATGCAGTATCACACACAGGGCATGTATGCCGTATCACCCACATGCGAGGTATGCAGTATCACCCACAGGCCATGTATGCGGTATCACCCACAGGCCAGGTATGCGGTATCACCCACAGGCCAGGTATGCAGTATCACCCACAGGTCAGGGGGTGGTATCACACACAGGCCAGGTACGCAGTATCACACACAGGCCAGGTATTACACACAGGCCAGGTATGCGGTATCACACACAGGCCACGTATGCGGTATCACACACAGGCCAGGTATGCGGTATCACCCACAGGCCAGGTATGCGGTATCACCCACAGGCCAGGTATGCGGTATTATCCACAGGCCAGGTATACGGTGTCACCCACAGGCCAGCTATGCAGTATCACCCACAGGCCAGGTATGCGGTATAACACACAGGACAGGTATGACAACTTATGTATGATGTATGGAATATTCTGCTGGATATTTTGACAGTAAATTAACTTGAAGATGATGCTACCTGCACGACAGCAACAGGTTCCTGTCAAAGTAGTTTCAAAATATTGAGCCACTTTCCTGCATAGTTCTCTTGAAATTGACACGCAACCATTTCTAGTGTTAACGGACGAACCCGATTTTTCTACACAATTGAATGGCTCGGCTGCGACAGAAATGAATTAACACGTGGAAACAATAAAATTTTGTATTTTCATATAAATGTTTAAATTTCGATATTGTTTACGGACCTAGTGATAAATACAATTTATCGTCCGTATAGCGTATGGTCTGAATACAGGAATTCACATCTAACTAAACTCCGCCCATTTCTAACTCTAAAGTCCGCCCATTTCTAACTAAGCTCCGCCCATTTCTAACTAAGCTCCGCCCTTTTGCACGTGGTGGAATCAATGTATATACTTTGAATCCTGAATTTCCAGAATCCCAATTTCGAGCTAACCCATACAGATAAGTTGGTGAATATTTTGAAAGTAATTTGACTGGGCGCTGTTACTGCCATTGGCAGCAACAGCGTCCGGTCCAATTATTTTTTAAATGTTCAACAGAATGCTTATTAAATACTAAATCCACCAAAGACGTACAATTCGTACACTTGACATATATCGCGTCAATCATTCTACATTATGAGTGCGACGTCAGCCTACCTGTGACGTAATTGGTTATGAATTAATATACTTGAGTGACTGATCGGATCCCTCTCTTCGTGGTCAGTAATGTTTGTACAAACATTCATTATACAGGTGAGAAAAATAAAAACCAAACATCATTCCAGCTCTACCGTTGTCTCTAAAACACGTGACTATACGACGTCATCATCATTGGCTGTACGCGTCCGTATATAGTCATGAGACCTGGACACTGGTCAGTTTGGTGGACAATATGAAACCAAATAAATATAATATGGCTAATCAAATGCGCTAACCAACGCACACGGATACGTATAGCCGTATTTAACTTGTAAAAGTATATAAATAACCAATAAAAAAAATGACGGTCATATAAATATTATACAGAGAAACAAGAGCCAATGCGTTACTTGACAAGAATTAATTATGCAAACAACATCGCTGTAACGACGTTAATTTCCTAAACTACTTGCCTCAGCCTGGAATCCACTCTGGGTTTCAAGTAATTAAACTACTTGCCCAAGCAGGGAATACAGATTGGGTTTCTTCTGATGCAGAACACTTTCAGTCAGTTTATCCGAAACACAAGCACGAAACACACAGCGAGAGTCTGACAGCGGAACAGCTAAGCAGAATGAGTAGTACACAGAATGAGAAGTTTGAAATTTAGTGGATGAACATAAGATCAACCCTCAAGATGAATTTGCCACATGAGCAGTCCTATTTATACTACGCACGCATACACACACGCACACACACACGCACGCACGAGCACCCGCTTCATCGCGAGGATAATCCCACCAGATCACTTTGATGGTGTACAGTTTTACAGCAAATGCTCGCTGATTGGAACATTGCGAGCAGCTTTAGGCTTCGTGCCAATGGTTGTTGAGTGTGAGCAAAATACTCTGTGTGCCGATTCTCCTTCTTTAATATTGATGTCTGGAAATACCAGGGGTCAATGACCCTCTTCTGAAGTCATGCGAAATATACAATGCTGCATACATAACAATGCATAGAGTTTGACGTCAGAACTGTGAATCTCCTCTCAACTACAGTAAACCAATTATATTGAGGATCCTCTCTCGTGTGTTGCTATATGTTATCATAGTATGCTACAGCAGTTTGTCTCCTGTTTCACAGGTCTACTTGGACCGAGGTTAATTTTCTTGCGAGGTGATGGGGCAGGTGAGATTCCTATTTGTGTTTTCAGTTCTCGAGCGATGGACAGGAACGCCTCCTCGACATTCGTGTTTTTCTTTGCGCTGGCCTCAAGAAATGGCACGCCTAGTTCATCTGCTAGCGCCTGGTAATAATAATAATAATAATAATAATAATAATAATAATAATAATAATAATAATAATAATAATACTAAAGTTGGAAATGTTGAGATGCGTCCAGAGATGGAACAAAGCAATCTTAGGAATCCGCTATAAAATAGGCGCCTGGACCTGTCTTAAGCGGCCGCTTTATAGAACAATAAATGAATTACAATTGGTAAGTGATCTCACGTGATCTGCTCTGGGATCTGACCTTTGTAGTCAAATGATTTTGGATCCTAAAGATAGGCAGCTTTCTGACCACCTGTTTAAGCTGTCATCTTGCTACATAAGATACGTGGTCTCTTGCTTGACTGGTTACAATAGAAGGTGGATGTCTAGTGGGGTGATTACAGGGTCTCAGTTTAACTGGCCACAATGAAAAGTGGGGGCTAGTGGTGTGATTACAGGGTCTCCGGCTTGACTGGCCACAATGGATAGGAGGAGGGAGAGGGGGGACCAGCTGTGGGAGAACAGCGTCTCCTACTTACTGGCTATAATGAAAGGTGGGTGTCTTGTGGTGTGATTACAGGGTCTCCTGCTTGACTGGCCACAATAAAAGGTTGGGGTTAGTGGTGTGTGATTACAGGGTGTCCTGCTTGACTTGTCACAGTCGATGGTGGGGGTAGGGGGAGGTGCTAGCGGTGTGATTACAACGTCTCCTGCTTGACTTGTAACAATAGAAGGTGTGAGGTGGGGGAGGGACGAGTGGTGTGATTACAGCGTCTCCTGCTTGACTGGTCACAATGGAAGGTGTGAGGGGTGGGGGGTGGGGGGGGGGGGGGTGGCGGGGGGGGGGGCGGCTAGTGGTGTGATTACAGGTATGATTTGATGTTGTTTGAGCTTACATGCCAGTGGAGGGATCTGACCCGTCACTAAATTATCTGACTTCATGTTAGCGAATGTCATAATCAAAATGGACGTTGTTCCGTCACAAAGGTGTATGAATTGCATGTCTTTGATTAATTTACAATTTAATAAATATTCTGTTGTATATTTTTTAACAAATTTTCTTGGGAGCTGTTGTTGCAAATGACAGTAATAACCTCCAGTCAAATGGGTTTCAAAATATCCAACAGCTTAGCTGTATAATTGGGGTCAATTTAGAGATTCTGGGAATTCAAGTTTCAAAGTTTCAAATCGAGTCCAACACAAGTAAAGAGTGTGCGGAGCATAGATAGAAAAGGGCGGGTCATAGCTAGAAATAGATCATTCATTAAGTTGGTCACGTGGGAACACGTGAGACTATTTCATTTGTCGCTTGATGGACGTTAGAACACGTAAGACTATTTCATTTGTCATTGGAACGACGTTAGAACACAACAGACTATTTCATTTGTCACTGGAACGGCGTTAGAACACGTAAGACTATTTCATTTGTCGCTGGATGGGCATTAGAACACGTAAGACTATTTCATTTGTCACTGGATGGGCATTAGAACACGTAAGACTATTTCATTTGTCGCTGGATGGGCATTAGAACATGTGAGACTATTTCATTTGTCGCTGGAACGACGTTAGAACATGTGAGACTATTTCATTTGTCGCTGGAACGACGTTAGAACACATGAGACTATTTCATTTGTCACTGGAACGGCGTTAGAACACGTAAGACTATTTCATTTGTCGCTGGATGGGCATTAGAACATGTGAGACTATTTCATTTGTCGCTGGAACGACGTTAGAACACAGGAGACTATTTCATTTGTCGCTGGATGGGTGTTAGAACACGTGAGACTATTTCATTTGTCGCTGGAACGACGTTAGAACACGTGAGACTATTCCATTTGTCCATGGAACGACGTTAGAACACGTAAGACTATTTCATTTGCCACTTGATGGACATTAGAAGATGCAAGACTATTTCATTTTCGCTGGATGGGTGTTAGAACATGTGAGACCATTTCATGTGTCGCTGGAACGACGCTAAAACACGTGAGACTATTTCATTTGTCCCTGGAACGGCGTTAGAACACAGGAGACTATTTCATTTGTTGCTGGATGGGTGTTAGAACACGTAAGACTATTTCAATTGTCGCTTGATGGACATTAGAAGATGTAAGACTATTTCATTTGTCACTTGATGGACATTAGAAGATGTAAGACTATTTCATTTGTCTCTGGAACGGCGTTAGAACACAGGAGACTATTTCATTTGTTGCTGGATGGGTGTTAGAACACGTAAGACTATTTCAGTTGTCGCTTGATGGACATTAGAAGATGTAAGACTATTTCATTGGACATGAAATTCCATTCGCTGGAACGACGTTAGAACAGGTGAGACTATTCCATTTGTCACTGGAACGACGTTAGAACACAGGAGACTATTTCATTTGCCACATGATGGACGTTAGAATATGCGAGACTATTCCATTTGCCGCTGGAACGACATTAGAACACGTGAGACTATTCTATTTGTCGCTGGAACCACATTAGAACACAGGAGATTATTTCATTTGCCACTTGATGGGCGTTAGAACACATGAGACTATTTCATTTGTTGCTGGAATGACGTTAGAACACGTAAGACTATTTCATTTGTCGCTGGATGGGAGTTAGAACATGTGAGACTATTTCATTTGTCGCTGGAACGGCGTTAGAACACAGGAGACTATTTCATTTGTTGCTGGATGGGCATTAGAACACAGGAGACTATTTCATTTGTCGCTTGATGGACATTAGAAGATGTAAGACTATTTCATTTGTCACTTGATGGACATTAGAAGATGTAAGACTATTTCATTTTCACTGGATGGACGTTAGAACACGTGAGACTATTTCATTTGTTGCTGGAACGAGGTTAGAACATGCAAGACTATTTCATTTGTTGCTGGAACGACGTCAGAACACGTAAGACTATTTCATTTGTCGTTGGGACGACGTTAGAACACAGGAGACTATTTCATTTGTCGCCGGATGGACGTTTGAACACGTAGGACTATTTGATTTATCGCTGGATTGAGTTAGAGCATGTGAGAGTATTCAATTTGTCGCTGGAACGACGTTAGAACACAGGAGTCTATTTCATTTGTCGCTGGATGGGCGTTAGAACACGTAAGACTATTTGATTTATCGCTGGATTGAGTTAGAACATGTGAGACTATTCCATTTGTCGCTGGAACGACGTTAGAACAGGTGAGACTATTCCATTTGTCGCTGGAACGATGTTAGAACACAGGAGACTATTTCATTTGCCACATGATGGACGTTAGAATATGCGAGACTATTCCATTTGTTGCTGGAACGACGTTAGAACATGTGAGACTATTCTACTTGTCACTGGAACGACATTAGAACACAGGAGACTATTTCATTTGCCACTTGATGGGCGTTAGAACACATGAGACTATTTCATTTGTTACTGGAATGATGTTAGAACACGTAAGACCATTTCATTTGTCGCTGGATGGGAGTTAGAACATGTGAGACTATTTCATTTGTCGCTGGAACGACGTTAGAACACAGGAGACTATTTCATTTGTCACTTGATGGACGTTAGAATATGTGAGACTATTCCATTTGTCCCTGGTACAACGTTAGAACACAGGAGACTATTTCATTTGTCGCTGGAATGACGTTAGAACATGCGAGACTATTTGATTCGTCACTGGATGGGAGTTAGAACATGTGAGACTATTTCATTTGTCGCTGGAACGACGTTAGAACACAGGAGACTATTTCATTTGTCGCTGGATGGGTTCTAGAACACGAAAGACTATTACATTTGTCCCTGGAACAACGTTAGAACACAGGAGACTATTTCATTTTCGCTGGATGGACGTTAGAACACAGGATACTATTTCATTTGTCGCTGGATGGACGTTATAACACAGGAGACTATTTCATTTTCGCTGGAATGACGTTAGAACATGCAATACTATCTGATTTATCGCTGGATTGGAGTTAGAACATGTAAGACTGTTTCATTTTCGCTGGATGGGCGTTAGAACACATGAGACTATTTCATTTGTCGCTGGAACGACGTTAGAACACGTAAGACCATTTCATTTGTCGCTGGATCGGAGTTAGAACATGTGAGACTATTTCATTTGTCGCTGGAACGACGTTAGGACATGTGAGACTATTCCATCTGTCATTGGAACGACGTTAGAACATAGGAGACTATTTCATTTGTCGCTGGATGGGCGTTAGAACATGCGAGACTATTTCATTTGTCGCTGGAACGACGTTAGAACACGTAAGACTATTTGATTTATCACTGGATTGGAGTTAGAACACGTGAGACTATTCCATTTGTCACTGGAACGACGTTAGAACACAGGAGACTATTTCATTTGACACTTGATGGACGTTAGAATATGCGAGACTATTTCTTTTGGTGCTGGAATGATGTTAGAACATGCGAGACTATTTGATTTATCGCTGGATTGGAGTTAGAACACGTAAGCCTATTTCATTTTCGCTGGATGGGCGTTAGAACACGTGAGACTATTTCATTTGTCGCTGGATGGACGTTATAGCACAGGAGACTATTTCATTTTCGCTGGATGAACATTAGAAGACGTGAGACTATTTCATTTTCACTGGATGGGCATTAGAACACAGGAGACTATTTCATTTGTCGCTGGATGGGTGTTAGAACACGAAAGACTATTTCATTTGTCCCTGGAACGACGTTAGAACACAGGAGACTATTTCATTTTTTGCTGGATGGACGTTAGAACACTGGAGACTATTTCATTTGTCGCTGGATGGGTGCTAGAACACGAAAGACTATTACATTTGTCCCTGGAACAACGTCAGAACACAGGAGACTATTTCATTTTCGCTGGTTGGACGTTAGAACACAGGATACTATTTCATTTGTCACTGGATGGACGTTATAACACAGGAGGCTATTTCATTTTCGCTCGATGAACATTAGAAGACGTGAGACTATTTCATTTTCGCTGGATGGGCATTAGAACACAGGAGACTATTTCATTTGTTGCTGGATGGGTGTTAGAACACGAAAGACTATTTCATTTGTCCCTGGAACGACGTTAGAACACAGGAGACTATTTCATTTTCGCTGGATGGACGTTAGAACACAGGAGACTATTTCATTTGTCGCCGGATGGACGTTAGAAGACGTAAGACTATTTCATTTTCGCTGGATGGACGTTAGAATGAACAGGGAATTATTCATTGTGTATAATCTCGAAGTTTTGAAGGATTATAGGAATTCACAGATGTGTAGTTGTGTACAGCGTGGGTTAATATAGCACTGGCTGGTGAATTAATAGACAGGGCTGGACACGATTTATTTATTTAACATAATGAGTAAAGCTGACATACATGAGAATGATGTACTATATATGCTTACCTTGCCCATATCCAAGTCAACTTCTCGTTTGTTTACAAGGTCACATTTGTTAGCCACCAGAAGTTTGCAAACTTGATCTTTTCCATTGCGATCTACTTCTGAAAGCCATCTCCGCACGTTGTCAAATGATTCCTTTAACAATAATAATAATAATAATAATAATTATAATAATAATAATAATAATAATAATAATAATAATAATAATAATAATAATAATAATCAGCAATAATAGCAGTAGGCGCAGCGGCAGTAGAAGCGGTAGCAGCAGTAATAGTAGTAGTAGTAGTAGTAGTAGTAGTAGTAGTAGTAGTAGTAGTAGTAGTAGTAGTACCAGCAGCAGCAGCAGCAGCAGCGGAAGTAGTAGTAGTAGTAGTAGTAGTAGTAGTAGTAGTAGTAGTAGTAGTAGTAGTAGTAGTAATTGTAGTAGTAGTAGTAGTAGTAGTAGTAGTAGTAGTAGTAGTAGTAGTAGTAGTAGTAGTAGTAGTAGTAGCAGCAGCAGCAGCAGCAGAAGTAGTAGTAGTAGTAGTAGTAGTAGTAGTAGTAGTAGTAGTAGTAGTAGTAGTAGTAGTAGTAGTAGTCGTCTCACCCTGTCTGTGACGTCATACACCACAATAACACCATCTGCATTTCGGAAGAAACTCGACACGATCGTCCAGAAGCGTTCTTGTCCTGCAGTATCCCACTAACATAAACAAGCACACAGAAACATGCTTAACTGCCCTATAAATCTGTTCTTCGTATTCCAGATGTAATTTCTTCTAATGCTCTATCACAATTGCATATAAGTGACCATATAAAGTACTAGTAAAGTCCTGTGTTGTATTCATTGCGGGATAAATGTGAGATCGTATTATATGTATGCGTGGAAATCAATGGGTACCAATATATGGTGAAGGCGGGAGTGGGGGGGGGGGGGGGCACATAAATACTAACCATTCTAATTCTTAATGAGTCAAACGTATGCTCATTCAAATTATGGCTAATCAGACTAGTTGCTATATAGGAAGAACTAAAAACGAGTTTGAAGAAATATACATTCAACAAAAATGCAAAATTACCTTTTGAAAAAATGTCCCTTTTTACCCCACTTCTGGGCAAAATGAGACATAGTGCCCCTTTTTACCCCGGTGAGAAATCACATAGTAGTAGTAGTAGTAGTAGTAGTAGTAGTAGTAGTAGTAGTAGTAGTAGTAGTAGTAGTAGTAGTAGTAGTAGTAGTAGTAGTAGTTGCTGCCGCCACCACTTAATTTTTCACATTTTCCGCGATTTTATAAGGCTTATGCATACTTTGTGATAGATTATACCTTAATGAACCTTATATTTACAGTTACTTTTGAGACAAGTCTGTAGAAATACATTGCTTGGCATAGATCATTATATCAACATGAGCAAAATTCAAAATAGCGATACCGAATACACATACCGTAGCCCATAATGAAACCTATATCGTTTGTAAAGTAAAAGGGGAATAATGTATTCCTAAAATGACTTCGTGCATCGTGTTATGCAAACGTTGTGTGAGAGAGGGGCCTGTAGCTTTTTCCCCGAGTCCCGTTTTGCCCCGCCTTCCCCTATGTCATATTTAATATATATATATATATATATATATATATATATATATATATATATATATATATATATATATATATATATATATATATATATATATTACAAATCCACAAATTGTAACTACACGTCCTTAAATTTCTCTCTCTCTCTCTCTCTCTCTCTCTCTCTCTCTCTCTCTCTCTCTCTCGCTCGCATGAACGCACGCACGCACGCACGCACGCACGCACGCAGGCACGCACGCACGCACGCACGCACGCACGCACGCACGCACGCACGCACGCACGCACGCATATAATTTACATTATTATTATTATTATTATTATTATTATTATTATTATTATTATTATTATTATAGATGATATTTGATTCTAGGTGGCATACCATTTGAAGCTTCACTTGTTTCTGATCCAGCTCCACTGTCCGTATCCTCTGTAAAATACATGTATTAAAAGAATTGGAAATCTTTCATTAAAGGATTGTAAATATGCGGAGAGTGAGAGAGAGAGAGAGAGAGAGAGAGAGAGAGAGAGAGAGAGAGAGAGAGAGAGAGAGAGAGAGAGAGAGAGGGGGGGGGAGAGGGAGGGAGGGAGGGGTAGGGGGTTGGGAGAGTGGTGGAGAGGGTGGAGAGGGGGAGAGGAGGGAGGGGGGGGGGGAGTGAAGAGGGAGAGGGAGGGAAAGAGCACTCAATTTGCATTCTCATTGCTCAATCGATGGTGACGTAGACGCAGACATAGACGATGACATAGGGATGCCTATATCTTTCCCGACTGACCATGCGGACTGAATATGCGGACTGAACATGTGTGCTATTGCAGACCCTTACTCAGGCGAAATGATGGATATGTATCAATTTATAATATTGAGAGTATCACTTCACAGTTGTAATGGTAAGAACTGCCATGGTAATATTAGTGGCATGCTCGAAGCCTACGTTTGTCTTTGTTATCAACTATAATTAGAGACTGTTGAATGTTCCATAATACCGTCATACTTACAAAATCCACGCCGATAGTTGCGATAAATGTCTCAGTAAATGTGTTATCCTGAAATATAGGGATTTTACAGTAGTGTTATGTAACCCAACTAATAAACTAATAAATGGTACATAGGCCCCCCTAGGACATATTTAACGTCTCTAGCCCAATTCTCCCCTCGTATTCTAAGCGATTCCATGCATTATTCCAGATAATATGGATGTTCATTTCTAGCCATTTGTAGCTAAGAAGCCCCCCCCCACCCCCACCCCACTCACAGCCCATTTCCAGCTAAGCATCTCCCTCCCCGCCTACTTGTAGCTAAGCAGTTCCCACCCTCTCCACCACCACCCCACCCTACTCTCAGCCCATTTCCAGCTAAGCATATCCCCTCCGCGCCTATTTGTAGCTAAGCAGCCCCCACCCCACCCCCCCCCCCCACCCCCCGACACGCACAGGCACGCGCGCACTCCCAGCCCATTTCCAGCCCCTCCCCGCCTACTTGTAGCTAAGCAGCCCCCCTCCCCCCCCCCCACCCCACTCCCCCCCCCCACCCACACACACACACATACACACACACACACACACACACACACACACACACACACACACACACACACACACACACACTCCCAGCCCATTGCCAGACCCTCTCCGCCTACTTGTAGCTAAGCAGGCCCCCTCCCCACCCATTTCTAGCTACATCCGCCGGACAAGGAAGGCTCTGATCCCTTCATACCGCCGATGTTGTCACACTCACCGGGCAAGGGATGGTCTGATCCCTCCATAATGCCGATGTCGTCACATCCACCGGGCAAGGCAGGGTCTGATCCCTCCATAATGCCGATGTCAAATATAGGCTGACGTCCCAATCAAAATGCACAATGAATGACGTAGGGCCTATCTTCGGCCCGCCATAAACATTGAATAGCCCGTTAAGTGTACGAATTATATGTCTGTACTATTTAATACGCATTCTATTGCATGTTTTGAAATTAATTTGACTGGGCGCTGTTTCAAAATATTCAATATGTTATATGTATAGTTTAGTTACCTTCAAATTGGGATTTTGGAAATTCAGGATTCAAAGTATATAAATCGATCCCAACATGCGCACCGCATGGACGGGGATTAGCTAGAGATGGGCGGATGGTTAGCTAGAGATGGGCGGAACTTAGCTAGAGATGGGCGGAGCTTAGCTATAGATGGGCGGAGCTTAGCTAGAGATGGGTGGATCTTAGCTAGAGATGGGCGGATCTTAGCTAGAGATGGGCGGAGCTTAGCTAGAACTGGATCAGTCTATTAAATAGCACATCAACACAAGGAATACCGGAAGTCATATGAAAAGGACTGGAATTTCACTGCGTGCGTGCGTGCATGTTAATGCCGTATTATTTTGTATTGCTGTTATTCACTTACCGTGTATCGCAACAGCAGAGATGATTTTCCAACGCCAGAATCACCAATTACCAGAATCTTGAACAGGTAATCGCTGTAATAATAATAATAATAATAATAATAATAATAATAATAATAATAATAATAATAATAATAATAATAATAACGACGACGACGACGACGACGACGACGATAATGATGAAGATGATGATGATGATGATGGCGATGATGATGGTGTCCTCGTCAAACAGTTTAATTAAACTTTACAAGACTATTACAGCTTAGCGTAGTATATATGTTTTAACCATTTAATGTCTAGATTTGATCAAAAAATTATTTAAATATTTGCTTATTGAATGTCCATTTGCAGGCCAAGAGAAGACTATTTTTGAAATTTTATCACTGGAATGACTGGTTCGGTTATCAAAAATGTTCTTCTTTTGGCCTGCAAATGGACTTTTATTAAGACGACTCCAAAGGCCGGTTATGGCCGTCTTCGCCGGGAAAGGGTTAAATAATCGAAAATATCAGCTGTTTTAAATAAGTGGAGAAGCCGCGATTGGCGTATTAACTTACTATTCAGCTGCATAATAGTGCGCGGTTCCCGACATGACTGTTTAACGGTTAATCTCAATCAAACTGTATCTGTGTGATTTTATTTATGCCTATACTAGAAATTAACAAGATGTTGATGTCAATGCCTTTTATATGGTCTATCGGTCGTCAATAAACAGTGATTAGTCATCCAGTATCTGTACATATCGCAAAGCGATTCCGCAATTTCCACATATCCCAGCGTGACGTGTTCACATCGTCCAAGTGAAGATGAGTAAGATTAATATGCGCTATATACCCGGCCGAACCCTCTTGTATGGTTGATTTCTTTACATGCCGCACAGGTATCTTAATCGGCTTATTACGTTTACTCTATATTTAGATTTAGTTCATAGCCAAACTTCATAATACGCCTAATAATTCTGTGTTATTATCAGTATTTGACTTGACTTTTACATTCAGCGCACATTTGGTAAAATGTTATTATCATCCGCCTTGCCCCATGACCTTGGGGAAATGGCATTTGCGCATGGGTCTGTCAGTCTGCGTGAAAGCGCGCGCGTGTGAGTGAGTGTGACCCGCACCAACCACCCCCATTGAATCAGCCGGCTTATAAGCATACTAATTTATTTGTGTGTGTGTGTGTGTGTGTTTAAATGTACACTCAAGTGTCTATGGCTTATTGTGGAATAAATCAATCAATCAATATATGAATCAGAAAATTAAATAAAATTACTAGAGTAAAGCGTTTCCATCACTATACGGAGTTTCCCAAGCTTTTATCATTGATTCATCACCTTAAAATACACATTAGCTTGCTTTGTAACATGTTAAAGATACGTCTTCATTCATTAGATATAGTTTTAAAAGATTTTATACAGTTATTTTCGCAGAATAATTATTTTGAATAGTTTAATAAACAAGAAATATGGTTCATTCTATTCAGAATATAACTAGATTGTGTTGTCATACAGGCGGCGACCTAGAATAAAAGAAAATAATAATATACTGTTTAAATCCGGCTCACCTTATAGACTCCTGTGGTGGGGGGTGGGGTGGATGCGGTTAGGAAACAATTTGCAGCCATGACCATATGTTTTACACGCACTCACGCACGCGTGGACGCACGCACACACGTGCACATTTTCAGACTTAGGTTTCTTCTGCAGTCTTTATTTGATACCACCCCTACTTTCCCCCTAATGGCACCTGCAGGTGTCTGCCGGTGCGCGCGTGCTTGTCTGGCGCTGTGTTTAAAGAAAAACTGCTGATCCGATTTGGCTCAAACTTTAACACAATGTAGGACCTTACCATAAACTCGGACTTCCAGACTTTGGCCGTAATCTGGATTAACAAACTGATCTGGATTGGATCAAATTCTGGATCTACGAATGTCTCGGAAACTGCTGGTTGAGTTTGGATCAAATATTAACACAAGAGCGTGTACTTTAGGATTCCACAACTTCGTGTGTGCTCCGAAAAATCCTTTAAATATGTACAATTCAAGGGCTGGGTGGGTGGCGCGTGCCATGTGGTAGTGGTGGGGGGGGGGGGGGGGGGTGACGGGTGGGGGTGGGGGTGTTCAGGAAACAATTTTCGATAGGCCTACGATAAGATTTTATTATGTAATCCAGACCATTTGTACAATGATATTGATAACATGTATAACACTAATTATGGACATGTGAAGGAAGCATTATCATTAGCAACAGTAAATAATATACAGTCGTTGTTGTTGTCATCGTCGACTCCGCGTCATCGCTGTCGTCGTCGTCATCGTCGTCGTCTACTGTTGTCTTCTGTGTCGTGGTTGTTGTCGTTGTTGTCTTCACTCTCGTCGCCCTTGTTATCGTCGTCGTCGTCGTCGTCGTCGTCCTCGTTTGTTATGTTGTTGTTTTAGTCTTTAAGTTCGTGAAGAATAAACTTGACGTATTTAAAGTTTTTCTTATCAATCCTGGTTTATTAGGCTACTTGAAAGTAGTTCGTTAAACTTGTAGTGGTTTGGGCGCGTATAGAAATATTTATAAACAAGTTTTCTTCTTTCATTAAAAAAATAATCACAGATTCTCAATTTTTGGTTTGCTTGCAGCTATTTGGAAAAGTTCGGCAAGAGGTTTCTTTTCCTCGTCTATGAAGTCCACATCGTCGGCATATTCCATCACTAGCGGCATTACAGCTCCCTGTGGGGAGCCGATTGATGTCTCAAACTCTACAGACTTCACTGACTTGACTCGTACTCTCAGCTTGGTGTCTGCAAGCAGTAGTCTCACTAGTCGTAGCTCATCTTCATTGCAACTGCCCTGGCGTAGTACATCTGGGATCTTTGAGCATTTAATTGTGTCGAAGGCTCGTGACATGTCAATGCCCATTTCGTGGAACTCCCAGTGTCTGGACATGACTATCGACACAAGCTTGCATTGGGCCCATACAATGTCTGTGCAGCTACGTCCGCGTTTGAAGCCACTTTGACATGATGCGGTGAAGTCATCGATCTTGCCTCGGATGCAGCATAGAGTAATAGATGGATGGGATTTTCCGTATGCTGTTGAAGAGCACAATGGGCGGCAGATTGGTTGGAGGCCATGTGGCTTCTTGGGCTTTGGTAGCGCGATATGGGTGCCTTCTCATACAGTGTCGATGGGAAGGTGGTGCATAAAAGCTGAATTGATTAGGTGCGCGATCTTTTTAAGATAATGTCACTTGCATGTTTGAATAGTTCATTGCTCATGCCATCAGGTCCATTTTTCAGGCCTTCATGCTACCCACTATCAAAAGCTTTGGTTGCATCCAGGAATATTATAGTCAAGCCATCTTTGTTTTCTGCAAACTCTGCAATACATTCAACAAGTATCAGTGCTGCAAACAGCGGAGCCACACCTTCCGTAAAATCGCGCTAGAGTCCTGACTGTGCCTCTTTGAATTTAAAGTTGAGCCTCAATATCAGGAGATGCTAAAGCTAGTTACCAAGTATACAGATTAAAGTAATCCCCGGTAGTTTGTCGTGTAGAAGCAGATTTGTCTTTCTTTTTCAGCAGCGGGTTTTGAATGCCCTCTTTGAACATGGAGGGAACTATCCCACAGTCAATCATACCATTATAGAGTGGTTTCAATATATGGGAATACGTTCCAGCTCTGCATAAACAATATGCTCAGCAGTTAATCCATTGCCACCGGCAGCCTTATTTCAGTCTCAGGCACAGTCATGTGAAGATGCCTACAACACCTTCAATACTATATGCTCTAAAATCTATGAATCTGACTTTCCACTTAAAAATATTAAAAAGTTTAAACTAAATCTACTAAACCCTGGATAACAAGAGGATTGATAGCTGCCTGTCACAAGAAAAACAAGTTCTATATGAATTTCATCAAATATCCCACAAAATATAATGATTCACTATTTAAAAAATATAGAAACAGGCTTAATCAAATAATTAGAACGGCAAAAATAAGTTGTTTTCATAATAAATTTGATGAACAAAAAAAAAATATAAGAGAAACCTGGAAACTGATTAAATCATTACTGAACAAGAAAAAAAATAATTCAGAAACATCACAGTTTATTTACAATAATACAGTCATAAATAACAAAAAAGAAATAGCAGACAAATTTAATGAGTGCTTTACTAACATTGGACCCAGCTTATCAAACTAAATTCAACCAAGCTCGAACATACATGTGCAGGACTATCTGACGGGTAGCTATCAGCACTCCATTTTCTTAAATCCTACTGATAGTGATGCAATTTACAAAATACTGGTGCAAATTAACACAACTAAATGTGCTGCATTGATACTTTTAAATGGAAAATATTCCAGCACTACGTTGCAGAAATATTAACTCCACTGGATCATATTTGCAATCTATCACTGATACAGTGTATATTTCCAACAAGACTAATGGTTGCATGTGCTACACCTCTATACAAATCTAAAGATGCATATGACTGTACTAACTATAGGCCAATCTCGGTACTTCCACTATTCTGAAAGCTCATAGAAAAGCTGTATTTCAATAGAATTACCAATTACCTAAATAAAAACTCCATCTTATATCCATCTCAGTAGGGATTCAGAGAAAACCACTCTACTATGCTTGCCATTGTGGATATGATTGAAAAAGTATCTGTTTCCCTAGAAAATAATGAACCTACTTTAGGTGTATTTCTGGACCTTTCCAAAGCCTTCGATACAATTGACCATTCAATTCTATTACAAAAGCTTGCATACTATGGAATACCGGGCACTGCATTGAATTGGATACAGAACTACCTGTCAAACTGGAAACAATGTGCACAATTCAATGTAGTCATTTCAGATTATAAAGAGTCTGTCGTGTACCCCAAGTAGGGTTGCAAAGACATGGAACATTCTCCTCAAGATGGCAATGGCTGATTGTACATATAACATCATTAAGTAATAAATGTAGCTTTTTCTCCAAAACAAACATTGAATAAGAATGAAATCACGGCCAGAAGTTGACAAGCAAACCACTAAAACCCAGTGGGGAGGCGAAGTAAAAATGTATGATGGTCTGCTCTAGGAAATGGTTCTCTCTAAGAATGGCGACCATTGAGCATCTGACAGCTGAAAAAGAAATCAGGAAGATCATCGTGGACAATGGTGACTTTTGGACAGGAGCCGGATGATGATCATTCAACCAATTGCCACTGCAATAGCAAAAGTTAAGAGTGATCATATTCCAAATCTATTTTCTCATCTTGAAGCAAAATAAGAACTTCACTGTTTGCCCCACCAGTGCTGACACAAGAGGAATAAGAGTTTCAGTGTTGTAAACATATCAAGTTTTCAAGTTACCCATCTATACACATTTTTTCTGAGCAATCTCACGTTTTGCCACAGAGATAACGCTGGTGAATATGGACAAACTTTGCCGAAACGAATTCATAACACTGCATCTATGCATAACATATCCATTTAAAACAAATACGAGTGTAAGTTCAAAACTCTATAAGATCTGACCACGCAAGAAAACTTTGACAAATATTAAATCTTTCAAGTGACATATCTCTTTTTTTAATGTATATGGATGGATCTTGCCAAAACAATATCATGACATTTCGTTTGGCTTAATATATCTGCTTAAAGAAATCTTGCGAGTGTAAGTTCAAAAGCACTTTGAAATCTGGGGCAGACAAGAATCAGACAAATGCATGAACTGGACGGACAAAAGGGCGGGAGATGAGTCCAATCACATAATACAATCACACTGTGCACAGGCGCATAAAACTCAATTGACAATTTCAACACCGAGTGAGAAAAGTTCTGCATGAAGCCAATCCATGGTGCTGCCAACATGCTAGATCCTGGGTATAAGAGCGCCAGTGTGATGAGCAAGTGGGCAAGGTTTATTGATGGATAGCGAGTATAGAGAAGATCTTTAACATGATTAAGAAAGTATACTAGTACAATAACGTATATGTAAAAGTTGCCTCTAGACAGTAGAATCAATGTATGTGTCTGCTACGTGATGGACTGGTCTTTATGGTTCAGAAGCAGTGTCATCCATTGCTACACTTAATCTTTGGTCAGCATCCACAAAGTAAAATTGGTAAAGAAACCTATTGTCAGTAGATTCAATAAAAAAAACCTCACTGAAAAAAGGAGGAATATAGTTCATCCTCAGTAAATTTAGCTTGATTGTGTACTTTAATGTTTTAAATAGAATGCTTCATCTGTTACTCTACATATTCAAAGCTTTTAATAACCATACAACTGTCAATGAATTGAGTATTAAGTTGAAGTGAAATAAATTATAAGGCTTTGTAAACGTGTCAAGTGTCAAACTGGCATTTATGCTCATCCAATCAAATTTTGTGTCTTTGAAATAAAAGATTTGAAGCAGATGGAAAATGTGTACAGTAATCATGTTGTAGCTCCATCTAAGATGTAATACCATGCTATGGGTGCAAGTTAAAAGACTAGAAGAATGTTGGTGTATGTATTTAGATCTAGACTGGTGCTGATGTTTCCCAAAATTCTCTGAAAGTTCCCAAAATCCCCTGAAAATTCCCAATATTCCCTGAAAATTCCCAAGATTCCTGTGGAGATTTACCGGCTTCAAGATTTCTGGCAATTTTCAACCCTAACCCCAAGGTTCAGTTCTTGCCCCACCCCCTGCCGTTTCTCTTGTATGTGAATGACAATCCCAAAGTCTATAACCATCTCTCTTTAATCATCTTGCAGATGATACAAATGCTTTCTGCAGCCATAAGGACACAGAAATTCTTTACAAAAATGTTAATGAAAAGGCAAAATTAATAGATTGGTTTTAAAGTTAACAAAATCTAATAAATACATGCATAATATCATTCACCAATAACGTGTCTGTTCCTGAGCTGTCTAAATATATATGAACAATAAACCTTTCAACTGTAAGACAACTATATGCTATGTCAACATCACAGTCGAGAGATTGATTATCTGTATCATCCGTGTATACCTTATATGTACGCTATCATTCCTCGTTAACATACCAATGTGCCCGACAAATCATATCTTCCAAGTACTGTGTCTACTCTCCTTGTCCACAGTCCTTGGTGTAGCCACATATATGGCTGCAGCAAACAAGATATCCTTTCAGTCACCAAAAGTGTCCGTCACGGTCCTAACTTCTAGTGCTTTGGCAGTTACATCAGAAGCTAATCAAAATCAGATGACCAGACTTAAAAATGGAACCATACCAACGCGACCAACCATTCTCGCCTTCTGGAAGTACCCCACAAACAGAGAGAGAGAACACTTTAAACTTTCATCATCAATCCAAGTAACATGGAAAAAGCGCAGCGATGATGGCCAGTTAGTCCATCAATACAGTACTGGTGGATATGAGCTAGCTAAGAACTTCCTGTTAAAATTCGAATGATATATCAAATCACACAAAGCAAGAAGAATCACTGTTTGTGGGGAATCTAACCTAGTAGTCGAAGAAAAGTTGCAGGTCTTCAACAGAACTCTTGCCGGTAATCATGGCAAAAAGCTCAATTTTGTCATCAATATGTATAATACGCAGTCTAAAATGTTGGTGAATGGCCTGCAAACAATTAGAATCTTTCAAGCTCACCACCTACAACTTCTTGAGGATAGCCTTCGAACACATGGACCACACTCTATCAACACTGCTATAAACCAAGCAATTATTATGTCTAAGGAAAAGGCAGATAGCTCGGACTGTAACACACATAACAATGCCATATGATGGGACGGGTCAGTGAAACTACCAACACCCCCTCTGTCTACCTCAATCTGGTAATGCTGAAAATGCAAGTTACTCATATAATAAGACAAATTCTATGCTTGCCTTAGCACCAGTGATGTCAAACTACCGTAATTCCGATGATGCAATGTCAAATGGACATGATATTTGTCCTGTCTGTAACATGGCGTCTCTCATGGAAACTATTCATTGTGAAACATGCCTACAATGGCTCCACTATGCATGTGCCAGCCTTTCAAAGGAAGCGTCGCAAAAGGTACCTACAAGTGCATCCTTCAATTGTGCAGTGTGCACAAATAACGTAATATATGATGACTCGGCTGGATATGACACTCAAACCACAAAAAATGGTGATACCACAGAGACCCCACCACCCCCTGTAAACGTGGCTGCAAATCGGGTAATGGTCCCTAATAACCATAATGGCCTCAATGTACCAAATTCTACAGCTTCACCTATGCTACCTAGCCCGTCAGTAATGACTAAAAATCCTCCCAGCAGAAAGACAACTAGCGCTCCTGTGACCCAACGAGCCCATTTAGATAGCATGAATACTGACTATCAGCAACAGTTTCAACTAAAATCATATGTTGGCCTGCTAGAACAAAAGCTCAAAGACCAAGAGCGTACTATCTCTCTGTTGCAAGCAACATCAAATCAGAATGACCATGACAGGGTTATGCCAGCAACACATACTCCGAATTATCAATTTAGCACATCTACTGATCAAATTCAATGGCAGCTGATGAAAGACCCGTTGGACCTGTTTGACAGAAAAGTGGATCTTCTAGATTATCAAAAATGTACGTCAGATAGAATTAACTCTAATCCGGATATCTCCAGCAGACTCAGGAACGTGGAATATAGTATAAACCAACTAATGCAGAGCAGATCTGCTCACACTACATGTAGTTCTTGCCAGCACAGCGCTGTAGATGGACACAATGTGAACAGTCGATTGCCAGATAATAGACTACAACAAGTATCTACTAATCCACCAGGATCCACTATGCCACATGCAGACCACTTACCACAACAAATTGGCCATTTAGCACGGCCCTCATAAAGTAATCCTGCACACCTACCTGCCAGAAGAATCCAACAGATTGATGCAAATTTTAGTAATAGGGCACAGCAAGTCAATGTAAATCAGCCAGAACTACCAGCCATATACAGAAACTTTCCACAGACGCGGCTAATCTACCCGGCCCAGCCTTGCCAAAATGCTTACAAACAACCACCTACCAATCGGCTATACAACCATACGTTGCAAGTGGGATACATATAGCAAGTAGCAAACCATACAGGTCACCGTCTACTGATTATGCCAGAACACACAACTGGAGTTTCTCAACGCATGCCATGTCAACCTCAGCAGAACAGGTTTCTCCTGCCTCAGATCTACCATCCAGCCCAACATAGCATAAATCAACCACAACAGAACCTATTTTATATGGTACGGCAATGGCTCCCACTATGTCAAATACACCATCCAGCTCAATTGCTGGTATCATTCCCTGCATCTGCACTACATAGAGGACACCCACAACAGACTGCACAAATTATACCAGCGAAATCGCCCTTAATTATGTCCCAGAGTGTCCAGGTTCAATCTCAATTTGCTCCACTTACACCGCTTCCGTTCCTACACCGAAATCTACAGGAACCCCACAGACCTAACAATGCAGAAGACATGGGGCTGGCTCTTCAGTCTCCGGGTAGTGATAGGAACTTATCACAGTCTTCTTTAGCCTCTCTCGCATAGAAAGAAACACAGCCAGCTAGAATCACGGCGCCAGATATGCCAGAAATAGAGATCAGAAGCATATAGGACATAACATTCAATGTCGAGGGAATCCGCAGCAACGCTCCATACTTGCAAAACTTGCTAAAACAAGGTGACCTCATTTGCTTACAAGAGCACTGGCTGTGGGATTTTGAGAAATCTGCTGTTAAGCTATTCATAGATAATTTCAACTACATCATCAGATGTATTGACTCAGAGAACCCATCCTAATAATTAGAGCAGAAACGCGGGTACAGTGGTACTGCCGTAATATGGAACAGAGAAGTTGATCAATACATTAAACCATTACCGGACGGGAATGAAGTATCATTGCCATCGAAGTAGAATCAACGCCATTGCCATACTGCATCCTGAACTCATTCATGCCCACTTCCGGCTATATACATTCATTAGAGAACTATACAGAATGTTTAGACCTAATCTTTGTCATCACCGAGAAATATAGAGCTACTCATAAGATAATCTGGGCTGAATGCAACTGTTCTGGACAGAGAAAACAACAATGGTAAACAGTTTAAATCCTTCATAAAGCAGGCAAATCTTAAGCTGTTAATACCATCATCTACTAATCTAACATACATGCATATCAAGAATACTTCACAGATCGATTACTTCTTGGGCTATAACTGTGAGCCAGCTACCAGGTCATTAATCTACAATATAGATGCAGCGAATACTTTCACACATGTCCCTGTCTACTGTGCACTCCCACTTGAACGCAAGAGGCTTATACCTACGTCTCAGAAACAAAAAATCAATAGACGTGTGTGGGATCAGTTCGACAGGGAATTATATCAACATCAGATATGCCAGTATTTGGTAAATATTACTCACTATTCCACAAATACTGAAAAATGCATTGAGCATGTACATGAGTGTCCTAACTCTGCAGCTATCAAACAAACGCCAATCAGAGTTAACGGCCCGAAATGGAAGGCATCACCAGTAGTTTAAAATCTACTAATCCAATCAAAAGTGGTTAATCAAAGATGGCACCAATATAGCAAACCACGTCCCAAGCACCCGATCTCTCTTGAGATGAAGATGCTAAAATGGCAACTAAGATCCCAACAGAGGACAGAACAAGCTATTGAACGCAAAGGCTTCTACAAGGAAATCATGGAGAACTATTCCACAACAATCTCCTATAGACTTATAAGATGGAATACTGGTGAGGCCACTACTGCGAGCACTCTCATGAATGGTCGTATAGCTCTTACAGAATCATTAGATAAATGCCAGGGATTTGCTTCATACTATGAATACTTGACAGTTCCTAAAGATGAACCCCACTTTGACTCTGATTACAAGTCTAAGGTACAGCAGGATCTTCTATTGATAAGACAGACATGTGCGGTGAATCAACTTCCATTTCAACCAGTATCTTCGTAGGAAGTCTCCAGTGTCATAAGAAAATTAAACAAAGGTAAAGCGGTCGACGAATTCGGGATCAGCGCAGAACTGATAATAAATGCCAGGAACAAAATACCACCTATGCTGACTTATATTTTCAACATCATTTTGAAGACAAAGCATATACAGTCTGCATTCAAGTGTGGTATCATAAACCCAGTGCATAAGAGAGGAAAGGTCCCATCATGCTTCAGGAATTGCTGTTTCTGCATTGCTGGGCAAGATATTTGACCATGGCGTCGGACGAGGGGGCATCCTATATACAGGGTTATACAAAAACTATATCAATAGCCTACTGGATCAGCTACAGACACAACAACTGGGCTCCTATATTGGAACAACTTACTTAGGGTGTCCTAATGTCGCTAATGATATTACCTCATGTAGCAACTATGTACAAGAACTGCAACTTATGCTTGACCAGACATATTCTTATGCACGTAGAGAGAAGATACAACATTCATCCAGAAAAATCAACCATCCTCTGTATGCTTAATACAAAGCTGCATAACTCCACTTCACCTACCTGGAATATGGGTAATGCTCCACTACCAGTTACGGAGAACACATCTTGGCCTCGCCCGTACAGTGAAGAATGAAAGTTCTATCAATACAGAGGAAAGGATATCTACCACACGAAGATGCTTCTATGCCATGACAAGCTCGGGCCTGCACGACACAAATGGGTTATTATCAAGATCGTGCTATCATATTTATATAATGTATGTCCTCTCTCGCCAAAAAACAAATGGACAGCCGTGAATCGTTCCACATTAGCGTGCTCAGGACAATACTCTCTCTCTCTACCAATCCGTACTGCCAAGTGCATTGTATTACTACTAGTTGGAGCGACTTAGGCCTATTGTCGTGGAATTACATATTCGACAGCTTTCGTTATTAGTAACTATCATTATAATTGAAAAACATTTACTAATGAATATAATGGTGAGACAAACCTCTCTTCATTCTGGTTCCGGTATCTCTCACAGCTGGTTTATATATAGCCAAGCTATTCTGCATCAGTATGGTTTTTCTGCGATAAAGAACCTAATGATTCTGACTCCTACCAAGCATAACTGGGGGAAAATAGTCACGACAACAGTAGATTTATACTGGAGATGACACTTTTCTCAGGAATGCGGTACATAAAAGACATTATCACTCTGCCACACTCCTGCACTGCTTATTGGCAAAATGCACCAGTCTGTGCTCACGTTCGGATTGAAGTAAATGACATGGGTAGATGTATCATAAAAACAGATTTCTTACTAGAACGTAACCAGTTCAGACAAATCTTGCCAAATTCAGCCAAAATTAAATCGATCCTATGTGTCCACTTTGTCAGCTCGAACCCCGAGGACTATACCCATATGCTGTTAAAATACAATGTCCTGCTCTCGCACAGACGGAGTCATCTCTTAGAACACAAAACATTAATTAGATCTAAGCTTACCTACCAGAACTGGATTACTGTCATTAGAGACATTAACACATTAACTCAGCTCATCATAGACGGTTCTGTGCTAATTGGCTCAAACATTATTCCAAATGACCCAGAACTGTGCAATGAAATAGAATCAACTGCGAGAAGATTATGTTACAGCATCCACTGCGGGCGAGTTTACATGCTCAATACCATAAAAAGTAGGTGCCGCAAAAATAAGCAGAGACTAGAACGAAAGACAGATCGGTAGTGTAGATCAAATTTCTTCATCTTGATGTTCTGTACATGCATGCTATACACACTCTCATGTACATCTCCACGTATTCTGATTTGTTTGACTTGTTAATTCAACCTTTTCGCTGAAGAATGATATGTTTCTTCATCATTCAGTTGTATAAAGTCACCCGTGTGTAACGTGTATGGTTAAAACATTAAGTAATTGTTACCGCACAGTTTGTGTGGGTGCTCTAACCTAGTGGAGAGACATCCGTATACAGAACAGAACAGTGCCTGCTTGATTACTATTTAACCTTGTCTCCGCTGCCTTGGATATCGATGTGCCTGCATGATTAATTATTTATTATCTATATTCACGCACAACGTGAACTTTCTACTCCTGAATGGAGGTGCTCCATATTTGGAGGAATTTACTAAGAAGATTCAAGATTCATACCCACTTTGCTTGGTTACAGAGTGCTTTTATGTATCTTATCTTATAAAAAGTGAAATGGATATGCCCTCATCCGTTCCGAGTTTTGTCATGGGAGGCCATTGATTGGGCCAAGTATCCCACCCTGAGGCAAAGCTACATTTGTCGCAAGCGAGTAAAATGCAAAGATGACAAAAGTAGAAACAGACTTGTATATGAATTACATGGTCTATTATTATTGTTTATAATTGCGAGTTTCGTGGTCCAGTGATGGCGTAGTGAGTAGAAGTATTGTCACACTGACATTTCTAGTTTATGATGGCAGTTGCAGCCTGGTTTGTTAGACATATGTGTAGAAGGATCGAGCAGGAATGATGTTAGGATGATGTTGTTGGTCCAGATGTTGTATGGTGTTGCACGTAGTACATACATCTAGGTTAGAGTGGATCAAATTGAGGTTTTTCATGCGGATTTCAGTTAGGCAGGCAGTCAGGAAGTGTTGAATGTCGTCGGGTTCACCATTACATAGTAGGCAGGTTGGATTAACAGTGTAGCGGCTAAACTTGGCTATGTTCAGCTGAAGAATGTAACATCCTGTCAGTAGCCGTAGTCGTACTGCAAGTAGGTGTATATTGTAAGGTGATGTAGTAACTGAGTAACTGGGATGTGCAAGAGGAGAAATTAATTGGATAGTGCTGGACGTACTCTAACGAGGGATACAGCTGCAGTTGTGAGTTGAGATCGCAGACAATTGCTTGTGTGTTGGTTCTGATGGTGGTCTTCCAGGCACCTTTTGCTCGTGGGCTGTCCATGAGTTCATAGCTGGATGGCAGCTCATACCTTGCCAATATCCTCCATATGTCTGCAAACCAGCTCCCCTGGTCAAAGCCTCTCATTACACTTTGTCTTACAGCTACTTCGAATAGAAGCATTTCCTGGTTTCCACCTGAGCCTCAACTGGTAAGGTGCCGAATAGGATATAAGGTGATGGGTACGCAGTCCTGTCAGGAAGGCCTAATATTTGAAGTAGGTGTTTGTGGTAGAACTTGTCTAGCAGATTAATTTCTGTATTGTTAGGGATGAGAATGTTCAAACCATGGAATAGTACAGGAAGGACATGTATCTCAATCAGGTGCATACTGGCGTTGGGTGATATCCCATTGATGCCATGGAGTCCTGTCCCCAATGAGAGAGTAAGCTGCTCATCTGGATTTTTTATGTTTTCATCGACGGTGGGCGGTACACTAGTAATCTGATCACTTTGCATGCACAAGTGGGGAGCACAGCCTGGTACTGATACCAGTTCTCTATTTAGAGTAAATGCTGGCTTCTCCTGTTTTCAGTTTGATAGGATTGCACATTTCGCTGGTTGCGGTTCGTAGAACTCGTAGGTGCTGTAATAGCCTGATGTGTCTATCAGGTGCTGGAGCTGATATTCGCTGTTTGCGATTAAGCTGACGTCGTCAGCGCAGGTCTGTGCTGCAGAGTGTACAGTCCCAATATAGGCACCATTACCAGTATCATCTAGGCAGTTGAGCAGATTGTTGATGTACAGTTTATACAGGTCTGTTGATAAAATGCTACCTTGCCTGACACCTTTCCTGAACGGAATTTGCTCTGAGCACTCACCATGCCATTTCACTGTGGTAGTAGCAATTTTGCGAAGGTCTGTGATGAGGGTCCAAGTGGCTCTCTCTATTCCAGCAAGACACAGTTTACATGCACGGCGTGTGTGGTTCACTACATCGAAGGCTGACTTGACGTCAAGGAGAGCAACGTATGTACTAAGCTTCTTGATTTACGATTCATAGGTAGCCTCCTGGAGCATCAGTGGGCTGTACATTGGAGATAACTCGGATGTGAACCCAAACTGAAGAGGGTGTTGTGTTTTAAGTATTGTCTGTTGGATGCGGACTTTCAGAAGCATCTCCAGAGTTTTACAAACTGTTGACATTGCTGTAGTACCACAATACGATGTAGTATGGTTAGGATTGCCTTTTTTCTTATAGACTGGTGTTAATTGACCTACCTTGAAGATGTCCGAAATGGTTTTAAGTCTTCCAATAGGATTCAAGATTAGGGTCAGCAGGTGTATGGTTACAATCCCCCCTCCTTTTAGGTGCTCGGCTGATATGCCATCAGTAGATGATAGAGGCTTTGCCACTATTTAATCGCTTGACCACTTGCTCTACTTCACTGTATGTGTGAATTGGATGGTTTCATTTTCTCCTGCTGCGATGTCAGATAGCACAAGTTCATCAAATTCCAGCTCTGCTTTCCTGTGGATGTCAGCTGGGATATTTGGAGGGGTGCTAAGCTGTGAGAAATGTGAGTACCATCCCTCTATGATACGATCTTTTGGGGATGTATCATTCTAGACCTTGAGTTCTGTAACTATAGGCACTCTACAGCCTCGCTGTTTGCAGATTAGACTGACGAATAATCTTCTTCGTGCCTTCTGGCACACAAGAGGATTTGGATGTCAACATTACACTTGTCCTCTAATGATCTTTGTGCCTGGCGCAGTAGCTTTTTGGCTATAGATCTTCGAGCTGAGGCTGGGTGGTTTTGGTTTGATGGTCTGTTACAGGTCTTCCAATTATGGAGAGCTACCTTACTTTCTGCGACAGCATCAGTGATTTCATTATTCCATAGCCGGAAAGGCGTCTGGCGTTTTTGGATACTCTGTGGTGACGAGGCAGTAGTAGCTGCAAGTAGGGTGTCACAGAGCTTAGAGTATACATGTATGTGTCCAGCATATTCTTGATTTCAGGATTATATCTTTTCAATGCCTTCTACAAGTACTCTTTATAGCGTTTGCTATTGAGTTTGCTTCAATTTGCTTTCAGTGGGAGCGGTGTTGCAGTCTGGGTCGGTTTCATTCCCAGCTGCAGAATTGCAATGTTAAACATGATTGAGAGAGGCTAGTGATCAGAACAGTTACTGGCCATTTCATGCTTATCCACCCCTACGTTTCTATGTGATGAGTGTTCTGGTAGCAGGAAATAATCTATAGTTGAGCTCCCAGCATTACTGGCATGTATGAATGTAGGACCAGATTTTTATGCAATAGACCTTGTGCTTGCAAGAACTCTCGCATCAGACAGTGTCTCTTGAACTTCTCCCTGATGGCTAGATCACAATTAAGATCTCCTGCTATAACTATATTAGGTGAGACACAATACTTTTGGGAGATTTCATATAGCTGATCTGGCACTTCGGTAAAATGTCTTTCAGCATCAGTGTCTTTTCTACATGGCATGTATACTGACAGTATTCAAAGAGGAGTATCCAGGCACTGGGTCTATACGCATTGTATTTTACTATCTCCATCATGTAGAGGGGTGACTATATGGTTGATATTTCCTCGCCAGAAGATTGCGACACCTCCATAGCCTTTTGGTTTCTGTGCCAGAGAGATCGGGTCGGTGTCATCAATAGCTTTGGATGCAACTGCAATTGCTGAGTTAAAATTGCTAAGATCTTTCAACTGAAAATTATACAGCCAATGCTCGTGTACACAAAGAACGTCTGTCATCTCTAAGTGTTCTTGAGTACAAAACGAGATAGTGATTATGTTCTTACTGTTATAGGTAGAGATGCGTAAGGCTTTTGGCTGGTTGACCATACTGGGCGATGATGTAGCGCATTGGCTCAGTTGGCAAAACCGTTGTGCTGCACATGCTTGGAATTCCAATCCAAAAAGAGCCGGGTTCGATCCCACATTTAGGCATGTGATCATGGTATAAAAACCTGCACCATTCCATACGTCATTCAAATGGCACGGCCTTCAGAGGGGACGTAAGGCTGTCAGTCCCATCTCGTGTGGGGCCTGTGCCATGGGGCACATAAAAGAACTCACACTGAGTGTCAGGCCCTGTATCGGGAGCTCAGTTGTGAATATGCTCTGATAGTGTAAATGGTAGATGGTGGATGTCAGCCCTGCCGTTGGTATATCCAGGATGCCATAACTGAAGCCTGTAAGACGACTATATAAAAAGGCGGATGGTACAGATATGAGGAGCCTGGACTTCACTGAATGGCATAGTTGGCAACCTGCTCTAACCAACCTACATCACAGCTGTCAGTGATGCTGTCAGTGGCTCCCTAGTTCGCTATCTAGATTGTCTGTAAATACGTTACAAATAATTGTAGAAACACCCCCCCCCCCAAGGGGTGTGGATATGTGACCGGGAACCTCACTGAGCAGTGACGCTGTCAGTCTGGGCAGTTCTCCTAACAGAGGAAATTACAATACAATACAATGTAGCTGGATTATTTGTTGTAGTTCGATCTGCTATGGAACATAGCTCGATCTGCTATGGAACAGTTAGTTGGTGTGGGCCTTTGTCTAAAAGGTGTCCTTGGTAGTGTTTTACTTGTCTCATAAGGAGATAGCGGGTGTGGTTGAAAATGATTATTTTCACAATCCTTATACAGAAAAACTGATCCGGAATTTAGTCAGGGCCAATTTGACATTTACGAAAACCAGTCTCCATAATAATCCTTCTCTAGATGGCACAGTCGACTGAACCGTACCTAAGATACCTCAAAGCCCCATAAGCCAGCCTAGCTCTCGCAACAATGCATCAGTATGTCAGCCTTTTTTAGCGATGCGCCAGCCACCAAAAGATTCTGGATAGCAACCTTTAACATAAACAATATCATGTCTCACTATGTCTACCCAAAAATGGTGGCTGACGAAGCAGATATCATAGCCTTCCAACAACATTGGCTCTTCAACTGTCAGCAGCATCGCCTTGGTCAACTCCTTAACGAGCAGATCCATTTTGCATGTAGCTGTGACGAGAGAGTGCCTTTAGCACCATTTCAACTACCATGTGGATATGGCGGAGTTAGCATCGGTTGGAGACATGATCTAGATGACCTGGTCACCAGACTTCCGGAAGGTAGCGAACACCTTGTGGCTATAAAACTTGCAACATCCCCTCCTCTGGTGATTATCTCAACGTATGCGCCCACCAAAGGGAATAAAGACAGAGACAACGACTTTCTAGACTTGGCTGCTGAATGGAAAGAGATCATCCTGAAATATGGTGACTCCCATAATATCATTATCTGCGGCAATTTCAATGCCTCTCTGTACCCATCACACCCAGACACTAGAGATGATATATTAAAAAACAAATGCTCTGAGTTAGGACTTCTTTTGAGCAAGCAGTATCCTCAAGATGGCACCTTTGACTCACATGTCGGCCACTCACAAATAGACTACATTCTTTGCAATGATCCAGGCATCATAAAAAATGTACAGATTATTAGCAACGAGCCAGTAAACCTATCAGATCATGTCCAATAGAAAGTCAGAAAAACTAAAGACCAAGCCCATAAAGAAACTGAAGTGGAAAAAGGCGATACAAAAGGCTACAGTGCTGCATTAGACTGTTATCTAGATACTACCAAATGGGACTACAACAATCTGCATTCCTGCATCACAACAGTAATCACCTGTATGAAAGATGCGTCAGACTCTACAATCCCTACCACTAACAGTAGGAAATCAGGGAAGAAGACAATATAGAACCGTGAAATTGCAATATCAGCTAATCAGACTAAAGTAGCTCACAGTCAATGGGTATCGGCGCATAGACTAGTAGACCCTGATCACCCAGCACAGTGGTTGTATAAAGAAGCGAAGACAGAATATAGACAGAAAAAAGAGACAAGCCCAAGCCAGAGTTGATCAGAATGCAACAAACAAGATCATGAAAGCATATGAGAATGATCAACAAAACCTCTACAATATGATTCGTGCGCAGAGAACCCCCGATATCAACGTTGCTACACCCTTTCTCACTGTGAACAGCACTGATTACAAAGGAGGCGACATTCTCAATGGATGGTCTATGTCCAAAACTTAAGAACTCCTAAGTCAAACCCACAGTTCGACGAAAACTACATACAACTCGTAGATCATGACATCGAATGTATTGAACAAATGGCCTCCTCATGTGCAAACATTAACGATGCACCAGCCAGTGTAACCCTGGAAGAGTTAGAAAGAGCTATAATAGAGATGAAGAACATTACAACAAAGCCCATGATATCTATGTTATCACAGCTGAACACCTGAAAAATGCTCGTCCAGTCCTCCTAGAGACACTGTTGAATATTTTCAATGCTATGCTAACCAGAGCTCAATACCCCCACCCATCCACACACACACACCCCCCCCCCCCCACCCCCACCCCCACCACCCCCCCCCCCCCAACCTACTACCCGGTGTTATCACTCCGATACACTAAGAGGTTAACAAGTCCAAACAAGATCCGGACAACTACAAAACAATTACCATTTCACCGATCCTCGTAAAACTATTTGAGCTGATATATCTCAACAGAACCAAAGATATTTTCACGTCTGCCCAAAGTCCCCTGCAGTACGGCTTCATCAAACACAAATCACCAAACATTGCCTCCTTGCTTATGGCAGAAGGTATAGCCAAAAGCAAATCTCACAAGCTCCCATTGTATGTTCTATTTTTGGACACTCAGAAGGCCTTCGATGTCGTTTACCATGGATCTCTTCTGAGAAGACTATACCCGACCGGAATCAACAGAAATCTCTGGCTTATAATGAAACAAATGTACCAAGGGATGACAGCCTGTGTGAAATGGCAAGGTCACCTTTCACCACAGGTAATACTTACGCATGGAGTACTACAAGGCGGGAAGACCTCAGCTGACTTTCGCAAAATATATGACGACCCACTCCGTCACTCTTTAGAGCACACAGGAACAGGCCTACATCTAGGATCAGAGTATATTGGTACAGTAACAGTAGCTGACGACAAAACCCTGCTGGCAAATTCTCCTCATGATCTACAATGATTAATCGATACGGCAACTAATCACGCTAATATGGAGTGCTACATAAATGGGCTATCCAAGAGCCCTTACCTACCTCAACTGCAGATGGAGCTGTATATATGCTTCTGGATGCACGTCCAATCGTTGCCAAGGTAGACAAGCGTAGGCTTTCTTTGTTCGGAAATATCACAAGAGCCACGACTCCAGGGAATACAACATCGCTCTCAGGCGACTGATTACCAGATCTAACCATAATGACAGCTGGTTCGTACAAACAGTTCTCACCCGTTACAACTTACCAGCTGCTCTAGAGATTCTTGCTGATCCTCCATCTAAAAGCCAGTGGGAAAGGATAGTATCTCTTGCTATCAATAACACTGCCAACACTCAACTCAGGCCTCTACTGCCAAGTAAAACATTAACAAGATATCTAAACACAAACAATTGTGCAATCACCAAACCTCATCTCTCCTGGCAATCATCAATGTCATCTACTAACATTGTTGAGAAAGCTCACATCAAGATCCGTCTGCTAACAGGAACATACCCACTCGACGGGCTCTGCGCGAGGTTCAACCAGTATGAGAACAACAGCTGTCCCCTTTGCGAAATCAGTGTCAAAGACAGAAAGCATTCCTAGCCATTTGTTCCTATCTGGAAGATACACAAACAAAGCATCACGTGGTTTGGGATTCGTCCGAAGAAATTTGAAGCGATGCCCAATGAAGATCAAAGAGCGAGCATATACCAGCCTAGTACGACCAAAGCTTGAACATGCCTCAACAATATGGAACCCACAGCAGATAACTCGAATTAAGCAAATAGAGCAGGTCCAAAGAAATGCGGCACGCTATGTACTGAACCAGCCATACAACACCAGACAACCCGGCAGCGTTACATTAATGTTACAACATTTACAATGGGACTCGGTACAACAATGCAGAGTGAGAAGCGACGTAATATTAGTGTGCAAGATAGTGAATGGACTAGTAGCGATACCACAATCATACCACCCAATGACAGTTAGCCGAGCATCTATGCAGCATGACACCACGGAAAAGTTCAGCACATATCAACAGGGCCGTATTTAGAAAAGTGTGGGCCCTAGGGCCAAGAATGAGCGGAAGAGGGTCTGGGGTCCTCCCCCAGAATTTTTTTTACATCTAGGTGCTCTGAGACGTCCAGAAAGTCTACTTTTAGGCTGAATTATGGCGCTTTCTTTCGTTGTAAAGTTATTTTATTTTGCACATTTTCGTAATTAACATTATTGCTAAACACCAAACAAGAATTGGGGCCCCCACAAATATTAGAATAGAATTATAATGCATGATTAAGAGTTCTAAACTAATAAAGTTTGCTTTAAATGTCCTATAACTTCGAAAAAAGTGCATAATTTTTTTTCTTATTTTTAAATTGTGGGGGCCCCTTGCTTGTGGGGGCCCCGGGGCTTTTGCCCGCTTCCCCCCCCCCCCCCTTAAATACGGCCCTGCATATCAAACATCAATAAATTCTTATAAACATTCATTCTTCCCAAGAACAACACCTTCGTGGAACCGGCTACCACAAGTTTCAGTAACAGCGCCAAGTCTGGACGCATTTAAATCTGCCATCCAGAAAATCGCCATCTAGACAGACCCTGTACAGCGTTTTTAATTTGCACAGCACCATTGTACATAGCATGCGCACTGCTTGTCCTCGACATATGATGTATGCTTGCGGATAACAGTCGAATATATCATTGAAGTTGAAGTTGAAGACATGAATGCGCGGTTTGGCTGACATCGGAGAAAGCCTTAAGGAGAATGAAATGTATGACCTGTGGGAAACTGCAAAGAACGACCCTGATATGCCCACACAACTTCTATTAGACTGTACCATGTATATTGACAATCCTTCATTACAGCTGTCAATCGAACACACTGCACGTCAACTAATTTGCAAACTACACCTGCAACGAACCAACAGGCTATTAACACATCAGTAACAAATCAGTGCAATCGTGTACATAGCTTCTTAGACCCTTAACTTATACTAAATACGTATGCCCATCTATAGTATTTTGTCTGCGAGTAAATACATGAATGCACATTCCATCCGGGTGCGAATGGCGTGGTACCTGGCCTTAAATTTCCTGCTATCTTCGCTAAATACATACGACATTGACAACAACGACTTTCCGCGGTCATGATTCGAGACAGTCAACCAAACCTCGTGTTCCATATTGCATTTACAGACGCATAAATAGGAATAAATAAAGCTTTTATATGGTCCACGTCAGACCATTTTATCGCTTTACATTCTAAAGTAAATGTACGCTATTTCGTAATAACAATATCACACAAATTTTGGACTTTGGAAATGCGCAGCAGGTTTCCGTAAAACAACGAGAGGAACACACACATAATGAAGAGCCATATCCCAAAGGCAACGGGGGCCCATGAAGAAACCACAAAAGCTATATCATAAGCAGAAACCGGAACCAAGAAATCTCGCGACCGACCGTATACGAAGCTTTCTCAGTCGCATAAAAGATATCCGGATTGTACTAACAGTAAGCCTAACAAAACGAAGAATGAGCTTATTAAAACAGACACAAGAGCACAAAGAGGTCAAAGCAGCCTGGTCAATGGATGGCAGAATATTTTGTCAAACACAAAAGGACAAAAAAATGCTGATTGATAGGATAAAGGACCTTGATAAGCTACAATGAATATAATGATTGATAAAATAGATGTCTGTTAATATATGCTTCTATTATAATCTTTCAGAAAACAAGGCATAGCGGGGAAGTCCGCATACAGAGTGAAATGTAGCAGCAGCTCCATTATGTGGTAATGGTAAATGTCAGTTGTCCATTGCATCCAGTGTCGTCAAGCTGTTTATTTAATTTTTTTTTTTTGCTATATGCTGAAAAATGCCATATACACATTATTTTTACTTTGCTTTGACTCCGCTGCTGATATATGCAATTGATCTACCCATAAAATGCTGTGCATTATGTATCAACATGCTTGCCTAAATGCTTGTAGCCCATTAAGCGTGATGCACTCTTATTATTAACCCTTGAACAAATTAATACAAGTTTAGTAAACCAATCTATGCCTATCTGCTATCTGGCATGAGGGTTACTTTCAGTAATGGTGTCCTCAAAATACTCGACATAGTTCCTGTATGGCATGTATTGGAGCACTGAAATTGAGGTTTAGCCATTTAACACTCAAACTGACCGATTCCGGCTCAGACAGCGCTACTGAGAAGTATCATTGTGCGGATATGGAGAGGACTTTTCATTGAGATAACCGGACCAGTCATTCCACTGTTAAATTTTCGGAGGTAGTGTTCACCTGATCTACAAATAAATATTTTCTATGAGAAAAGTTGAATTCTCTTGACCAGATTTGAGGGCTAAAGGATTGAAACGGATTGATCAGTGTAAGAGTCAAACTTACCACCCTGCCTGTCTGCTTTTTCATTTATTTATTTGCTTATAAATCTGTCTATTGTTTTTTATGTTGTATATAATGTATGAAGATATCTGTCCAAATGTATGCAGTCTGTTAATCCCTGGTGCCATGTTATTAACCCAGCCAACGATATGAACCCAATGAACCAACCGATCCACGGCAAGCCACCAAACAATAAAGCCAATGAGCAAAAGAACTTTTGTTTTTCAGTTGCTGAATGTTGTGAGTGCAATTTGACGGAAGGTTATTGGTGGCCTAGGCCACCAACAGCTTACAGTCAAGTCGTTTTCAAGATATTTAGCCGGTCTAGAGACATAACACTTGGTAGAAGTGGTCTGCAGAAACTCAACAGTCAGACGCTTATTAACGCTCTCAGTGAAATCGGCCTGAATGTCCACTCAGTTACCAACGGCTTCCTGTCAAATTGTTTTAAAATTGAAAATGTCGACGTATAATATTTGCTTGTATATCTATCTATTGTTTTTCTCCTGCATATTGTGTATCAACATGCCTATCTAAATGCATGTAATCTGTTAACGCTGATGCATTGTTAACTGTCTCGCTGCTGCAAGCTACCAAACAATAAATTCAATGAGTAAAAACTCCTGACTTGCAGAATGTTGTGAGGGCAATTTGACAGAAGGTTGTTGGTGACTCAACCACCAACGGCTTTCAGTCAAATTGTTTTCAAGACATTTAGCAACGATATGAACCCGAATGTTCATTGAGCCATCAACAACTTTCAGTCAAATTGTTTTCAAAATATTCAACATGTCTCTTGTATGGGAGCATTGAAGATCAAGCATTAGAAGCAGTTGGTTGTGCATTTTATTTCCAATGAAAAACAGCCACATATAAATCTATTATAAATGTGAAGCCCAAAACAAGGGAAATAACCAGTAATACTTTATATTAATATAACGCCTATGCGAGTTATCTCACTTGCAATGCTAAATTTACTGATCTCTAATGCATCTTATATGTACACACACAGTTCACTTGCCATAAAATATGTGTACATAATACCATCACTTAATCTGCCAACCAAGAAAATTATCAAGCAGCCACTTGCCATTGCCTGTGGGGTTTTCTAAGTAAAATAAGAATTTAAAGACAGTCTTAAAATCCAATCTTACTCATTTCCTCTCCATTTCCCTTCCTATCTATGCACACCAAATTCCCGTGTTCATCTTGCTCAAAGCCAGTAAAAAGCAACCAATTTGGCATATTATGTGATTGCTGTGGTGACTGGATCCATCTAAAATGCTCCAAACTTACTACCAAGGAGTACATAGCTTTGGAAGAAACTGAGGAGCCATGGTGATGCATCAACTGCAATTGCAGTCTATTTCCCTTTAATCATTATGATAAGGAGTCAGAATTTACCTTGACGATACATGAATAAACCTATTCAGTCTTAACAAGAGTTACCGACCCACAATACCCGAAAATGAACAAGATGATGTTGAAATTAACCTTCCCTCCCCTGAATGCAACTACATAACACCAAAAGATTTCAACGATACCATGACAAACAATACAGACTCAATTTCCTTTTCACTATTCCATGTGAACGTTTGTTCAATCCTGAGGAACATCGATAAGCTGACCACTGTTCTCGATATGTGCGCCCACGAATTCAATCTCATAGGCATTACTGAGACATGGATAAAAAATGACTCTCCAGTTCACCTAATCAATATACCACATTATGTATTTATTGAAAAGCACAGAACGACTAGACCACGTGGAGGAGTACTACATAAAAGAAAGCATACAGTACACAATAAGAGACGATTTATCAGTAATAGAGGATGATATTGAAACCCTCTTTATTGAAATTCCTACAAACAGCAAAAATAAAATTGTTGGTGTTGTATATAGCCATCCAAAAAGGAACTATGAAGGAAACATTAAATGAAATTCTTCTAATTATACAAAAGGAAAATAAAACGGTTTATATTATGGGTGATTACAATGTTGACTTATTAAGGGGAAATTGTTTTCAGACTCAACATTTTCTAAATCTATTTCATGCATTTAGTTTCTATCCTGTAATCACCAGATCAACAAGAATTACGGAAACTACAGCTACAGCTACAGTCATTGATAATTTCTACACTAATTCTACAGTAGAATGTAACACTTTTCAAGGCATTTTTGTAGACGACATAGCCGACCACTTAGGCTACCTATCTACTACATAGAAACACTTATAGTTAAACAAAACTCATTCGCAAAAGAAAAAATAACCTGTAGAGATTTTGGCAATGGGAATATAGAAAAGTTTCAAAACAAAATGGCTACAGCTGATTGGACTCAAGTGCCTGAATGCTACTCATGTGAAAATGCTTACAACACATTTCATACTATTTGCACAGAGGCCTATGAGCACAGCTTTCCACTAAAAGAAGTTAAAAGGATCAAACAAACTCCTACTAAGCCATGGCTGATAAGAGGATTGATTGCTGCCTGTCACAAGAAAAACAGTCTGTACCTAAATTTTATCAAAATTTCAACTCAGTATAATGAATTGAAGTTTAAGAAATACCGGAATAAATTAAACCAAATAATTAGGATGGCAAAAATAAATTATTATCAAAATAAATTTAACGAAAAGAAAGATGACATAAAAGAGACATGGAATCTTGTATCGACACTGTTAAACAAACAAACAAGCATGTAAATCAGAAACATCAAGATTTATTTATAGCAATAAGATTATAACTGACAGGCAGGAAATTGCAAACAAATTTAACGAATACTTTATTAACATTGGGCCAAATTTATCCCAAAAAATTCAAGCTAGCACAAATGCCAATGTACAAGATTATCTGACAGGTAGCTACCAATCTTCAATTTTCCTTAATCCTACCAGCACAGAGGAAATTATTAAAATACTAATGCAAATTAACCCAAATAAAAGTGCAGGGGTTGACAACTTTAAGTGAAGAATATTTAAAAACTGTATCTCACAAATAATAATTCCACTACACCACATCTGTAATTTGTCATTGGTACAAGGAGTCTTTCCTTCACGACTAAAAGTAGCACGGGTAGCACTTATATATAAAGCAAAAGACTCCTCTGATTTTACTAACTACAGGCCTGTCTGAGTACTACCTCTATTCTCAAAGTTCCTAGAGAGACTATTATAACCGCCTGTCAAAATTCCCAAACAAACATTTTATATTTTGCCAATCACAATATGGATTTAGGGAAAAGCATTCGACTATGCTAGTACTTGTAGATATGATGGAAAGAATATCAGACTCTCTTGAAAATAAAGAACATTTATTAGGAATGTTTTTGGACCTTTTGAAAGCATTTGATACAATTGACCACAAAATTTTAATAAGAAAACTATCACATTATGGAATACGTGGCATTGCACTCGATTGGATAAAGAATTACTTGGCTAACAGATCGCAATATGTGTAATACAATGGAGCTCTCTCTCTCTCTCTCTCTCTCTCTCTCTCTCTCTCTCTCTCTCTCTCTCTCTCTCTCTCTCTGGGAGTGCAGAACTAGTTTGCAGTGTTCGTCAAGGATCAATTCTTGGCCCTCTGCTGTTTCTACCATACATGAATGATTTACCCACCATTTGCAACTGCCTATCACTCATACTATTTGCAGATGACACCAATGCATTTTGCAGCCGAAATGACATAGATGCCCTGTACAAAACTGCAAATTATCAAATGGAAAAAGTAATACAGTGGTTCAAAGTGAATAAATTATCTTTAAATGTCAGTAAAACTAACTATATGTTATTCACAGACGCAAACAAATTTTTAAAAAACACTCCCAAGAATTCACATAGATGGTCAAGATATAGAAGAAGCACAATCTGTTAGGTTTTTAGGCATGTATCTGGATAAAGGGCTCACTTGGGAGAAGCACATTGCAATTATCACTTCCAAGGTAGCAAAAACCAGAGGTGCTATGCGTCGTCTTAGGTTCTAATTACCAAATAACATATTAAAATCACTCTACAGCACATTAGTACTTCCATATATCACCTACTGCAATACAATCTGTACTAACACATACCAATCTAAATTTAAAAATCTGGAAGCACTACAAAAGAAAGCTATTAAACTATTCTCTTCAAAATCAGTGGGCCAGAATATCTTCAAAACAGAAGAGCTACTAAAACTTAAAGACATTGGAAAATTGCAATTATATTCTATCCTGAGAGACTTCTACACTGACAACTTACCAACGCCACTGTCAACACGTTTTAGACAAAACACTGAAATACACTAATATTATGCCAGATCATGTCACTATCTCCATATAAACTACTGCCGCACAGAAACATCAAGAAACAAATCCTCCACACTAGCCATCAAACTTTGGAACAGTACTCCTGCAGACATTCGCACACAAATCATAACATTACATAACATAACAAGTATATAGCTTACCAGGACTTTTACGTCCTATTATCAGCTGGTGTATAAACTATAATTATTAATTATTAATGTATGGTGATTTTCGGGCGATTTGGCTTATCTAATGCTCTATAGTTGTAGTTCACTGGGTGCGTTACATAGATTTTGTCTAGTCTAGCTTTGAATGTGTTTATGGTAGGTGAGTCAAAGACTGTTTCCGGTAATGCATTCCACCAGTCTATGATTCTGTTGGAGAAAAAATTCAGTCTATTGTCAGTATTCACTCTAGTTTTTCTAAGTTTGAATTTGTGGCCACGTGTTCTGTCATCTTGATTTAATGTGAATAGTTTACTGGGATTTACTGAGTAGATATTATTAAGATACTTAAAAACATTTATGGGATCTCCTCGTATTCTTCTATACATTAAGGTTGGCAAGTTTAGATTTCGAAGACGATTTTCATAGGACATGTTCTGCAAAGCTGGTACCATTTTAGTGGCTCGTTTCTGGACTTTTCTAATTGTTCGGCAAATTTGCATGTGTGTGGGGACCAAACGGGACCAGCATACTCCAGATTAGGGTGTATTAAACTTTGGTACAGCATCTTAAAGATGTCTGTAGTAATGGAATGAAACGTTCTACATATAAGCCCTGTCATTCTGTTGGCTTTTGATGTGATGTTATTTATATGTGTTTCAAATGTTAAGTTTGAATCGATTATTATACCCAGGTCATTGATCTCGCTCTCCACCTTTAGGGCTACTGTTATATCATTATCAAAGAGTTTGTACTTACAATTACTGGCACTTGGCTTGTGGCCAATGTGCGTAACTGAGCTTTTGTTTGTGTTGAACATTAATTGCCAATTTTGGGCCCAGTTTTGAATGGCCTCTAGATCATTTTACATGATTTCACAATCACTCACATCAGTTATTGAGTTGAACAGATTATTATCGTCTGCGAAAAGATAGAGTCTGGATTTTATGTTTCTTGGCATGTCATTTACATATATTACAAACAGTAGTGGGCCAAGTACACTGCCCTGTGGGACACCGCTTATGACCCTGGCCCAATCTGAGGCTGCCCCATTAACCACGACTCTCTGCTTTCTTCCTATTAGAAATGATTTAATCCATTCTAGGAGTTTCCCCGAAATACCATATGCGTTTAACTTGATAAACTATCGCTCATGTGGTACAGAGTCAAAAGCCTTCTTAAAATCAAGATAAATCACATCAATCGATTTCTTATTATCCAAAGCATTTGTCCATTCATCTATTACTTCTAGCATTTGAGTTACCGTAAAATGGGGATACTTGAGACAGCATGGTAACTTGAGACAAAATGGCTGCCATTTAAGAAAAACTGACATGTGTTTTATGTGCTTTAAAATATAGAAATTTATACAGTTCCAGGTAATTAGACATATTGTATTTGACAGATTTCTTGTTATATGGCATTCTAATGTCATTTCCATAAAGAAATATGACACGTTGAGATGGTATGGTGAAACCGTGAGTAAAATTTACCGCCAGAAAACTCTGTCTGGTTATCCAATTAGAATTGAGTTGGTTCACTAGGTTACTATTTGAAATATTTGCCTATAGTGTTGGGAAAAATGTACTAATGTATGTTTTAAAATAACTTTTAGCAGGTTGATTCAGTTCATTATTACCCAAAAACAACTACTACCTGGGGTAACATGAGACACTGTCTCAAGTTACCCCATGGTAGAGCTATATGCTAAAAATCAACTAGCATTCATTTTCTAGCAAATGTAGAAGCTTATATTATCCTTATGAAAGAATACACATGGTCCTTTATTCCACCAACAGTTATAAGTAACTTTGTCTGTCTGTTTGTCAATAGGTCTGTCTGTCAAAATTAGACACTCCTAATTTTGTGTGGAGTCCCTCGAACCCCCACCCTCCACTATTCCAATCCATTCTTATTGTCATAGACAAGTCTCATAACTGCAACAAGCTATTAATAAGTCAATCTGATTATGACATCATAAACAGTCCGATTATGATGTCATGAATTCTTGTCATAATATATTGACTAATCAATGACGTCATAATGTATTTCAGAAACATTGACTCTATCATTCAAAATACTATTAAAAAGTTGGTGCTATCGCAGGGAGAAACCTGTATATTAGGCCACCTGCCTTTGCAACCACAAGATGGTGTCCACAATAGACATGTTTCTCCCTGCGATAGTGCCCTTAACCCTTAGCACACTGATGTCGAAAAGTAGATAGTTACAGAGTCAGGAAAAGAAAGGCTAGTGTACATTAACCCTTAGCACACTGATGTCAAAAAGTAGATGGTTACAGAGTCAGGGAATGAAAGGATGGTGTACATTAACCCTTAGCACACTGATGTCGAAAAGTAGATAGTTACAGAGCCAGGAAAAGAAAGGCTGGTGTACCTTTTGAAAACAATTGCTGCTGAAACCTGTTGCTGTCATAGACAGCAACAGCTTTCAGCAGCACTGTTTCCAAAACGACCACCAGCTATAATGTGAAATGAAATTTTATTAAAAATTTTAAAACTTCAGAGTGCTAAGGGTTAAAGTGAATCGACCCAAAATTAGGTTTTAGTACCAGTGCCTATGCACTTGTTTTAATTTGTGATGGCATAGAATTAACCTTGCATTATTATTATTATGTTGTAGGCTCTGTGAGTTACCGGTACCGTAATTACAGTAAATAGACTATAGTAATGCCACGAATACATACAAGACGCCTCGGTGCGCGCAGATATGCAGACTTTTCAGCCAGTATCAAGTTACACAGGAGCCTTTTAACTTGCAATATATATGTTTAGACATTGCCGTCTCAAGTAACCCAAATGCTGGGGCAACTTGAGACACGCTTTAATAAAAACATTTAATAACTCAAAAGTCCTGAATATGTGTTTCTTACTCATTAATAACAGTCTCTAAGCCAGTTGAACTACTTAACATATATAGTCCTTGCATCACTCAATTCATTTCCGATATGTTGGCACATTACCGTTAAAATCGTCTCAAGTATCCCCATTTTACGGTACCGTTGATCTCCCCCGTAGGAACCCATGTTGGTATTCGGTAATTATTTCACTTTTCTTCATATACTCTATCAGCTTGTCCCTTACTATGGTTTCAAGTATTTTGGATGGAACTGAGGCTAGACTGATGGGTCTGTAATTGTTCAGATCCCTTTTTGCTCATTTTTTATGCACAGGTATAACATTAGCACATTTCCAGTCAGAAGGGATAGTCCCTTCTGATAATGACTTGTTATAAATTATGCTAAGTGGTTCAGATAGTACATCTTTTAGTTCATGTAAAATTCTTGGATGCAGGTCATCAGGACCAGCTGATTTATTTGTTTTTAAATCTGCAAGTATTTTTCTGACGTCTTCAACAGAGACAGTAATATTGTTTATTGTTGTTGTAGTCTCTGTTGTAAATGTTGGGATAATATCTAGGTTCTCATTGGTGAAGGTACTAGAGAAAAAGCGATTTAGTTCTTGACTTTTTCTTTCGTTTGTGGTTATTAAATTGCCATCAAGATCTTCTAAGTCTCCCACATTATCTTTGGACTTGAGCTGGCTATTTACATTAGCCCAGAATCATAAATCAGAAGTCATACAAAAAAGTAATTAAAAATATGATAATACAAAATTACTAGATCAGCTCTCAATGCGCTACTGTCACGATCTAAAGGGCCTACCATGGCTTCCAGAATGCATATAGTATCTAGTCATCACAGCAACAAATCTAATATTGAATTAACAGCTTAACCTGGAATAATAGAATATGCAGATCCTAAAATTATGTTACTGTTCTAAGCCGTAACAACCCCTTGTGTTGGAATTTTAGACTAATTTGATCAGTAGTCTGAGATGCGCGAAGCCATCGTTCACTGCGTTCGCTATTATTGTACAAAAAACATTTGTATTACGCGATTATGCGGTGCTCCTACATAAAGGAGGTTTATCCCCAGCAACAGAAGAAAAGGAATCGTTGTACAATTTTCGTATATTGTTTGTAAAATGTCACGTCACGAAGGCGTTGAATACGGAGAGGACAAAATCGCTGTTATTTTAGATATCGGTACCGCTTATACAAAGTAAATAATTTCTTGCTATCGGTTTATCTTTAATCAATGCAAAGCGTCATGTATATCCGGGATATAAATATGTATAAATATACATAAAATAAATATGTATAGGTATACATAAATGTCTATAAATATATGTAAATGTGTATAAATATATATAGGGCCTATAGTATTTAGTCATGTAAATATCTTAATATTTTAATTATATTATAGTATCTGTTTTTATCTGCATTGTAATTGTTTTGTAACTGTACTGTGGTAGCTATGTATGTCTCTATGTTGAGACTTTGTGCTTTTAAAAATAAATAAATACAGGTTGAGAGGGTAACGAGTCGTTTCGCCCCCTATCCCGTTCGCCATAGGTCGTTTCGCATCGGGTCTATTCGTTCCCTCGTCTGGGCCATTTCGCACCCCTTTGATATGGCTTGTGTGCGAACGGGAATGCAGAGTGTAGTTGAATTGAATTGAAGTGCCTTTGTAATACCGATACCGAAAACCTTTGATGTATTGACGACCTGACCATTTCAAGTTATTCTAAGTGATGTTAATTGCTATTAATAATTATATGTATATATATATATATATATAGGGGCCGCCCTGAGTTTCAGATAAAAGGAGTCCATGATGGCGTCAATTTGCCAAGATTTGGAGTCAACTAACGAAGTTTGGAGTCATAGCACCCAAAAAATTTTCACGGAGATTTTTAAAATCTAGATGCTCCCAGAGCGCTTCTCCTGCCTTTCTGGGGGGTAAATAGATGGTTGTCGATCGTTTCTTGACTTCCATCATGATTTTGGTACTTGTGTTTCGCAAACTCGAAAGGGAAATAATTCACGTTTATTCACATTCAATCTAGTACCAGATTTATCATATTTATTACCACAGCTACGAACTGTTTGTACATTTTCTCGGCCAAAATATCAGTATTTGTATAACAACACTCATTGGTAACATCTTTCCAGCTTGCAACAATTTCAGGGTTCCATACTTTTCCCAAACATATATTTCAAGATTCCAGACCCACTATAATAATTAGTGACTAATGACCCAATATTTATAAATATCTTAACACCCTCCTCCCACCCACCCACAAATCCCACTACAAAAACAAAGAATTGAATATCTTACATGGTTGTGGCTTACCTAGTTGAGCAACCCCCCCCCCCCCCCACTACCACCTTAAAAGCAATGGCTTCCAGTCATATTATTTATCAAAATGTTTAAAAGAATATGCATTAATTTGTAAAGAATTCCACCTGTATCAAAGAACTACAGTCTTAATGGTCCCAAAAACAACAGGGGTTGAAATGTTTATAAAATTGTACCTGTGACGGGTAGATTTTTTGTAACTGTTACCAAATATTTGTACTTGCATAAGCAGTGTACATTTCTAATATAACACAATAACCCACAAGTCCGCCACAATAAAAAGCGTAACCAGCTTTAAGGCATTTAGTAGATAGCTTGGCGCTTCTTAACTTGTATGCTTTAAACTAACAATTTACTGCAAATGCGATTTACTGGAAATAAGAGTTACTACGCACCGGTGTTCCTGACATATAGTCCTGTTTTCTCGGTCGCTCCAAAGCAATGAATCACTTAATTATTGGATGTTATTACTGTCGGAACGTTCCAATAATAATATATTGGGTCATATAACCCGTCAAATTGGGTGTTAACATATTGCTTTACTGCGTTTAAAAGCGACACATTGACTAGATTTTTCCTTCGCCAGAGATTGGTTGAAATAAATTGTGTGATTAATTCGTTATGAATGACAACAAGGCACATGATCAAAATTGTACTATGATAGTATATTTTCATTCATGCCTATTGACATCGGATCTCCCGCGAGCCAATCAGAAACTATGAATGCACATTATCGATTATTATTGACTGCGCAGTCACGCGAGACATTTCTCATTACGTGTGAATTAGCAGCCCCCCCCCCCCCCTCTAGGCTGATTCGTGTCATAATTTGTATTGTTGAAATGACTAACCGGAATCGCAGCGTTCTGTAAGAATGGAATGTTTACGTTTTTGGAAGCGTTTACGAGAATCCAGTTATCCAGTTGGATTCCCGTATTTTTCAATTTCGAGAATATTACGAGCATCGGATTACCGGATTCCCGTCAAATTTCGAGCCCTGGAACAGCTACATGGGCATAAAAAAACTAGGTTCCACTTGATATTTAAGTTAAAACTTTACAACGGATGTTATTCTTTCACTGTCGACATTTTCTTGGCTTATGACCAGAATTGCCCTTATGCATCCTTTTGCGCGTATATACGCATACAAATGGCAGAGGGACACATAAAATTAACCCTGCATCCCCGAGGACGCACGAGGGATGCAGTAAAAAAGTGTAGCGGAAACTGGTAACCGTGTGTGCTTAATTATCAATTATATTATCGTGTGTGTATATTTATTTGTGCATGTTTTTACTTTAAAAAATATACCTAATGTATTGTGTGTTCAATAAAAACGAACTTACTGCATTGTTTAAGACTATGATTTGTTGTATGTTTTCTTGCACAACTCAAAGTTGTTAATGCCCATAAATCAGATTCAACCGCCACATTTAATTGTAAACACAATCCCCAAATTAGTATTCCATTTGATCTAATTTTTATAAATAATGAGTTTACAAGCCTGATGTCAGTCGCCTTGTTTGGCCTACAAATTGCAAAAATACCCGCCATGTTTCTGTCTGTTGTGCTAAACGTCAGTGTGATGTGTCAGTATTTGATTGGATAACAGCGGAATCTCCCTCTAGAGGAACTCACGCGTGAGAAATCCAATACAACTGATCAAGCGTATACAAACGTGTCTGGGCGTCTTAACGCTTTTCACAGCTCAGAACATTGGACAGATCACAAAGTTGTTATCACTAATCTGCTGAATATTTTGAAATTAATTTGTGCATGCCTACTTGCCTAAAGCAGCAACGACTTACAGGCGAAATATTTTTTTCTATTTACTTATCAAAATATCTAAATAGATGAAGGAATATATGGAAGATATTGGGATATCTTTTACATTTGAATGGCCATTTGACGGATTAGCGGCGGTGTCTTTGTATTGATGTTTGAATAACAGTATCAATACGCGCTATAAGCCGTCTTTTATTTAGCAATAGCGGCTGATTGATTGACTGATGGATTAGTGTTTATAATGTTTAACAATACTCGATCGTTAGGTGTTCCCTATTCAGGGTTCGCATGGATCATGGAAAACCTTGAAAGTCATGGAATTTGAAAATCTAAATTCCAGGCCTGGAAAAGTCATGGAAAATCATAATTTTGGTCAAAGTCATGGAAAAGTCATGGAAAATGAAAATCTCGCTTAAATAAATCTAATGGCATAAAATTCCGCTGTAAGTGTGACAGGTTATCGAAACAAGGTGTTGGCTTGGTCGTGTCATAACACGATATTCGCTCACAATGGCTGCATTGTTATTGAGCAATCGCTGCCAACAAGTCTCGGTAGTCTCGCGCTAGCGAGAAAGCGCGAGATTCTCAACCCAAAAAAGAAACGTTAATTATGCAGATCGATTATGCAGATCGGCAAGTTTCGGCTACTACTACGAAGTATGGTAATAAATACGAAAGCGAATGCGAAACGAACCTAAGAGAGTGAAGTCTGCGATAAATTTTAGTGGAAGAAATTGTTTTCTCAGCGTAAACAAACATGTCGTCATTTTATAAATTGCGATCAAGCTGGGATTTTCAGATGTGTAAAGTAAGTAAAGCTAACAGTAAATAGTTGCTGTAATGTGTTAATTTTTAAGTTCGCGATATTTCCGTGATAAAATATGACTAAGAAAGTTTAACTATTGGTAAAAATGCCCGGAAAGTGCAGTTTTAACGGTAGTTTGTTATCAAATGCGCAGTGCAGTGGCTGGATAGAACGTGATGCTATCGCTTCAAAAGCGCGATGTCGGCTTTGTCTAAAGTCTCGACGTATCTAATATGGGTGAAGCTGTGGTGAAAAGCCACTCAAAAAGCTCAAAACATCTGGATTTGTTAGCCAAACCGAGAAACAGTATTAATATAAATTAATTTCAAAATATTCAACAGTCTGCTACTAAATAAGTATTACAAAATTTAATTCTTCAGGGATTTGTCAGTTAAAGGGTTAATCTTGAAATTTTTCCTATATAATGTTGCATCTCTTTAGTTATATATTAATGCTCACAGTGAAATTAGTTTCAAAATAATTTAAATTAATTTGTCTGGATGGTCTTGCTGCATTAGGCTGGAATAATTTGCAGCCAAATTGGTTTTAAAATATTTAAAAAATGATTTCATGGCCATGATAGGTATATTATAGGGATATTAGCCCTACATATACCATTCCAGTGGTAAATATTTTTTATATAGTGCTCAATATATACATATGCTCTTTGTCTAGATAAGGTTGTACATATGATGCCATGGTGATGATACTAGATAGCTAGTGCTATTAATCTTTACATCTATGCCTGTAATAAATTGAATAATGTTGAATCTCTAACAACGCTCAATGAAATTAGTTTCAAAATAATTTAAATTAATTTGCCTGGCTGTTCTTGCTGCATTATGCTGCAATAATTTCCAGTCAAATTGGTATTAAAATATTTAAAAAATAATCTCATAGGTATATTACAGGGATAATAGCCCTACATATATACCCTGTGTTATTATATAGTGCTCGATATATACATAATATGCTCTTTTTCTAGTCAGACATATATACCATTTGCCTGATGGCCACTAAATAATGCTCAAATCTGTTTAGTAGATAAACTCCATTAAGGCATTTGCAGAATCAGGAAATTATTTTTGAAAATTTACCATAGGATTCATAGGCATAGTCATTCCAGTGGTAAATATTTAAAAAAAGTGTTCTGGTTCTGCTAATAAAGGGTTAATCTCGGATATTAAATATGATATATGGGAATCTGTGATAGTCAGTTATATTTACCTCAAACTGTGATGACCAATGCTAATAATAATATTCCATATATAGTAGTATAGTGCCTATATGTACGCTGTCATGTGACTGTCATTTAAAAAGAAGTTATATAATAAATCTAATTCATTTATTTGATCTGTTTGCTATTTATTGTTGACCCTTTCCCCTGGACATCATAGTCCTTTGATTAAAATTTGACTGAGATGTTGATTCTTAGAGGTCATGGAATTTGTTAATTTTGGTTATGGAAAGTCATGGAAAAGTCATGGAATTTCAGATCGTGAAAGGTGTACAAACCCTGCCTATTTCTCAACTAAAGAGCTCATCCCAGCAGCGATGTTCAACGATATCGGCGATCTACAGGTAGGCATACGTTAAAATATTGATTTTTTCCAAACAGGTTACAGCTCAAAGCTCCCCGATACAAGCTTCCTTATTGGTTACACGCTAATGTGTTATCTATGCGTCCAGCAATCGCGTTACATAGTTAGTCCCTATGAATTAGACATATCCAGTTATTGGCTTATATATTTTCACTAATTACGCAGTTTAATCTGATTTATACAGATTATTTTTGATAAATTATTGTTTTGTCTGATCTTAGCCTATGTATTCCAATATATTTAGTCATTTCAGTTACATTATAAAAAATATGCGCGCATTATATCGAAGTAGGTCAAGTCGTCCTTGGGCAAACTCGCCCCAGACACTCATAATTGTTCAATTCATCCAAAGTCAAGTTATGGTTTAATTGAAAAACTAATGCAGTGGTCTTTGCTAATTACTAATGTAGTGGTCTTCAGAAATTTTAATCATACAAGGTTGTCGATGTAGGTTGGTTGGTTTATCAGACAACAAACAAGTACAGTGCTTTAAGTTATTGTTTATTGACATGTAGTTCAAATGTTATTAGTTAAATATACACGGGCCATTTCAATAGATCAATTTTAGCCACCATTGTAGATCACAGAATACATATTTGAAAATTTACCACTATGCATAGTTAATATTCTCTATATATACATTAACAGTACACAATATCATAACTAGTGCTTTCAACATGTTTAATAAAGTGCTTTATAATTAGATCAATGTGTTGTGTTTATTTTAAGAAAAAAACATGGGCCCCCCATATTTCAGATAAGGACCCCATGGAACCCCCAGATTTTACAGTGGGACCCCCAAATCTGAGAGTGTGGGGTCCTTGGGACCCCCCAAAAATCAGATGTTGTGGGCAACACTGCTTATGGCATTAACATTTGTCTTGTTAATTACTGCATAATAAGCCAGCTTGTGAACATAAATTCAAGGCGAGTTGGTTCTAGGTTGAATTGACCAGCAATCGAGGAAATATGTCGTAAAATTCACTGTGTGAAAGTTAACGCTCTAATCGCATCTCCATCTAAAATATATGTGGATGTGATTATTTTCAGAATGTTTAATCGTAATGATTAAATATTGACCAAATACCTCAGACAGAATCAGCTGGCATCTCCGTGCATCGGTTACATTTTTCTTTATAAAAAGCACAAATACACCATCGTAGAGATTCTAATTTCATCAAATGTCAAACAAATCATGATCATGGTACTATCTCTCGTAGTGAATTATAATATGGTCACAAATCACATCGCTTTTATGGATGTTTTAACGTCTGTGTGTCATAGCTTGGATTGAAAATGTTAAGTGTGAGCAAAATATTGTTCGGAATTTGACGCGCCAGTTTACACGCCTAGATAACATTTTAAGGGGCCAAACCTATGATTTTAGTGCCACTGGCGTGTTGACATGTGGGTAGCGCAGGCCCTGATATATATATATATAATTTTTTTTTTAATTTGCTATTAATAATTTAATATATATATGCATATTTATTCATCAAATTTTTTTTTAGTTGAAGAAATTTTTGAAATTTTAGCACTGGAATGGCTGATCCATCCGTCCACTCATCGATCTGGCCATTCATCTGTCCATCTCATTTCCGATAAAGCTGCTTAAATTGCAACTATAAATGGTAGTGGCTCACTTGTTTCAAATTCTTTTGGGACTGTTGATGCGGTGCATAAAGGACTAACTACATTCAGCTTAATTGTTTTCAAAATGTATATGCATAATCATGTTTGAGTTAATAATTTTTCTGATCAAATTCAGGGATTGTATGAATTTTGCTTATAATTTGAAAAAATCCTTCTCCGTCTTCTGTTGGCATCTAATTAGAAAAAGTAATGGCTTAATTAGTGCGGCTTTCATCAAAGCGTGAGAGTGTGTGCCGACACATGCACGCGTCTGCGCGTGTACATGATAATTACTCAATGATTCACATACAATAATTGGAGGCCTACTCTGATCTTGATAAAAATGCAATGTGTGATGGATGGATGGGTGGATGGATGAAAACTGACATATGGGAAGCATAGAACAAACACGAGTTATTAATTAAAACTGTTATGGAAATAAAAGAAATGAGATCATGCAGATTGCATCAAATGAATGATTAAATGTGTTGATGGATGGTGAGTGGGTGGGTGGGTGGATAGATGGATGAAATGGCAGATAAGATGGGTATGGTGGATGGATGGACAGATGGATGAGCTCACGGACAGGCGGATGGACAGGCTGGGGGATGGATGGATGGACGAAAGGCAATGCAGATGATTTAGTGTAGTTGTAAATATATGGACTACAAGTTGCGTACAGTATATTTGATGAATAATGAGTAATCTTCAGGCGGCATAACTGAACCAGGAAACCATGCCAATGTATTTAAATGTGTTCAGGAAAACTTACTCAGGCACTGGGATGAGTGACGTTTTGGCGGCGTAATCCTACAATGTAAAATTCTGAACTCAGATTGGCAAGTGTTAACACTGATTTGTGGAAATGCTGTGATGTAGATGGGTGTTCCCCGCGTCATCTGCGGTATGCCACCTACACTCATGGTTACACCCTGCTGCATCTAGCATTTGTTTGCATGCTGACTTGTGGAGGCCGTGGTTGGTCTTATTGCTGTTGTTTTCATTTTCTGCGTTCACCAAACTTGGTATGTGGATGCATCTTAGGTAGAAGGTGTGCAGAGTATGAAAAGTAGGTCATGCTGACCTACTTTTCATGGTTGATTGAATATCACAGAAAATGTTTGTCCGGACTACATACACAAACAGACGACAAGCGAGCATGATGCGCAATCAGGCCACCCCGCCCACTTGCCCATATATGGTAGGTTTGACCTCGCCTGCTAAATAAGGCAGTGTATTTCCCATGATTCATAGCGGTAACTAGGACAAGAATGGCTGGCGCACTGGAACTGGTGCGGGATTCGCTCGGCCGTGAATGTATTGGGCCGTGTATCAAAACATATGAAATATTTTGCAATAAAGTGTATATCTTTCGATGACTGGCTAAATAAGCTACACATGTGTGAAATTTGGACGATGTAAGCACTAAACTTGAGAAGTGAGAGGAAAATCTGATTTAATTTCAGTTTTTTTGTACAGTTGGCATCGTAGCCCCAGGCTTAGAATAACTTCATAAACGGAATAGCGTGGGGCTACGTTTCGCAGCTAGGTGAGAATATGAACTCATCATCATGACCATCATCATCTTGTAACTTGTAAATTCAAATTCAATTTCAAAGTTGTTTATTTTGCTACATAATAGTAATTGTAGAAAGTCAGAATGGGTAGTCCATCAAAGGCTAAGCCTATAATCGGTTGGACCCCTACATTAGGTGATAGCTAGTGAGGCCAGAATAAACCCCAAATGGTTTTGGAAATCTGTGAAGAGTAAATTGAAGACGACAAAGACAATATCGGACCTAGTTAAGTCTAAAGCAGGTAAAGAAGAATAATTAACAGCATCAGATGAGGAGAAAGCTCAGTACTTTCACACTTCTTTGCCAGTGTGTTCACTAGGGAGCCGCAGTTAGAAGATGGACCAGGAAGGAGGCGAAAGGCGATACAGCCCTGGCTGATAGTAAGATTGCAGAAGATATGAAGAAGAAGCTGTCAGCGATAAAAACTGACAAGTCACCAGGCCCTGATGGAGTACATCCGAGAAGTCTAAAAGAAGAAACGTATTCGGTCATATCTAGGCCATTAGCAATAATTTTTAATACAGCACTCAGTAGGCTTGTGCGATTATTGCGTTGAGTGATCGCCATCGATTATTAAAAAATAACCGCGACTACTCGATTAATCAGTTTGGATACAAATTGACAAGACATAGGAATATCAATGGCGAAAATTACAATGGCGTTTAGAAAAGTATTTGCAGGGCAATAGAAGACTATTTTTGAAAATGCTTCACTGGAATGCCTGGCTCGATCCTCGACCCAGGCATTCCAGTAATACATTTTCAAAAATAGTCTTCTCTTGCCCTGCCAATGGGCATACATTCACTAAGCAAAATGTAATTTTTCATTACCGATCGCATTAAAAGTAATTGAAAGTTAGGTTTCGAAATATTGTATGCAATAGAAAACATTCACGATTATTCGATTCTTTAATTTTTAATCATATAAATTCACGATTTAAAACATAATCGTGATTTTCGATTTAATCACATAATCACGCAAGCCTAGCACTCAGCACAGGTAAGGTACCAAAGGATTGGAAGACGGCGAATATAACTGCTATTTTTAAGAAAGGGAGTCAGAAGTCAGCAAGCAACTATAGGCCAGTGAGCTTAAACTGCACATTGTGTAAGGTGGTGGAATCAATCTTCAGAGACCACTTCATTTCAGGCAGATCCATGTCACTGCAGTTGTTGCAGGTGCTAGATGGATGGACATAAAAACTAGAGGGAGGCAGCAACATATATGTTATATACCTTGATTGTATGAAAGCGTTTTGATACAGTACCTCACCAGAGTCTCATTAGTAAGCTAATGAGATATGGAATAACAGGACAAGCCCATCAATGGATCAAAGCTTTCTTATCAAACAGAACACAGGGAGTTATAGTCAACAACTCAACTTCAGAATGGAATAAGGTTATCAGCGGGATTCTCCAGGGCAGTGTGCTAGGACCAGTCCTCTTTGTGTTGTTCATAAATGACCTCCCAGAGACCCTGACATCAGAAGCTTATATGTACACTGATGATACAAAGATCTCACGTCTGATCAAAAGTGAGGAGGACCAGAAGGTGCTGCAAGAAGATCTGTTTAAGCTACAAGATTGGTCCGACAAGTGGTTGCTACGATTCATCCTGAGAAATGTAAAGTAATGACAGTTGGTAGAAGTCAGGGAGATGAGACGAGAGATTATTCTATGAGAGGTGACAGTGAAGAAGGGTCCAAGCATAGACTGATTAAGATCAACAAAGAGAAAGATCTAGGTGTCACAGTGGATGGCTGGCTCTCATTCGAGGATCACATAAGTGAGAAGGTCAACAAGGCAGCAAAAATGATGGGGCTGATCCGGAGGACATTTGTGCACCTAGACATGGAAAATTTCTTATGACTGTACAAGGCACTGGTCAGACCTCACCTTGAGTATCCTAATGCAGCGTGGCATCCACTGCGTAAGAAAGACATTGTTACAGTGGAGAATGTCCAAAGAAGAGCCACAAAGCTGATACCAGAGTTAAGGGACCTTAGCTATGAAGAGCGTCTGGTGAAACTGAGGCTACCAACATTAACTTACTGTAGACTGAGAGGCGACATGATTGAGGGCTATAAGATGCTGCAGGGGGTGTATGACAGAGATGTCGGTCCAGAGATGTCGGTCCAGAGATCCCTCTCAGGGAGTCAACGCCTAGGGGACATCACTTGAAGATCTTGAAGATAAGAGCAAGGACTAGCCTGAGACAGAACAGCTTCTGTATACGGATTTCAGAGCCATGGAACAGCCTGCCTGAATCAGTAGTGAGTGCTCCAACAGTAAAGGCATTTGAAGCACGGCAGGATAGACATTGGAAGTAGCAAGAGATAATGTACAAATTTGATGCGGAAGTCAGTATCTACGCTTCGAGACACAGCGCATCAGTTATGTTAGAGAATTGTGATGGCGAGGATCTGGACACATAGGACAATCCTTTCGTCCAATAACTACATGAGGTTATGAGGTATTAAACAGAGTCACAATATTTAACAGTGACAGACACCTGCAAATGCACAAAGCACATACGGCAGTATATTATTAGGAGTAGCATCTATTATTCATATATAATTACTTTTATAGAGTTGATATATCATGGTCACCCGGTTGCAATATATTGTTAATGGCGGTATGGAATATGATTGGTTGGTTGTAGGCAAATGTCATCATATGGGTGCCTCAGAATTCATGCTTTTGGTCACAGTTGATGACGGGAGAAGTGATGTGTGTCATGGTTGGTGACATAGTGATGTTATTTCCTGAAAACAAAAAACTTATTCGACTTAGGAAACGCGAAAGATATCAGCTTTTCCTTCAACATATTCAACTGAAACCTGGTACATTGGTTTGTTGTTATCGTAACGAGGTTTTCGTCTGGGGAGGTAGGGGTGCTGCGTAGCTCTAACCGGGAATAAGCAGATGGACTGGCTGATTGACTGTTAGCTCAATTCAGTGGCTAGTAAGTGGGCTGACTGGTGGCTAACTCGATCATTGACTGGCTGATTACTAGCTTGTTGGCTGATTGATTGAGTACTTCTTAAATATGAACAACAACTCGGACTAAATGTTAAATAACTTGTTTTTCAGTAAGATATCACCATTCAACAATCATCAGTTGTACTTATATGTTACACTTTTATTCCAGTCTTACTAGTGTGGTCAAGTTAGACCCCACACTCTTCTGTCCATCGCTCTCCTTTTCACACAACTTTCAGCTCACATTTATACAGAAATTTACCCATTCATCGCCATGTCAATAAACAGAAATAGAGTTACATAACAGTAGGTAGAGAGCCATAATTGAAATAATTATTTTAATTATCCCTTTTATTTCCAAGTTCCATAATCTTATTAAATTTCTAGTAATTTCCATGAAAATAATTTAATCAAAAGTGGTTTCTGTTTAGGCAGCAACAACCCTGGGTCAAATTACTTTAACAATTAATCCACCTGGATACCAATATGGTCAGTATATATTGTTTGTGTTACTTAGAGAATGAAATGGTTAATAGCAGTTGGTCAAACATTACATGAATTGTGTGGACTTCATTGACGAGGGAAAAAAACCCCTTGAACTTCTCCCAATAGCTGCAAGTAAACTAAAAATTGAGAATCTCTTTATGAATGAATCCAAAACAGAGTTCACCCACATATACCTATCGACAAAGCATGAAACTATAGAAAATGACGACCCACTTCGTGGCGGCGAACCATGGAGGAAAAGTAAAATCCTGGGCTCACTGCTTTGCAGTACTGATGACATTTCTGCACACTGCGTCATGGGGAACATAGCTTTCCAGTCCTTCTGGAAGCTATGGATTCGTAGATCACAGATGACCTTGATTAAAAGGCTGCATTTATACAATGCAACCTGCGTATCCTTGATGCTGTATAACTTTAAGAGCTTGGCAGCTCCAAAGGCAGTTCTAGACAAACTTGGTGCCTGCCACCGCAATCACCTACGCACCATCGCTGGACACTGATGGCCAGACAGCATAATTTCCAATATGCACTATACAAGATGTGTAATACGTCGCCGCTGTCTGTAAAAGTCGCGCAGCAATGATGGTCCATGTTTGGCCATGTGCTAAGGATGCCAGAAGAGACACCAGCACAGAGCCTTGGAATTCGCCCTACTCGGAGCCAACAAATACAAAGCCAGGAGAGGACGTTATTGCATAAATCTGCTAAGCGTGCTACAAGGTGACCTCAAGAAAGCAGGACTCGGTACACTCAAGTCAAGAATGGACCTGAGGAAGCTAAGGATTTCGGCTGAGGACACGACACAGTGGGCAAAAGTGAAGAAGGACTGATTGCAGCTGTAGGATGTTTCTACTACTACAGCCGCAGAATACAGTAATCATACATGTCTTATAATACTTCTGGTGTCAGTTTTAAAGGTGTTGCTAAAAGAGTTGCATAACAGCAACAGCTGAATGCAACACAGTTTACAATTGATACTAACTAGTCAACAAACAAGACATTGAATATTGTAGACTGACGATTCAGCAATAAAAGGTATACAGCCTACTTATTGTCCATTAAAGGTTAGACTTGTGCCATAATTGTACCTATTGTCCAGTAATCTGCCCAATCAACAACAATGGACTACAAATGGTGAGGCAGGAGTGCAATTAGCAGGACACAAGTTAGTTTCTACAAGTTTATACCTTGATAAAAGAACACTTACAGAATTAGATGTAAACACATCACAGGTGGAATTTTCCTGTATGCCTTATAAATGCAGCCTTTTAATCAAGGGCATCTGTGATCTACGAATCCATAGCTTCCAGAAGGAATGGAAAGCTATGTTCCCCATGACGCAGTGTGCAGAAATGTCATCAGTACTGCAAAGTAGTGAGCCCAGGATTTTACTTTTCCTCCATGGTTCGCCGCCACGAAGTGTGTCGTCATTTTCTATAGTTTCATGCTTTGTCGATAGGTATATGTGGGTGAACTCTGTTTTGGATTCATTCATAAAGAGATTCTCAATTTTTAGTTTACTTGCAGCTATTGGGAGAAGTTCAAGGGGTTTCTTTTCCTCGTCAATGAAGTCCACATCGTCGGCATATTCCATCTCTAGTGGCATGCCCAGTATTGGGGGGGGGGGGGTTGTGTTTGGTCTTGTGGAACTTTCCCGCACAGATTTCAATGCGGCAGCAAGGTAGCAGGTGAAAAGCATCGGAGATAGACCATCTCCATGTGGGGAGCCGATTGATGTCTCAAACTCTACAGACTTCACTGACTTGACTCGTACTCTCAGCTTGATGTCTGCAAGTAGTAGTCTCACTAGGCATAGCTCATCTTCATTGCAACTGGCCTGGCGTAGTATATCTAGGATCTTTGAGCATTTAATTGTGTCGAAGGTTTGTGACATGTCAATGCCCATTTTGTGGAAGTCCCAGTGTTTGGACATGACTACCGAGACAAGCATGCGTTGAGCCGATACAATGTCTGCGCAGCTGCGTCCACGTTTGAAGCCACTTTGACATGATCCGGTGAAGTAATCGATCTTGTATCAGATGCGGCATAGAGTAACATTGGATAGGATTTTCCATATGCTATTGAGGAGCAGAATGGGCCGCAGATTGGCTGGGGTCCCAGGTGGCTTCTTGGGCTTGGGTAGCGCGATATGGGTGCCTTGGACTACAGCATCGATGGGAAGGTGGTGCATAAAAGCTGAATTGATTAGGTGCGTGATCAGTTTTGAGATAATGTCACTTGCATATTTGAATATTTTATTGCTCATATCATCAGGTCCAGATGCACGTCCATTTTTCAGGGCTTTAGGTGCCTTCTCAACTTCTGCTGTTTTAATTGGTGTTAGTAATGGCCTGGGGTCTCCTGAGAACGGGTGCAAGGGCTCATCATCGTTGTCAGTGAACTGTTCTTCGAACCATTCTTGGATCGCCTCGGCTTTTCCCTGGTCAGTCTGCCTGTTGAATAGCAAGATCCCTTAAGCGTTCGCTAATGTGGCGCAGAATAATATTGCGCTCCCGGTGTAGTTTGGTGCGGTCATCAATTTGGCCACTTGATAGATGCGCAGCCGTAACGCTTTCTGCTCTGCTGACAGTTTTACTACTAGAGGGTCATCAGTATACCTAGTTTGGTTGTTTTTAAGAATACATATGGTGCTGGTAGCGGATGATTCCATAGATTTCAGTATTTTGGTTATGGCTTCGTTTGGATCGGAGCTGACATCGATGTTAGCTATCTGCTCCTCGAGGGCTTTTTTGTATGACATTTGAGTGTCAGTGTCGCTGATGAGCTTGGGTAGGTTGTAGGTGACTCTACCCTCTTGCCTGGTATGGTGTTTATATATTAGGTAGAGATCGTTCATCTGAGGGCGTGTAATGACTAGCTTATGGTCAGAATTGAGATCTGTGCCTCCATACGAACGAGCGCTCCGGAGTAAGGGTTTTGCTTCTGTCTTGCATAGTATGGTCTATTTGGTTGAAGACAGCTGTTGTAGCCTTAGAACCGTTTGAGGCTTTGCGATCATTAATGTGTCCAGTCCATGTTGTCCGGTGACGGCATGGGTGTTTGAAAGCTGTATTTGTGACAAATAGGCCATTGGAACTAAGGAATGCCACCAGTGCATCTCTATTGCTGTTGCGTGTACCCTCTCCATAGGATCCCATGCATAAGCCAAGTCCTGAACTTTTGAGTTTACCCAGCTTGGAGTTGAAATCTCCACACACAAACAGTTGCCATCTAGCTGGGATTGTAATGGCAGAGCTCGGTTCCGCATAGAAGGAATCTAATATTGCTGGATTCTCTTTGGCTTTTTCGGTAGTTGGGCCGTATGCATTGACAATTCGACACTTAGTGGTGGTGTGTTTTCGCGTAGGTATAGCCAGGTCGATGAATGCAATGCGACATTAGTGTTACGAGAATGGTTTTATACGAACAATTGCTCACCGGCGAAGACAATAGAGTCAAATAATGGCACCAGCTAATATCAATCTAAAATCTAGTTAGTTAAAGTGCCCATAAATTAACAAGTAGTCATAAATTTAGCTAGGATATGTATCTTTTAAGGATAGATGAGAACTTTAAGGGCTAACTTGCTCATCATTGAATTATCAGTATCTCAAATTCTATCTAGTCTTCAAACCAAAGATATAACTAAGTTGTTAAAATTAAGTTTAGTAGAAACTGTTACAGCCATAGGAGACAAAAGTATTCAGTCAAATTAATTTTAAGATATTCAATAATGTATCTAATAACAGCTGGCATAATAAATATCATCAACCTTCAAATAGAATGAAATGTGATAACTGGTATTATATATATCATTTAGGATGAAATGCATTAAGGGCATATAAAGAGCAGTGTATAATTTACACATATTACATGTACATTTTATAGCCAACAATGTTCAGTAAATCTATGACAAATATGACTGGAATTGAATTGGAATTTATCAATTCCGGTCAATTCAGATTGTCAATTCCAACTCCAATTCCAATTTCGGTGTCTTAAAATTTATCAATTCCAATTCCTGAGTCCTCAGATTTATTAATTCCAATTCCAGTATTGAATTGGAATTGACTGATCAATTCCAATCGGAATTAACCCCAACCCTGATAGGCATATTTTCCTGTATCGCGTGTGTATCGATACAACAGGTCACGATACGATATGGATATCGTGAGGTTGCGTATGGCGTACAGCCCTGGTTTGAGTGCATGTATAGACCCAGGAGCTTGTGTTAGCCATGTTTGAGTGCATGTATAGACTCAGGGGCTTATGTTAGCCATGTTTGAGTGCATGTATAGACTCAGGAGCTTGTGTTAGCGATGTTTGAGTGCGTGTATAGACCCAAGAGCTTGTGTTAGCCATGTTTGAGTGCATGTATAGACTCAGGAGCTTGTGTTAGCGATGTTTGAGTGCGTGTATAGACCCAGGAGCTTGTGTTAGCCATGTTTGAGTGCAGGTATAGACTCAGGAGCTTGTGTTAGCCATGTTTGAGTGCATGCATAGACTCAGGAGCTTGTGATACATGTAGCGATGTTTGAGTGAATGTATAGACTCAGGAGCTTGTGTTAGCGATGTTTTGAGTGCATGTATAGACCCAGGAGCTTGTGTTAGCCATGTTTGAGTGCATGTATAGACTCAGGACCTTGTATTAGCCATGTTTGAGTGCATGTATATACCCAGGAACGTGTATTAGCCATGTTTCAGTGCATGTATAGACCCAGGAACGTGTATTAGCCATGTTTGAGTGCAGGTATAGACTCAGGAGCTTGTGTTAGCCATGTTTGAGTGCATGTATAGACTCAGGAGCTTGTGTTAGTGATGTTTTAAGTGCATGTATAGACCCAGGAGCTTGTATTAGCCATGTTTCAGTGCATGTATAGACCCAGGAACATGTATTAGCCATGTTTCAGTGCATGTATAGACCCAGGAACGTGTATTAGCCATGTTTGAGTGCATGTAGACTCACGAGCTTTTGATAGGCAACTGAGCATAAGACCCTTGACTGGCCTTGAGATTCCTCTTATCAATCTCTGATAGAGTTGGCCGGAAATTCCAAGGAGAAAATTTATCTCATCAGGTTGGTGACATGTATTGCAAAACAATAACTCACTTAGAGAATGCTAAAGATACTTGCTAAAAACATTAAAAAGAATTTTACTTTTCCGAACTTCCTATCTCAGATGAATATAATGAAGATTATCCAACATGTTCAAAAGAAAATGCCTAGTCGTGTGGATTGTCAACCATCTTGATGAAGTCATAAATGACAAAAAAAACCTCTTCCTCGAGAACTACTAAATAGATTATATTCAAATATGGGACCATTCATGACCTGGAACATTTAAGTTAAGAATGTAAAGAGATGCTTGGCACTGTGTGCCAATGAAGTTAATAACGTAAAGCAATGCTTGGCTGGCACTGTGTGCCAATGAAGTCACTGAACAAGTTACAACAGGTTCAAAATTCTGCAGCCCATGTCCTGATGAAGATCAAGAAACGTGATCACATAACCCCTGTATTGAAACACCTCCACTGGCTACCTGTCCGTCAACGTATTGACTTCAAACTTATCCTCCTAACATGGAAATGCATGCACGATGAAGCTCCAGAATACATGAAGGATCTCATTATGCCCCACCATCCGCACTGTGCTCTTCGCTCTACAGATCAACACCTGCTAAACATTCCACGATCCAATCTGAAGTCATGTGGAGACAGAGCTTTCAGCATCGCCGCGCCAAAACTTTGGAATACCCTACCACTGGATATTAAAACGATAAGCTCTAGGGAGAAATTTTAAGAAAGACTAAAAACACATATGTACCGAAGCGCCTTTGAAAATTAGTCAAATTTATAAATGGCGCTATACAAATGCTGTATTATTATTATTATTATTATTATTATTATTAATAACGTAAAGTGATGCTTGGCTGGCACTGTGAGCCAATGGAGTTAATAACGTAATGAGATGCTTGGCACTGTGACCCAATGAAGTTAATAACATAAAGATATGCTGGCACTGTGTGCCAATGAAGTTAATAACGTAAAGAGATGCTTGGCTGGCACTGTGAGCCAATGGAGTTAATAACGTAATGAGATGCTTGGCACTGTGACCCAATGAAGTTAATAACATAAAGAGATGCTGGCACTGTGAGCCAATGAAGTTAATAACATAAAGAGATGCTGGCACTGTGTGCCAATGAAGTTAATAGCGTAATGAGATCCTTGGCACTGTGTGCCAATGAAGTTAATAATGTAAAGCGATGCTGGCACTGTGTGCCAATGAAGTTAATAATGTAAAGAGATGCTTGGCTGGCACTGTGTGCCAATGAAGTTTGAAGTTTGTTATTTGATGCTCTTTAATGATAAATTCGCTTAAATATATATTTTCTGCCTCAAATGCAGGTGAGTGATACAGTCTGTTATATTTTTGTCAAGCCCATAGCGAAGAGGAGAATCTCGACATAGTGATCTAAATGGCGTCTGATGTGACAAGAATGAGGTAAATGTTCAAGTTTTTCAATGTACATTTAATTCATCAAGGGCTTATCTGATGTCAATGAAGCTGTACTGATTTGGTTTGCATTATCATTGCACCAAATCTCTGTCATAATGATTTTGATTTTCAGATTTTTTCCATACCTTTCCGACGTTTGGCCACGGCCTAGGATATTTTTGTGTGATATATATATACATATAATATATCCTGTTTAAGCCAAGAATTAGAAGAATGCTAAAGTTTTTGAGTTGACGTTTAATCAATGAAGGACATTGTTTATTACATCAGTGCATTTAGTATACATGACAATAAATAAGATTTTCAATGTTTTTCCTTATTTTTACCAGGTTTGGACATAGTTTATTTTTGTGTGATTAATATCCTGCTTGACCCCAGAATTAGATTTTATTTTTGTGTGATTAATATTGTGCTTGACCCCAGAATTAGAAGAATGTAAAAGTTTTTCAATGGTCTCTTAATTTATCAAGGGCTTATTCCATCCTAATGAAACGTTACAGATTTGTTCTATATCATCAATGCATTCAGTTTGCAGCAACGTTAAAATGAATGATGTTTTTTCTATACTTTGACATGGTTTGGACGTAGTTTATTTCTGTGTGATTTGTCACCTTTTCAAGAATAGACATTTGATTTGCCAAGGAGGTATACTATTTTAAGAAATCATACCACACATGATGTGTAATATATGCGGAAAACATAAGGGCTCGACACGCAGGACACAGGCTATCTAGTATTTAATTTTGATCCTTATGCTCTTGTTTTTTTATTCAAAGGTGTGGTTTCGCTGGTGAGAATGGACCCAGGTGTATTGTGCCAACTCTTGTTAGAATCCAAACTACAGGAAAGGTATATTTTACTCTCCATCTGATTTCCTCAGTTTGTTGTGGCATGTTCAGTTATGGATTTCTCTACATGTATATACTATGTATATGTAGGGTGATCACAATTCATTCTGGTTTTAAGTTTTAGTAGCCATTCAAGTAGTGTTGTCATATCTACATGTAGAGTTGTCATTTACTAAACAACTACAATGGACAAGTGCCGAGTTGAATTCACATTCTGACTGACGCTATAATGGACAAGTGCTAAGTTGAATTCATGGTCTGACTGACGCTATAATGGACAAGTGCTGAGTTGAATTCACGGTCTGACTGACGCTATAATGGACAAGTGCTGAGTTGAATTCATGGTCTGACTGATGCTATAATGGACAAGTGCTGAGTTGAATTCATGTTCTGACTGACGCTATAATGGACAAGTGCTGAGTTGAATTCACGTTCTGACTGAAGCTATAATGGACAAGTGCTGAGTTGAATTCATGGTCTGACTGACGCTATAATGGACAAATGCCGAGTTGAATTCACGTTCTGACTGATGCTATAATGGACAAGTGCTGAGTTGAATTCATGGTCTGACTGATGCTATAATGGACAAGTGCTGAGTTGAATTCACGTTCTGACTGACGCTATAATGGACAAGTTCTGAGTTTAATTCACGGTCTGACTGACGCTATAATGGACAACAGCTGAGTTGAATTCATGGTCTGACTGACGCTATAATGGACAAGTTCTGAGTTTAATTCACGGTCTGACTGACGCTATAATGGACAAGTGCTGAGTTGAATTCATGGTCTGACTGATGCTATAATGGACAAATGCTGAGTTGAATTCACGTTCTGACTGATGCTATAATGGACAAGTGCTGAGTTGAATTCACGTTCTGACTGACGCTATAATGGACAAGTGCCGAGTTGAATTCAGGTTCTGACTGACGCTATAATGGACAAGTGCTAAGTTGAATTCAGGTTCTGACTGACGCTATAATGGACAAGTGCTGAGTTGAATTCTTGGTCTGACTGATGCTATAATGGACATGTGCCGAGTTGAATTCATGGTCTGACTGACGCTATAATGGACAAGTGCCGAGTTGAATTCATGATCTGACTGACACTATAACGGACAAGTGCTGTGTTGAATTCACATTCTGACTGACGCTATAATGGACAAGTGCTGAGTTGAATTCACATTCTGACTGAAGCTATAATGGACAAGTGCCGAGTTGAATTCATGATCTGACTGACGCTATAATGGACAAGTGCTGTGTTGAATTCACATTCTGACTGACGCTATAATGGACAAGTGCTGAGTTGAATTCATGTTCTGACTGAAGCTATAATGGACAAGTGCTGAGTTGAATTCATGTTCTGACTGAAGCTATAATGGACAAGTGCTGAGTTGAATTCACGTTCTGACTGAAGCTATAATGGACAAGTGCTGAGTTGAATTCACGTTCTGACTGACGCTATAATGGACAAGTGCCGAGTTGAATTCAGGTTCTGACTGACGCTATAATGGACAAGTGCTAAGTTGAATTCAGGTTCTGACTGACGCTATAATGGACAAGTGCTGAGTTGAATTCTTGGTCTGACTGATGCTATAATGGACAAGTGCTGAGTTGAATTCATGGTCTGACTGACGCTATAATGGACAAGTGCCGAGTTGAATTCATGATCTGACTGACACTATAATGGACAAGTGCTGTGTTGAATTCACATTCTGACTGACGCTATAATGGACAAGTGCTGAGTTGAATTCACATTCTGACTGAAGCTATAATGGACAAGTGCCGAGTTGAATTCATGATCTGACTGACGCTATAATGGACAAGTGCTGTGTTGAATTCACATTCTGACTGACGCTATAATGGACAAGTGCTGAGTTGAATTCATGTTCTGACTGAAGCTATAATGGACAAGTGCTGAGTTGAATTCACGTTCTGACTGAAGCTATAATGGACAAGTGCTGAGTTGAATTCACGTTCTGACTGACGCTATAATGGACAAGTGCTGAGTTGAATTTATGTTCTGACTGACGCTATAATGGACAAGTGCTGAGTTGAATTCACGTTCTGACTGACGCTATAATGGACAAGTGCTGAGTTGAATTCACATTCTGACTGACGCTATAATGGACAAGTGCTGAGTTGAATTTATGTTCTGACTGACGCTATAATGGACAAGTGCTGAGTTGAATTCACGTTCTGACTGAAGCTATAATGGACAAGTGCTGAGTTGAATTCATGATCTGACTGACACTATAATGGACAAGTGCTGTGTTGAATTTACATTCTGACTGACGCTATAATGGACAAGTGCTGAGTTGAATTCATGTTCTGACTGAAGCTATAATGGACAAGTGCCGAGTTGAATTCATGGTCTGACTGACGCTATGATGGACAAGTGCTAAGTTGAATTCATGGTCTGACTGATGCTATAATGGACATGTGCTAATTTGAATTCATGGTCTGACTGACGCGATAATGGACAAGTGTCGAGTTGAATTCATGGTCTGACTGATGCTATAATGGACAAGTGCTAAGTTGAATTCATAGTCTGACTGATGCTATAATGGACAAGTGCCGAGTTGAATTCATGGTCTGACTGACGCTATAATGGACAAGTGCCGAGTTGAATTCATGATCTGACTGACACTATAATGGACAAGTGCTGTGTTGAATTCACATTCTGACTGACGCTATAATGGACAAGTGCTGAGTTGAATTCACATTCTGACTGATGCTATAATGGACAAGTGCTGTGTTGAATTCATGTTCTGACTGAAGCTATAATGGACAAGTGCTGAGTTGAATTCACATTCTGACTGACGCTATAATGGACAAGTGCTGAGTTGAATTTATGTTCTGACTGAAGCTATAATGGACAAGTGCTGAGTTGAATTCATGTTCTGACTGAAGCTATAATTGACAAGTGCTGAGTTGAATTCAGGTTCTGACTGATGCTATAATGGACAAGTGCTGAGTTGAATTCATGTTCTGACTGAAGCTATAATTGACAAGTGCTGAGTTGAATTCATGATCTGACTGACACTATAATGGACAAGTGCTGTGTTGAATTTACATTCTGACTGACGCTATAATGGACAAGTGCTGAGTTGAATTCATGTTCTGACTGAAGCTATAATGGACAAGTGCTGAGTTGAATTCACGTTCTGACTGACGCTATAATGGACAAGTTCTGAGTTTAATTCACGGTCTGACTGACGCTATAATGGACAACAGCTGAGTTGAATTCATGGTCTGACTGACGCTATAATGGACAAGTGCCGAGTTGAATTCATGATCTGACTGACACTATAACGGACAAGTGCTGTGTTGAATTCACATTCTGACTGACGCTATAATGGACAAGTGCTGAGTTGAATTCACATTCTGACTGAAGCTATAATGGACAAGTGCCGAGTTGAATTCATGATCTGACTGACGCTATAATGGACAAGTGCTGTGTTGAATTCACATTCTGACTGACGCTATAATGGACAAGTGCTGAGTTGAATTCATGTTCTGACTGAAGCTATAATGGACAAGTGCTGAGTTGAATTCACGTTCTGACTGACGCTATAATGGACAAGTGCTGAGTTGAATTCATGTTCTGACTGAAGCTATAATGGACAAGTGCTGAGTTGAATTCACGTTCTGACTGAAGCTATAATGGACAAGTGCTGAGTTGAATTCACGTTCTGACTGACGCTATAATGGACAAGTGCCGAGTTGAATTCAGGTTCTGACTGACGCTATAATGGACAAGTGCTAAGTTGAATTCAGGTTCTGACTGACGCTATAATGGACAAGTGCTGAGTTGAATTCTTGGTCTGACTGATGCTATAATGGACAAGTGCTGAGTTGAATTCATGGTCTGACTGACGCTATAATGGACAAGTGCCGAGTTGAATTCATGATCTGACTGACACTATAATGGACAAGTGCTGTGTTGAATTCACATTCTGACTGACGCTATAATGGACAAGTGCTGAGTTGAATTCACATTCTGACTGAAGCTATAATGGACAAGTGCCGAGTTGAATTCATGATCTGACTGACGCTATAATGGACAAGTGCTGTGTTGAATTCACATTCTGACTGACGCTATAATGGACAAGTGCTGAGTTGAATTCATGTTCTGACTGAAGCTATAATGGACAAGTGCTGTGTTGAATTCACATTCTGACTGACGCTATAATGGACAAGTGCTGAGTTGAATTCATGTTCTGACTGAAGCTATAATGGACAAGTGCTGAGTTGAATTCACGTTCTGACTGAAGCTATAATGGACAAGTGCTGAGTTGAATTCATGATCTGACTGACACTATAATGGACAAGTGCTGTGTTGAATTTACATTCTGACTGACCCTATAATGGACAAGTGCTGAGTTGAATTCATGTTCTGACTGAAGCTATAATGGACAAGTGCCGAGTTGAATTCATGGTCTGACTGACGCTATGATGGACAAGTGCTAAGTTGAATTCATGGTCTGACTGATGCTATAATGGACATGTGCTAATTTGAATTCCTGGTCTGACTGACGCGATAATGGACAAGTGTCGAGTTGAATTCATGGTCTGACTGATGCTATAATGGACAAGTGCTGAGTTGAATTCATGGTCTGACTGACGCTATAATGGACAAGTGCCGAGTTGAATTCATGGTCTGACTGACGCTATAATGGACAAGTGCCGAGTTGAATTCATGATCTGACTGACACTATAATGGACAAGTGCTGTGTTGAATTCACATTCTGACTGACGCTATAATGGACAAGTGCTGAGTTGAATTCACATTCTGACTGATGCTATAATGGACAAGTGCTGTGTTGAATTCATGTTCTGACTGAAGCTATAATGGACAAGTGCTGAGTTGAATTCACATTCTGACTGACGCTATAATGGACAAGTGCTGAGTTGAATTTATGTTCTGACTGAAGCTATAATGGACAAGTGCTGAGTTGAATTCATGTTCTGACTGAAGCTATAATTGACAAGTGCTGAGTTGAATTCATGATCTGACTGACACTATAATGGACAAGTGCTGTGTTGAATTTACATTCTGACTGACGCTATAATGGACAAGTGCTGAGTTGAATTCATGTTCTGACTGAAGCTATAATGGACAAGTGCCGAGTTGAATTCATGGTCTGACTGATGCTATGATGGACAAGTGCTAAGTTGAATTCATGGTCTGACTGACGCTATAATGGACATGTGCTAAGTTGAATTCATGGTCTGACTGACGCTATAATGGACATGTGCTAATTTGAATTCATGGTCTGACTGACGCGATAATGGACAAGTGCCGAGTTGAATTCATGGTCTGACTGACACTATAATGGACAAGTGCTGAGTTGAATTCACATTGTGACTGACGCTATAATGGACAAGTGCTAAGTTGAATTCATGGTCTGACTGACGCTATAATGGACATGTGCTAATTTGAATTCTTGGTCTGACTGACGCTATAATGGACAAGTGCCGAGTTGAATTCATGGTCTGACTGACGCTATAATGGACAAGTGCTAAGTTGAATTCATGGTCTGACTGACGCTATAATGGACAAGTGCTAAGTTAAATTCATGTTCTGACTGACGCTATAATGGACAAGTGCTAAGTTGAATTCATGGTCTGATTAACACTATAATGGACAAGTGCTGAGTTGAATTCACATTGTGACTGACGCTATGATGGACAAGTGCTGAGTTGAATTCACATTGTGACTGACGCTATGATGGACAAGTGCTGAGTTGAATTCACGTTCTGACTCACGCTATAATGGACAAGTGCTGAGATGAATTCACGGTCTGATTGACGCTATAATGGACAAGTGCTGAGTTGAATTCACATTGTGACTGACGCTATAATGGACAAGTGCTGAGTTGAATTCACGTTCTGACTGACGCTATAATGGACAAGTTCTGAGTTTAATTCACGGTCTGACTGACGCTATAATGGACAAGTGCTGAGTTGAATTCACGTTCTGACTGATGCTATAATGGACAAATGCTGAGTTGAATTCACGTTCTGACTGACGCTATAATGGACAAGTGCCGAGTTGAATTCAGGTTCTGACGGACGCTATAATGGACAAGTGCTGAGTTGAATTCACATTGTGACTGACGCTATAATGGACAAGTGCTGAGTTGAATTCACATTCTGACTGAAGCTATAATGGACAAGTGCCGAGTTGAATTCATGATCTGACTGACGCTATAATGGACAAGTGCTGTGTTGAATTCACATTCTGACTGACGCTATAATGGACAAGTGCTGAGTTGAATTCATGTTCTGACTGAAGCTATAATGGACAAGTGCTGAGTTGAATTCATGTTCTGACTGAAGCTATAATGGACAAGTGCTGAGTTGAATTCAGGTTCTGACTGACGCTATAATGGACAAGTGCTAAGTTGAATTCAGGTTCTGACTGACGCTATAATGGACAAGTGCTGAGTTGAATTCTTGGTCTGACTGATGCTATAATGGACAAGTGCCGAGTTGAATTCATGGTCTGACTGACGCTATAATGGACAAGTGCCGAGTTGAATTCATGATCTGACTGACACTATAATGGACAAGTGCTGTGTTGAATTCACATTCTGACTGACGCTATAATGGACAAGTGCTGAGTTGAATTCACATTCTGACTGAAGCTATAATGGACAAGTGCCGAGTTGAATTCATGATCTGACTGACGCTATAATGGACAAGTGCTGTGTTGAATTCACATTCTGACTGACGCTATAATGGACAAGTGCTGAGTTGAATTCATGTTCTGACTGAAGCTATAATGGACAAGTGCTGAGTTGAATTCACGTTCTGACTGAAGCTATAATGGACAAGTGCCGAGTTGAATTCAGGTTCTGACTGACGCTATAATGGACAAGTGCTAAGTTGAATTCAGGTTCTGACTGACGCTATAATGGACAAGTGCTGAGTTGAATTCTTGGTCTGACTGATGCTATAATGGACAAGTGCCGAGTTGAATTCATGGTCTGACTGACGCTATAATGGACAAGTGCCGAGTTGAATTCATGATCTGACTGACACTATAACGGACAAGTGCTGTGTTGAATTCACATTCTGACTGACGCTATAATGGACAAGTGCTGAGTTGAATTCACATTCTGACTGAAGCTATAATGGACAAGTGCCGAGTTGAATTCATGATCTGACTGACGCTATAATGGACAAGTGCTGTGTTGAATTCACATTCTGACTGACGCTATAATGGACAAGTGCTGAGTTGAATTCATGTTCTGACTGAAGCTATAATGGACAAGTGCTGAGTTGAATTCATGTTCTGACTGAAGCTATAATGGACAAGTGCTGAGTTGAATTCACGTTCTGACTGAAGCTATAATGGACAAGTGCTGAGTTGAATTCACGTTCTGACTGACGCTATAATGGACAAGTGCCGAGTTGAATTCAGGTTCTGACTGACGCTATAATGGACAAGTGCTAAGTTGAATTCAGGTTCTGACTGACGCTATAATGGACAAGTGCTGAGTTGAATTCTTGGTCTGACTGATGCTATAATGGACAAGTGCTGAGTTGAATTCATGGTCTGACTGACGCTATAATGGACAAGTGCCGAGTTGAATTCATGATCTGACTGACACTATAATGGACAAGTGCTGTGTTGAATTCACATTCTGACTGACGCTATAATGGACAAGTGCTGAGTTGAATTCACATTCTGACTGAAGCTATAATGGACAAGTGCCGAGTTGAATTCATGATCTGACTGACGCTATAATGGACAAGTGCTGTGTTGAATTCACATTCTGACTGACGCTATAATGGACAAGTGCTGAGTTGAATTCATGTTCTGACTGAAGCTATAATGGACAAGTGCTGAGTTGAATTCACGTTCTGACTGAAGCTATAATGGACAAGTGCTGAGTTGAATTCACGTTCTGACTGACGCTATAATGGACAAGTGCTGAGTTGAATTTATGTTCTGACTGACGCTATAATGGACAAGTGCTGAGTTGAATTCACGTTCTGACTGACGCTATAATGGACAAGTGCTGAGTTGAATTCACATTCTGACTGACGCTATAATGGACAAGTGCTGAGTTGAATTTATGTTCTGACTGACGCTATAATGGACAAGTGCTGAGTTGAATTCACGTTCTGACTGAAGCTATAATGGACAAGTGCTGAGTTGAATTCATGATCTGACTGACACTATAATGGACAAGTGCTGTGTTGAATTTACATTCTGACTGACGCTATAATGGACAAGTGCTGAGTTGAATTCATGTTCTGACTGAAGCTATAATGGACAAGTGCCGAGTTGAATTCATGGTCTGACTGACGCTATGATGGACAAGTGCTAAGTTGAATTCATGGTCTGACTGATGCTATAATGGACATGTGCTAATTTGAATTCATGGTCTGACTGACGCGATAATGGACAAGTGTCGAGTTGAATTCATGGTCTGACTGATGCTATAATGGACAAGTGCTAAGTTGAATTCATAGTCTGACTGATGCTATAATGGACAAGTGCCGAGTTGAATTCATGGTCTGACTGACGCTATAATGGACAAGTGCCGAGTTGAATTCATGATCTGACTGACACTATAATGGACAAGTGCTGTGTTGAATTCACATTCTGACTGACGCTATAATGGACAAGTGCTGAGTTGAATTCACATTCTGACTGATGCTATAATGGACAAGTGCTGTGTTGAATTCATGTTCTGACTGAAGCTATAATGGACAAGTGCTGAGTTGAATTCACATTCTGACTGACGCTATAATGGACAAGTGCTGAGTTGAATTTATGTTCTGACTGAAGCTATAATGGACAAGTGCTGAGTTGAATTCATGTTCTGACTGAAGCTATAATTGACAAGTGCTGAGTTGAATTCAGGTTCTGACTGATGCTATAATGGACAAGTGCTGAGTTGAATTCATGTTCTGACTGAAGCTATAATTGACAAGTGCTGAGTTGAATTCATGATCTGACTGACACTATAATGGACAAGTGCTGTGTTGAATTTACATTCTGACTGACGCTATAATGGACAAGTGCTGAGTTGAATTCATGTTCTGACTGAAGCTATAATGGACAAGTGCTGAGTTGAATTCACGTTCTGACTGACGCTATAATGGACAAGTTCTGAGTTTAATTCACGGTCTGACTGACGCTATAATGGACAACAGCTGAGTTGAATTCATGGTCTGACTGACGCTATAATGGACAAGTGCCGAGTTGAATTCATGATCTGACTGACACTATAACGGACAAGTGCTGTGTTGAATTCACATTCTGACTGACGCTATAATGGACAAGTGCTGAGTTGAATTCACATTCTGACTGAAGCTATAATGGACAAGTGCCGAGTTGAATTCATGATCTGACTGACGCTATAATGGACAAGTGCTGTGTTGAATTCACATTCTGACTGACGCTATAATGGACAAGTGCTGAGTTGAATTCATGTTCTGACTGAAGCTATAATGGACAAGTGCTGAGTTGAATTCACGTTCTGACTGACGCTATAATGGACAAGTGCTGAGTTGAATTCATGTTCTGACTGAAGCTATAATGGACAAGTGCTGAGTTGAATTCACGTTCTGACTGAAGCTATAATGGACAAGTGCTGAGTTGAATTCACGTTCTGACTGACGCTATAATGGACAAGTGCCGAGTTGAATTCAGGTTCTGACTGACGCTATAATGGACAAGTGCTAAGTTGAATTCAGGTTCTGACTGACGCTATAATGGACAAGTGCTGAGTTGAATTCTTGGTCTGACTGATGCTATAATGGACAAGTGCTGAGTTGAATTCATGGTCTGACTGACGCTATAATGGACAAGTGCCGAGTTGAATTCATGATCTGACTGACACTATAATGGACAAGTGCTGTGTTGAATTCACATTCTGACTGACGCTATAATGGACAAGTGCTGAGTTGAATTCACATTCTGACTGAAGCTATAATGGACAAGTGCCGAGTTGAATTCATGATCTGACTGACGCTATAATGGACAAGTGCTGTGTTGAATTCACATTCTGACTGACGCTATAATGGACAAGTGCTGAGTTGAATTCATGTTCTGACTGAAGCTATAATGGACAAGTGCTGTGTTGAATTCACATTCTGACTGACGCTATAATGGACAAGTGCTGAGTTGAATTCATGTTCTGACTGAAGCTATAATGGACAAGTGCTGAGTTGAATTCACGTTCTGACTGAAGCTATAATGGACAAGTGCTGAGTTGAATTCATGATCTGACTGACACTATAATGGACAAGTGCTGTGTTGAATTTACATTCTGACTGACCCTATAATGGACAAGTGCTGAGTTGAATTCATGTTCTGACTGAAGCTATAATGGACAAGTGCCGAGTTGAATTCATGGTCTGACTGACGCTATGATGGACAAGTGCTAAGTTGAATTCATGGTCTGACTGATGCTATAATGGACATGTGCTAATTTGAATTCCTGGTCTGACTGACGCGATAATGGACAAGTGTCGAGTTGAATTCATGGTCTGACTGATGCTATAATGGACAAGTGCTGAGTTGAATTCATGGTCTGACTGACGCTATAATGGACAAGTGCCGAGTTGAATTCATGGTCTGACTGACGCTATAATGGACAAGTGCCGAGTTGAATTCATGATCTGACTGACACTATAATGGACAAGTGCTGTGTTGAATTCACATTCTGACTGACGCTATAATGGACAAGTGCTGAGTTGAATTCACATTCTGACTGATGCTATAATGGACAAGTGCTGTGTTGAATTCATGTTCTGACTGAAGCTATAATGGACAAGTGCTGAGTTGAATTCACATTCTGACTGACGCTATAATGGACAAGTGCTGAGTTGAATTTATGTTCTGACTGAAGCTATAATGGACAAGTGCTGAGTTGAATTCATGTTCTGACTGAAGCTATAATTGACAAGTGCTGAGTTGAATTCATGATCTGACTGACACTATAATGGACAAGTGCTGTGTTGAATTTACATTCTGACTGACGCTATAATGGACAAGTGCTGAGTTGAATTCATGTTCTGACTGAAGCTATAATGGACAAGTGCTGAGTTGAATTCATGGTCTGACTGATGCTATGATGGACAAGTGCTAAGTTGAATTCATGGTCTGACTGACGCTATAATGGACATGTGCTAATTTGAATTCATGGTCTGACTGACGCGATAATGGACAAGTGCCGAGTTGAATTCATGGTCTGACTGACGCTATAATGGACAAGTGCTAAGTTGAATTCATGGTCTGACTGACGCTATAATGGACAAGTGCTAAGTTGAATTCACGGTCTGACTGACACTATAATGGACAAGTGCTGAGTTGAATTCACATTGTGACTGACGCTATAATGGACAAGTGCTAAGTTGAATTCATGGTCTGACTGACGCTATAATGGACATGTGCTAATTTGAATTCTTGGTCTGACTGACGCTATAATGGACAAGTGCCGAGTTGAATTCATGGTCTGACTGACGCTATAATGGACAAGTGCTAAGTTGAATTCATGGTCTGACTGACGCTATAATGGACAAGTGCTAAGTTAAATTCATGTTCTGACTGACGCTATAATGGACAAGTGCTAAGTTGAATTCATGGTCTGACTGACGCTATAATGGACAAGTGCTGAGTTGAATTCACGTTCTGATTAACACTATAATGGACAAGTGCTGAGTTGAATTCACATTGTGACTGACGCTATGATGGACAAGTGCTGAGTTGAATTCACGTTCTGACTCACGCTATAATGGACAAGTGCTGAGATGAATTCACGGTCTGATTGACGCTATAATGGACAAGTGCTGAGTTGAATTCACATTGTGACTGACGCTATAATGGACAAGTGCTGAGTTGAATTCACGTTCTGACTGACGCTATAATGGACAAGTTCTGAGTTTAATTCACGGTCTGACTGACGCTATAATGGACAAGTGCTGAGTTGAATTCACGTTCTGACTGATGCTATAATGGACAAATGCTGAGTTGAATTCACGTTCTGACTGACGCTATAATGGACAAGTGCCGAGTTGAATTCAGGTTCTGACGGACGCTATAATGGACAAGTGCTGAGTTGAATTCACATTGTGACTGACGCTATAATGGACAAGTGCTGAGTTGAATTCACATTCTGACTGAAGCTATAATGGACAAGTGCCGAGTTGAATTCATGATCTGACTGACGCTATAATGGACAAGTGCTGTGTTGAATTCACATTCTGACTGACGCTATAATGGACAAGTGCTGAGTTGAATTCATGTTCTGACTGAAGCTATAATGGACAAGTGCTGAGTTGAATTCATGTTCTGACTGAAGCTATAATGGACAAGTGCTGAGTTGAATTCAGGTTCTGACTGACGCTATAATGGACAAGTGCTAAGTTGAATTCAGGTTCTGACTGACGCTATAATGGACAAGTGCTGAGTTGAATTCTTGGTCTGACTGATGCTATAATGGACAAGTGCCGAGTTGAATTCATGGTCTGACTGACGCTATAATGGACAAGTGCCGAGTTGAATTCATGATCTGACTGACACTATAATGGACAAGTGCTGTGTTGAATTCACATTCTGACTGACGCTATAATGGACAAGTGCTGAGTTGAATTCACATTCTGACTGAAGCTATAATGGACAAGTGCCGAGTTGAATTCATGATCTGACTGACGCTATAATGGACAAGTGCTGTGTTGAATTCACATTCTGACTGACGCTATAATGGACAAGTGCTGAGTTGAATTCATGTTCTGACTGAAGCTATAATGGACAAGTGCTGAGTTGAATTCACGTTCTGACTGAAGCTATAATGGACAAGTGCTGAGTTGAATTCACGTTCTGACTGACGCTATAATGGACAAGTGCTAAGTTGAATTCATGGTCTGACTGACGCTATAATGGACAAGTGCTGAGTTGAATTCATGTTCTGACTGAAGCTATAATGGACAAGTGCCGAGTTGAATTCATGGTCTGACTGACGCTATGATGGACAAGTGCTAAGTTGAATTCATGGTCTGACTGATGCTATAATGGACATGTGCTAATTTGAATTCATGATCTGACTGACGCGATAATGGACAAGTGCCGAGTTGAATTCATGGTCTGACTGACGCTATAATGGACAAGTGCTAAGTTGAATTCATAGTCTGACTGACGCTATAATGGACAAGTGCCGAGTTGAATTCATGGTCTGACTGACGCTATAATGGACAAGTGCCGAGTTGAATTCATGATCTGACTGACACTATAATGGACAAGTGCTGTGTTGAATTCACATTCTGACTGACGCTATAATGGACAAGTGCTGAGTTGAATTCACATTCTGACTGATGCTATAATGGACAAGTGCTGTGTTGAATTCATGTTCTGACTGAAGCTATAATGGACAAGTGCTGAGTTGAATTCACATTCTGACTGACGCTATAATGGACAAGTGCTGAGTTGAATTCACGTTCTGACTGATGCTATAATGGACAAGTGCTAAGTTGAATTCAGGTTCTGACTGACGCTATAATGGACAAGTGCTGAGTTGAATTCTTGGTCTGACTGATGCTATAATGGACAAGTGCCGAGTTGAATTCATGGTCTGACTGACGCTATAATGGACAAGTGCCGAGTTGAATTCATGATCTGACTGACACTATAACGGACAAGTGCTGTGTTGAATTCACATTCTGACTGACGCTATAATGGACAAGTGCTGAGTTGAATTCACATTCTGACTGAAGCTATAATGGACAAGTGCCGAGTTGAATTCATGATCTGACTGACGCTATAATGGACAAGTGCTGTGTTGAATTCACATTCTGACTGACGCTATAATGGACAAGTGCTGAGTTGAATTCATGTTCTGACTGAAGCTATAATGGACAAGTGCTGAGTTGAATTCACGTTCTGACTGACGCTATAATGGACAAGTGCTGAGTTGAATTCATGTTCTGACTGAAGCTATAATGGACAAGTGCTGAGTTGAATTCACGTTCTGACTGAAGCTATAATGGACAAGTGCTGAGTTGAATTCACGTTCTGACTGACGCTATAATGGACAAGTGCCGAGTTGAATTCAGGTTCTGACTGACGCTATAATGGACAAGTGCTAAGTTGAATTCAGGTTCTGACTGACGCTATAATGGACAAGTGCTGAGTTGAATTCTTGGTCTGACTGATGCTATAATGGACAAGTGCTGAGTTGAATTCATGGTCTGACTGACGCTATAATGGACAAGTGCCGAGTTGAATTCATGATCTGACTGACACTATAATGGACAAGTGCTGTGTTGAATTCACATTCTGACTGACGCTATAATGGACAAGTGCTGAGTTGAATTCACATTCTGACTGAAGCTATAATGGACAAGTGCCGAGTTGAATTCATGATCTGACTGACGCTATAATGGACAAGTGCTGTGTTGAATTCACATTCTGACTGACGCTATAATGGACAAGTGCTGAGTTGAATTCATGTTCTGACTGAAGCTATAATGGACAAGTGCTGTGTTGAATTCACATTCTGACTGACGCTATAATGGACAAGTGCTGAGTTGAATTCATGTTCTGACTGAAGCTATAATGGACAAGTGCTGAGTTGAATTCACGTTCTGACTGAAGCTATAATGGACAAGTGCTGAGTTGAATTCATGATCTGACTGACACTATAATGGACAAGTGCTGTGTTGAATTTACATTCTGACTGACCCTATAATGGACAAGTGCTGAGTTGAATTCATGTTCTGACTGAAGCTATAATGGACAAGTGCCGAGTTGAATTCATGGTCTGACTGACGCTATGATGGACAAGTGCTAAGTTGAATTCATGGTCTGACTGATGCTATAATGGACATGTGCTAATTTGAATTCCTGGTCTGACTGACGCGATAATGGACAAGTGTCGAGTTGAATTCATGGTCTGACTGATGCTATAATGGACAAGTGCTGAGTTGAATTCATGGTCTGACTGACGCTATAATGGACAAGTGCCGAGTTGAATTCATGGTCTGACTGACGCTATAATGGACAAGTGCCGAGTTGAATTCATGATCTGACTGACACTATAATGGACAAGTGCTGTGTTGAATTCACATTCTGACTGACGCTATAATGGACAAGTGCTGAGTTGAATTCACATTCTGACTGATGCTATAATGGACAAGTGCTGTGTTGAATTCATGTTCTGACTGAAGCTATAATGGACAAGTGCTGAGTTGAATTCACATTCTGACTGACGCTATAATGGACAAGTGCTGAGTTGAATTTATGTTCTGACTGAAGCTATAATGGACAAGTGCTGAGTTGAATTCATGTTCTGACTGAAGCTATAATTGACAAGTGCTGAGTTGAATTCATGATCTGACTGACACTATAATGGACAAGTGCTGTGTTGAATTTACATTCTGACTGACGCTATAATGGACAAGTGCTGAGTTGAATTCATGTTCTGACTGAAGCTATAATGGACAAGTGCCGAGTTGAATTCATGGTCTGACTGATGCTATGATGGACAAGTGCTAAGTTGAATTCATGGTCTGACTGACGCTATAATGGACATGTGCTAATTTGAATTCATGGTCTGACTGACGCGATAATGGACAAGTGCCGAGTTGAATTCATGGTCTGACTGACGCTATAATGGACAAGTGCTAAGTTGAATTCATGGTCTGACTGACGCTATAATGGACAAGTGCTAAGTTGAATTCACGGTCTGACTGACACTATAATGGACAAGTGCTGAGTTGAATTCACATTGTGACTGACGCTATAATGGACAAGTGCTAAGTTGAATTCATGGTCTGACTGACGCTATAATGGACATGTGCTAATTTGAATTCTTGGTCTGACTGACGCTATAATGGACAAGTGCCGAGTTGAATTCATGGTCTGACTGACGCTATAATGGACAAGTGCTAAGTTGAATTCATGGTCTGACTGACGCTATAATGGACAAGTGCTAAGTTAAATTCATGTTCTGACTGACGCTATAATGGACAAGTGCTAAGTTGAATTCATGGTCTGACTGACGCTATAATGGACAAGTGCTGAGTTGAATTCACGTTCTGATTAACACTATAATGGACAAGTGCTGAGTTGAATTCACATTGTGACTGACGCTATGATGGACAAGTGCTGAGTTGAATTCACGTTCTGACTCACGCTATAATGGACAAGTGCTGAGATGAATTCACGGTCTGATTGACGCTATAATGGACAAGTGCTGAGTTGAATTCACATTGTGACTGACGCTATAATGGACAAGTGCTGAGTTGAATTCACGTTCTGACTGACGCTATAATGGACAAGTTCTGAGTTTAATTCACGGTCTGACTGACGCTATAATGGACAAGTGCTGAGTTGAATTCACGTTCTGACTGATGCTATAATGGACAAATGCTGAGTTGAATTCACGTTCTGACTGACGCTATAATGGACAAGTGCCGAGTTGAATTCAGGTTCTGACGGACGCTATAATGGACAAGTGCTGAGTTGAATTCACATTGTGACTGACGCTATAATGGACAAGTGCTGAGTTGAATTCACATTCTGACTGAAGCTATAATGGACAAGTGCCGAGTTGAATTCATGATCTGACTGACGCTATAATGGACAAGTGCTGTGTTGAATTCACATTCTGACTGACGCTATAATGGACAAGTGCTGAGTTGAATTCATGTTCTGACTGAAGCTATAATGGACAAGTGCTGAGTTGAATTCATGTTCTGACTGAAGCTATAATGGACAAGTGCTGAGTTGAATTCAGGTTCTGACTGACGCTATAATGGACAAGTGCTAAGTTGAATTCAGGTTCTGACTGACGCTATAATGGACAAGTGCTGAGTTGAATTCTTGGTCTGACTGATGCTATAATGGACAAGTGCCGAGTTGAATTCATGGTCTGACTGACGCTATAATGGACAAGTGCCGAGTTGAATTCATGATCTGACTGACACTATAATGGACAAGTGCTGTGTTGAATTCACATTCTGACTGACGCTATAATGGACAAGTGCTGAGTTGAATTCACATTCTGACTGAAGCTATAATGGACAAGTGCCGAGTTGAATTCATGATCTGACTGACGCTATAATGGACAAGTGCTGTGTTGAATTCACATTCTGACTGACGCTATAATGGACAAGTGCTGAGTTGAATTCATGTTCTGACTGAAGCTATAATGGACAAGTGCTGAGTTGAATTCACGTTCTGACTGAAGCTATAATGGACAAGTGCTGAGTTGAATTCACGTTCTGACTGACGCTATAATGGACAAGTGCTAAGTTGAATTCATGGTCTGACTGACGCTATAATGGACAAGTGCTGAGTTGAATTCATGTTCTGACTGAAGCTATAATGGACAAGTGCCGAGTTGAATTCATGGTCTGACTGACGCTATGATGGACAAGTGCTAAGTTGAATTCATGGTCTGACTGATGCTATAATGGACATGTGCTAATTTGAATTCATGATCTGACTGACGCGATAATGGACAAGTGCCGAGTTGAATTCATGGTCTGACTGACGCTATAATGGACAAGTGCTAAGTTGAATTCATAGTCTGACTGACGCTATAATGGACAAGTGCCGAGTTGAATTCATGGTCTGACTGACGCTATAATGGACAAGTGCCGAGTTGAATTCATGATCTGACTGACACTATAATGGACAAGTGCTGTGTTGAATTCACATTCTGACTGACGCTATAATGGACAAGTGCTGAGTTGAATTCACATTCTGACTGATGCTATAATGGACAAGTGCTGTGTTGAATTCATGTTCTGACTGAAGCTATAATGGACAAGTGCTGAGTTGAATTCACATTCTGACTGACGCTATAATGGACAAGTGCTGAGTTGAATTTATGTTCTGACTGAAGCTATAATGGACAAGTGCTGAGTTGAATTCATGTTCTGACTGAAGCTATAATTGACAAGTGCTGAGTTGAATTCAGGTTCTGACTGATGCTATAATGGACAAGTGCTGAGTTGAATTCACGTTCTGACTGACGCTATAATGGACAAGTTCTGAGTTTAATTCACGGTCTGACTGACGCTATAATGGACAACAGCTGAGTTGAATTCATGGTCTGACTGACGCTATAATGGACAAGTTCTGAGTTTAATTCACGGTCTGACTGACGCTATAATGGACAAGTGCTGAGTTGAATTCATGGTCTGACTGATGCTATAATGGACAAATGCTGAGTTGAATTCACGTTCTGACTGATGCTATAATGGACAAGTGCTGAGTTGAATTCACGTTCTGACTGACGCTATAATGGACAAGTGCCGAGTTGAATTCAGGTTCTGACTGACGCTATAATGGACAAGTGCTAAGTTGAATTCAGGTTCTGACTGACGCTATAATGGACAAGTGCTGAGTTGAATTCTTGGTCTGACTGATGCTATAATGGACAAGTGCCGAGTTGAATTCATGGTCTGACTGACGCTATAATGGACAAGTGCCGAGTTGAATTCATGATCTGACTGACACTATAATGGACAAGTGCTGTGTTGAATTCACATTCTGACTGACGCTATAATGGACAAGTGCTGAGTTGAATTCACATTCTGACTGAAGCTATAATGGACAAGTGCCGAGTTGAATTCATGATCTGACTGACGCTATAATGGACAAGTGCTGTGTTGAATTCACATTCTGACTGACGCTATAATGGACAAGTGCTGAGTTGAATTCATGTTCTGACTGAAGCTATAATGGACAAGTGCTGAGTTGAATTCACGTTCTGACTGACGCTATAATGGACAAGTGCTGAGTTGAATTCATGTTCTGACTGAAGCTATAATGGACAAGTGCTGAGTTGAATTCACGTTCTGACTGAAGCTATAATGGACAAGTGCTGAGTTGAATTCACGTTCTGACTGACGCTATAATGGACAAGTGCCGAGTTGAATTCAGGTTCTGACTGACGCTATAATGGACAAGTGCTAAGTTGAATTCAGGTTCTGACTGACGCTATAATGGACAAGTGCTGAGTTGAATTCTTGGTCTGACTGATGCTATAATGGACAAGTGCTGAGTTGAATTCATGGTCTGACTGACGCTATAATGGACAAGTGCCGAGTTGAATTCATGATCTGACTGACACTATAATGGACAAGTGCTGTGTTGAATTCACATTCTGACTGACGCTATAATGGACAAGTGCTGAGTTGAATTCACATTCTGACTGAAGCTATAATGGACAAGTGCCGAGTTGAATTCATGATCTGACTGACGCTATAATGGACAAGTGCTGTGTTGAATTCACATTCTGACTGACGCTATAATGGACAAGTGCTGAGTTGAATTCATGTTCTGACTGAAGCTATAATGGACAAGTGCTGTGTTGAATTCACATTCTGACTGACGCTATAATGGACAAGTGCTGAGTTGAATTCATGTTCTGACTGAAGCTATAATGGACAAGTGCTGAGTTGAATTCACGTTCTGACTGAAGCTATAATGGACAAGTGCTGAGTTGAATTCATGATCTGACTGACACTATAATGGACAAGTGCTGTGTTGAATTTACATTCTGACTGACGCTATAATGGACAAGTGCTGAGTTGAATTCATGTTCTGACTGAAGCTATAATGACAAGTGCCGAGTTGAATTCATGGTCTGACTGACGCTATGATGGACAAGTGCTAAGTTGAATTCATGGTCTGACTGATGCTATAATGGACATGTGCTAATTTGAATTCCTGGTCTGACTGACGCGATAATGGACAAGTGCCGAGTTGAATTCATGGTCTGACTGATGCTATAATGGACAAGTGCTAAGTTGAATTCATGGTCTGACTGACGCTATAATGGACAAGTGCCGAGTTGAATTCATGGTCTGACTGACGCTATAATGGACAAGTGCCGAGTTGAATTCATGATCTGACTGACACTATAATGGACAAGTGCTGTGTTGAATTCACATTCTGACTGACGCTATAATGGACAAGTGCTGAGTTGAATTCACATTCTGACTGATGCTATAATGGACAAGTGCTGTGTTGAATTCATGTTCTGACTGAAGCTATAATGGACAAGTGCTGAGTTGAATTCACATTCTGACTGACGCTATAATGGACAAGTGCTGAGTTGAATTTATGTTCTGACTGAAGCTATAATGGACAAGTGCTGAGTTGAATTCATGTTCTGATGAAGCTATAATTGACAAGTGCTGAGTTGAATTCATGATCTGACTGACACTGTAATGGACGAGTGCTGTGTTGAATTTACATTCTGACTGACGCTATAATGGACAAGTGCTGAGTTGAATTCATGTTCTGACTGAAGCTATAATGGACAAGTGCCGAGTTGAATTCATGGTCTGACTGATGCTATGATGGACAAGTGCTAAGTTGAATTCATGGTCTGACTGACGCTATAATGGACATGTGCTAATTTGAATTCATGGTCTGACTGACGCGATAATGGACAAGTGCCGAGTTGAATTCATGGTCTGACTGACGCTATAATGGACAAGTGCTAAGTTGAATTCATGGTCTGACTGACGCTATAATGGACAAGTGCTAAGTTGAATTCACGGTCTGACTGACACTATAATGGACAAGTGCTGAGTTGAATTCACATTGTGACTGACGCTATAATGGACAAGTGCTAAGTTGAATTCATGGTCTGACTGACGCTATAATGGACATGTGCTAATTTGAATTCTTGGTCTGACTGACGCTATAATGGACAAGTGCCGAGTTGAATTCATGGTCTGACTGACGCTATAATGGACAAGTGCTAAGTTGAATTCATGGTCTGACTGACGCTATAATGGACAAGTGCTAAGTTAAATTCATGTTCTGACTGACGCTATAATGGACAAGTGCTAAGTTGAATTCATGGTCTGACTGACGCTATAATGGACAAGTGCTGAGTTGAATTCACGTTCTGATTAACACTATAATGGACAAGTGCTGAGTTGAATTCACATTGTGACTGACGCTATGATGGACAAGTGCTGAGTTGAATTCACGTTCTGACTCACGCTATAATGGACAAGTGCTGAGATGAATTCACGGTCTGATTGACGCTATAATGGACAAGTGCTGAGTTGAATTCACATTGTGACTGACGCTATAATGGACAAGTGCTGAGTTGAATTCACGTTCTGACTGACGCTATAATGGACAAGTTCTGAGTTTAATTCACGGTCTGACTGACGCTATAATGGACAAGTGCTGAGTTGAATTCACGTTCTGACTGATGCTATAATGGACAAATGCTGAGTTGAATTCATGTTCTGACTGACGCTATAATGGACAAGTGCCGAGTTGAATTCAGGTTCTGACGGACGCTATAATGGACAAGTGCTGAGTTGAATTCACATTGTGACTGACGCTATAATGGACAAGTGCTGAGTTGAATTCACATTCTGACTGAAGCTATAATGGACAAGTGCCGAGTTGAATTCATGATCTGACTGACGCTATAATGGACAAGTGCTGTGTTGAATTCACATTCTGACTGACGCTATAATGGACAAGTGCTGAGTTGAATTCATGTTCTGACTGAAGCTATAATGGACAAGTGCTGAGTTGAATTCATGTTCTGACTGAAGCTATAATGGACAAGTGCTGAGTTGAATTCAGGTTCAGACTGACGCTATAATGGACAAGTGCTAAGTTGAATTCAGGTTCTGACTGACGCTATAATGGACAAGTGCTGAGTTGAATTCACATTGTGACTGACGCTATAATGGACAAGTGCTAAGTTGAATTCATGGTCTGACTGACGCTATAATGGACAAGTGCTGAGTTGAATTCACGTTCTGATTAACACTATAATGGACAAGTGCTGAGTTGAATTCACATTGTGACTGACGCTATAATGGACAAGTGCTGAGTTGAATTCACGTTCTGACTCACGCTATAATGGACAAGTGCTGAGATGAATTCACGGTCTGATTGACGCTATAATGGACAAGTGCTGAGTTGAATTCACATTGTGACTGACGCTATAATGGACAAGTGCTGAGTTGAATTCACGTTCTGACTGAAGCTATAATGGACAAGTTCTGAGTTTAATTCACGGTCTGACTGACGCTATAATGGACAAGTGCTGAGTTGAATTCACGTTCTGACTGATGCTATAATGGACAAATGCTGAGTTGAATTCACGTTCTGACTGACGCTATAATGGACAAGTGCCGAGTTGAATTCAGGTTCTGACGGACGCTATAATGGACAAGTGCTGAGTTGAATTCACATTGTGACTGACGCTATAATGGACAAGTGCTGAGTTGAATTCACATTCTGACTGAAGCTATAATGGACAAGTGCCGAGTTGAATTCATGATCTGACTGACGCTATAATGGACAAGTGCTGTGTTGAATTCACGTTCTGACTGACGCTATAATGGACAAGTGCCGAGTTGAATTCAGGTTCTGACTGACGCTATAATGGACAAGTGCTAAGTTGAATTCAGGTTCTGACTGACGCTATAATGGACAAGTGCTGAGTTGAATTCTTGGTCTGACTGATGCTATAATGGACAAGTGCCGAGTTGAATTCATGGTCTGACTGATGCTATAATGGACAAGTGCTGTGTTGAATTCATGTTCTGACTGAAGCTATAATGGACAAGTGCTGAGTTGAATTCACATTCTGACTGACGCTATAATGGACAAGTGCTGAGTTGAATTTATGTTCTGACTGAAGCTATAATGGACAAGTGCTGAGTTGAATTCATGTTCTGACTGAAGCTATAATTGACAAGTGCTGAGTTGAATTCATGATCTGACTGACACTATAATGGACAAGTGCTGTGTTGAATTTACATTCTGACTGACGCTATAATGGACAAGTGCTGAGTTGAATTCATGTTCTGACTGAAGCTATAATGGACAAGTGCCGAGTTGAATTCATGGTCTGACTGATGCTATGATGGACAAGTGCTAAGTTGAATTCATGGTCTGACTGACGCTATAATGGACATGTGCTAATTTGAATTCATGGTCTGACTGACGCGATAATGGACAAGTGCCGAGTTGAATTCATGGTCTGACTGACGCTATAATGGACAAGTGCTAAGTTGAATTCATGGTCTGACTGACGCTATAATGGACAAGTGCTAAGTTGAATTCACGGTCTGACTGACACTATAATGGACAAGTGCTGAGTTGAATTCACATTGTGACTGACGCTATAATGGACAAGTGCTAAGTTGAATTCATGGTCTGACTGATGCTATAATGGACAAGTGCTGAGTTGAATTCATGGTCTGACTGACGCTATAATGGACATGTGCTAATTTGAATTCTTGGTCTGACTGACGCTATAATGGACAAGTGCCGAGTTGAATTCATGGTCTGACTGACGCTATAATGGACAAGTGCTAAGTTGAATTCATGGTCTGACTGACGCTATAATGGACAAGTGCTAAGTTAAATTCATGTTCTGACTGACGCTATAATGGACAAGTGCTAAGTTGAATTCATGGTCTGACTGACGCTATAATGGACAAGTGCTGAGTTGAATTCACGTTATGATTAACACTATAATGGACAAGTGCTGAGTTGAATTCACATTGTGACTGACGCTATAATGGACAAGTGCTGAGTTGAATTCACGTTCTGACTGACGCTATAATGGACAAGTGCTGAGTTGAATTCATGTTCTGACTGAAGCTATAATGGACAAGTGCTGAGTTGAATTCACGTTCTGACTGAAGCTATAATGGACAAGTGCTGAGTTGAATTCATGATCTGACTGACACTATAATGGACAAGTGCTGTGTTGAATTTACATTCTGACTGACGCTATAATGGACAAGTGCTGAGTTGAATTCATGTTCTGACTGAAGCTATAATTGGCAAGTGCCGAGTTGAATTCATGGTCTGACTGATGCTATGATGGACAAGTGCTAAGTTGAATTCATGGTCTGACTGACGCTATAATGGACATGTGCTAATTTGAATTCATGGTCTGACTGACGCGATAATGGACAAGTGCCGAGTTGAATTCATGGTCTGACTGACGCTATGATGGACAAGTGCTAAGTTGAATTCATGTTCTGACTGACGCTATAATGGACAAGTGCTAAGTTGAATTGATGGTCTGACTGACGCTATAATGGACAAGTGCTGAGTTGAATTCACGTTCTGATTAACGCTATAATGGACAAGTGCTGAGTTGAATTCACATTGTGACTGACGCTATAATGGACAAGTGCTGAGTTGAATTCATGTTCTGACTGAAGCTATAATGGACAAGTGCCGAGTTGAATTCATGGTCTGACTGATGCTATGATGGACAAGTGCTAAGTTGAATTCATGGTCTGACTGACGCTATAATGGACATGTGCTAATTTGAATTCATGGTCTGACTGACTCGATAATGGACAAGTGCCGAGTTGAATTCATGGTCTGACTGACGCTATAATGGACAAGTGCTAAGTTGAATTCATGGTCTGACTGACGCTATAATGGACAAGTGCTAAGTTGAATTCACGGTCTGACTGACACTATAATGGACAAGTGCTGAGTTGAATTCACATTGTGACTGACGCTATAATGGACAAGTGCTAAGTTGAATTCATGGTCTGACTGACGCTATAATGGACAAGTGCTGAGTTGAATTCACGTTCTGATTAACACTATAATGGACAAGTGCTGAGTTGAATTCACATTGTGACTGACGCTATAATGGACAAGTGCTGAGTTGAATTCACGTTCTGACTCACGCTATAATGGACAAGTGCTGAGATGAATTCACGGTCTGATTGACGCTATAATGGACAAGTGCTGAGTTGAATTCACATTGTGACTGACGCTATAATGGACAAGTGCTGAGTTGAATTCACGTTCTGACTGACGCTATAATGGACAAGTTCTGAGTTTAATTCACGGTCTGACTGACGCTATAATGGACAAGTGCTGAGTTGAATTCACGTTCTGACTGATGCTATAATGGACAAATGCTGAGTTGAATTCACGTTCTGACTGACGCTATAATGGACAAGTGCCGAGTTGAATTCAGGTTCTGACGGACGCTATAATGGACAAGTGCTGAGTTGAATTCACATTGTGACTGACGCTATAATGGACAAGTGCTGAGTTGAATTCACATTCTGACTGAAGCTATAATGGACAAGTGCCGAGTTGAATTCATGATCTGACTGACGCTATAATGGACAAGTGCTGTGTTGAATTCACGTTCTGACTGACGCTATAATGGACAAGTGCCGAGTTGAATTCAGGTTCTGACTGACGCTATAATGGACAAGTGCTAAGTTGAATTCAGGTTCTGACTGACGCTATAATGGACAAGTGCTGAGTTGAATTCTTGGTCTGACTGATGCTATAATGGACAAGTGCCGAGTTGAATTCATGGTCTGACTGACGCTATAATGGACAAGTGCCGAGTTGAATTCATGATCTGACTGACACTATAATGGACAAGTGCTGTGTTGAATTCACATTCTGACTGACGCTATAATGGACAAGTGCTGAGTTGAATTCACATTCTGACTGAAGCTATAATGGACAAGTGCCGAGTTGAATTCATGATCTGACTGACGCTATAATGGACAAGTGCTGTGTTGAATTCACATTCTGACTGACGCTATAATGGACAAGTGCTGAGTTGAATTCATGTTCTGACTGAAGCTATAATGGACAAGTGCTGAGTTGAATTCACGTTCTGACTGAAGCTATAATGGACAAGTGCTGAGTTGAATTCACGTTCTGACTGACGCTATAATGGACAAGTGCTAAGTTGAATTCATGGTCTGACTGACGCTATAATGGACAAGTGCTGAGTTGAATTCATGTTCTGACTGAAGCTATAATGGACAAGTGCCGAGTTGAATTCATGGTCTGACTGACGCTATGATGGACAAGTGCTAAGTTGAATTCATGGTCTGACTGATGCTATAATGGACATGTGCTAATTTGAATTCATGATCTGACTGACGCGATAATGGACAAGTGCCGAGTTGAATTCATGGTCTGACTGACGCTATAATGGACAAGTGCTAAGTTGAATTCATAGTCTGACTGACGCTATAATGGACAAGTGCCGAGTTGAATTCATGGTCTGACTGACGCTATAATGGACAAGTGCCGAGTTGAATTCATGATCTGACTGACACTATAATGGACAAGTGCTGTGTTGAATTCACATTCTGACTGACGCTATAATGGACAAGTGCTGAGTTGAATTCACATTCTGACTGATGCTATAATGGACAAGTGCTGTGTTGAATTCATGTTCTGACTGAAGCTATAATGGACAAGTGCTGAGTTGAATTCACATTCTGACTGACGCTATAATGGACAAGTGCTGAGTTGAATTTATGTTCTGACTGAAGCTATAATGGACAAGTGCTGAGTTGAATTCATGTTCTGACTGAAGCTATAATTGACAAGTGCTGAGTTGAATTCATGATCTGACTGACACTATAATGGACAAGTGCTGTGTTGAATTTACATTCTGACTGACGCTATAATGGACAAGTGCTGAGTTGAATTCATGTTCTGACTGAAGCTATAATGGACAAGTGCCGAGTTGAATTCATGGTCTGACTGATGCTATGATGGACAAGTGCTAAGTTGAATTCATGGTCTGACTGACGCTATAATGGACATGTGCTAATTTGAATTCATGGTCTGACTGACGCGATAATGGACAAGTGCCGAGTTGAATTCATGGTCTGACTGACGCTATAATGGACAAGTGCTAAGTTGAATTCATGGTCTGACTGACGCTATAATGGACAAGTGCTAAGTTGAATTCACGGTCTGACTGACACTATAATGGACAAGTGCTGAGTTGAATTCACATTGTGACTGACGCTATAATGGACAAGTGCTAAGTTGAATTCATGGTCTGACTGATGCTATAATGGACAAGTGCTGAGTTGAATTCATGGTCTGACTGACGCTATAATGGACATGTGCTAATTTGAATTCTTGGTCTGACTGACGCTATAATGGACAAGTGCCGAGTTGAATTCATGGTCTGACTGACGCTATAATGGACAAGTGCTAAGTTGAATTCATGGTCTGACTGACGCTATAATGGACAAGTGCTGAGTTGAATTCACGTTATGATTAACACTATAATGGACAAGTGCTGAGTTGAATTCACATTGTGACTGACGCTATAATGGACAAGTGCTGAGTTGAATTCACGTTCTGACTGATGCTATAATGGACAAGTGCTGAGTTGAATTCACGTTCTGACTGACGCTATAATGGACAAGTGCTGAGTTGAATTCACGTTATGATTAACACTATAATGGACAAGTGCTGAGTTGAATTCACGTTCTGACTGACGCTATAATGGACAAGTGCTGAGTTGAATTCATGATCTGACTGACACTATAATGGACAAGTGCTGTGTTGAATTTACATTCTGACTGACGCTATAATGGACAAGTGCTGAGTTGAATTCATGTTCTGACTGAAGCTATAATGGGCAAGTGCCGAGTTGAATTCATGGTCTGACTGATGCTATGATGGACAAGTGCTAAGTTGAATTCATGGTCTGACTGACGCTATAATGGACATGTGCTAATTTGAATTCATGGTCTGACTGACGCGATAATGGACAAGTGCCGAGTTGAATTCATGGTCTGACTGACGCTATGATGGACAAGTGCTAAGTTGAATTCATGTTCTGACTGACGCTATAATGGACAAGTGCTAAGTTGAATTGATGGTCTGACTGACGCTATAATGGACAAGTGCTGAGTTGAATTCACGTTCTGATTAACGCTATAATGGACAAGTGCTGAGTTGAATTCACATTGTGACTGACGCTATAATGGACAAGTGCTGAGTTGAATTCACGTTCTGACTGACTCTATAATGGACAAGTGCTGAATTGAATTCACGGTCTGATTGACGCTATAATGGACAAGTGCTGAGTTGAATTCACATTGTGACTGACGCTATAATGGACAAGTGCTGAATTGAATTCACATTCTGACTGATGCTATAATGGACAAGTGCTGAGTTGAATTCACGTTCTGACTGACGCTATAATGGACAAGTTCTGAGTTTAATTCACGGTCTGACTGACGCTATAATGGACAAGTGCTGAGTTGAATTCACGTTCTGACTGACACTATAATGGACAAGTGCTGAGTAGAATTCACGGTCTGACTGACACTATAATGGACATGTGCGAGTTGAATTCATAGTCTGACTGACGCTATAATGGACAAGTGCCGAGTTGAATTCATGTTCTGACTGATGCTATAATGGACAAGTGCTGAGTTGAATTCACATTCTGACTGATGCTATAATGGACAAGTGCTGAGTTGAATTCATGGTCTGACTGACGCTATAATGGACAAGTGCTAAGTTGAATTCATGGTCTGACTGACGCTATAATGGACAAGTGCTGAGTTGAATTCACATTCTGACTGATGCTATAATGGACAAGTGCTGAGTTGAATTCACATTCTGACTGACGCTATAATGGACAAGTGCTGAGTTGAATTCACGTTCTGACTGATGCTATAATGGACAAGTGCCGAGTTGAATTCATAGTCTGACTGACCCTATAATGGACAAGTGCTGTGTTGAATTCACATTCTGACTGACGCTATAATGGACAAGTGCCGAGTTGAATTCACGTTCTGACTGATGCTATAATGGACAAGTGCTGAGTTGAATTCACATTCTGACTGACGCTATAATGGACAAGTGCGGAGTTGAATTCACGTTCTGACTGACGCTATAATGGACAAGTGCCGAGTTGAATTCATGGTCTGACTGACCCTATAATGGACAAGTGCCGAGTTGAATTCACATTCTGACTGATGCTATAATGGACAAATGCTGAGTTGAATTCATGTTCTGACTGACGCTATAATGGACAAGTGCCGAGTTGAATTCATGTTCTGACTGACTCTATAATGGACAAGTGCCGAGTTGAATTCATGGTCTGACTGACGCTATAATGGACACGTGCTGAGTTGAATTCACATTCTGACTGACGCTATAATGGACAAGTGCTGAGTTGAATTCATGTTCTGACTGAAGCTATAATGGACAAGTGCCGAGTTGAATTCACATTCTGACTGACGCTATAATGAACAAGTGCTAAGTTGAATTCACTTTCTGACTGAAGCTATAATGGACAAGTGCCGAGTTGAATTCACATTCTGACTGACGCTATAATGGACAAGTGCCGAGTTGAATTCACATTCTGACTGATGCTATAATGGACAAGTGCTGAGTTGAATTCATGTTCTGACTGACCCTATAATGGACAAGTGCCGAGTTGAATTCACTTTCTGACTGACGCTATAATGGACAAGTGCCGAGTTGAATTCATGGTCTGACTGACCCTATAATGGACAAGTGCTGAGTTGAATTCACATTCTGACTGACGCTATAATGGACAAGTGCTGATTTGAATTCATGTTCTGACTGACGCTATAATGGACAAGTGCCGAGTTGAATTCATGGTCTGACTGACGCTATAATGGACAAGTGCTGAGTTGAATTCACATTCTGACTGACGCTATAATGGACAAGTGCTGAGTTGAATTCACATTCTGACTGACGCTATAATGGACAAGTGCTGTGTTGAATTCACATTCTGACTGAAGTTATAATGGACAAGTGCCGAGTTGAATTCATGTTCTGACTGACGCTATAATGGACAAGTGCTAAGTTGAATTCATGGTCTAGCTGACGCTATAATGGACAAGTGCTAAGTTGAATTCATGGTCTGACTGACGCTGTAATGGACAAGTGCTAAGTTGAATTCATGGTCTGACTGACGCTATAATGGACAAGTGCTGAGTTGAATTCACGGTCTGACTGACGCTATAATGGACAAGTGCTAAGTTGAATTCATGGTTTGACTGACGCTATAATGGACAAGTGCTGAGTTGAATTCACGGTCTGACTGACGCTATAATGGACAAGTGCTGAGTTGAATTCATGGTCTGACTGACGCTATAATGGACAAGTGCCGAGTTCAATTCATGCTCTGTCTAATGCCATAATGGACAAGTGCCAAGTTGAATTCATGCTCTGTCAGAGTGAGACTGACATTTTAATGGACAAGGGCTGAGTTGTATTTATGCTCTCTCTGACCTTAAAATGGACAAGATTTGTCAAAGAAATGTAATTTTTTGCTGAGTGACTAGTGAATGTTAGTGAATCTCCATTTGCAGGACAAGAGCAAACTCTTTGAAAATTTAGCGATGGAATAACTGGCTCTTAAAGTTTCAAAATTACTCGGGCAGATTTTCAGCAATTGTTGAAAACTATTTTAGGGGTTCCATGTTTTATCATATTGGCAAACTATCCAAGTATCGGAAACCATTTTTGTTTTCCAAAAATTCTGCCATGGGAAACAATTTTGTATCTATGTTCAGACCTACTACTACTACTACTACTACTACTACTACTACTACTACTACTACTACTACTACTACTACTACTACTACTACTACTACTACTACTACTACTACTGCTACTACTGCTACTCTACTATTGCTGCTACTACTACTACTACTACTACTACTACTGCTTCTACTACTACTACTACTACTACTACTACTACTACTACTACTGCTGCTGCTGCTGCTGCTGCTGCTACACCATAATTTTGAATAGGCATATTCATGTGTGATCCTGATAAAACCAGAGTACAAAGCTCATTTAGGATTGATGTTTTCGCAAGATAGAATCTGGTTGTTATATTTTCCCATTATGGACATAAATAAGTTGCTGAAAGCCGTGATGAATTTGGATCGCTTCATGAACTCAGAAAATTCACAAATCTCATGCACTTGTGATACGCAATGCAATACAATGAGTTAGTTTCAGTATTTATGTCGATAGTGGAACTAGAATGACTCTCAGAATAAATTCCGAAGCGTCACACTATGTATTGCGTGCATCGCATAAATTTGTGAATTTTCCGATATAATGAAGTGAACCGAATTCGTTACGACAGTTGTCTATTGAAAGTTCTGTGCGCAAACCAACTGGATTCTATGTTGCTGAAACATTAAAAAAGAGCTTAAAATTAGTGTAGTTCTGATTTTATCACGAACATGTTGATAAATGTACATAAACATACGAGGGCACATGTTCAAAATTAAGGTATGTGATGAATGCATGATCAGTTTTGTGGGAAACCATTTTTGGGGTCAATGTTTTTCAAACCATAGAAACAGAATGATTTTTTCCATGAAATCTGCATGCCTGAATTTGTCTTCTAGCCTGCAAATGGACATTTCTCATGACCACTGCAAAGGCCAGTGTTGGGCCGAATTAGCCACATTCACACTACATACTTTAAAAAAATGGGCTTAAATTGTGTACCCTAATGTGTAATGGAACGAAATAGGAGTATATAAAATGCTAGTTCTGAACCACACCCTTTCTGGGAGGGTGGTGGGCCAAGTCCCACCCACCAGCAGCCAAACAAGAAATCCGACGAGACTGGCACTAGGGTATCTAGCAACTCCGGCCATAACATACATTGACAAGATACAGCACACAGACCACAGCTGGTCTACACCACTGGGATCACACACCCCCAGGTCAACTCCCATCACCCTCCCCTAAAATGATAGTTCTGGACCAAGTAACCCATTGGAGACCATGTCAATGGACCACACCTGCCTATGATGTGGTTGAGCCAATCTTACCTACCAGCTGGGCTGCACAACAGAGGCCCGACCCCACCCCCAGGGCGGCTCTATGACCACTCAGAATCATAAATCCTAGAAGCAACAAGTGGTCTGATACATGACCCCATTGTTCTGTTCAGACGTTGCCAGGGCCCAGGCTGGCCCACGAGTTTATGAGACAATAAATGTTCTGGGCAGTGCTTCATGAAGAATATCCAGCGCTTCTTGTGGCAGTGGCAGCTCATCCAGACCTGTGAGTCCAAGACGCAGCTCGAGTTGTGTCTGATACTCTGTCGGCTCGCTGTTCAAGGTGAGCCCGCTGTTTCAGGGTGCCCAAAACGCAACTCTAGTTGTGTCTGATACTCTGGCATCTCGCTGTTCCATGTGAGCTCGAATGCAACTCATGTTGTGTCTGATATTCTGTGTGGTCTTAGTGTCGGTTCCAGTTGAGCCCTGGTCCAGTTGAGTTGTGTCTGATACTTCTGTTGTTTCATGTGAGCCCGAAGTTCCGGGTGAGCCTGAAATGCAAGTCGAGTTGTGTTTCATACTTTGTGTGCTTTTAGCATCTGAGGATGTTGTAGAATGAATGGGATTTCCTGGACAACAATAAGAAGCTTTCTGAGCAGACATATTTAGCATCTGGCATTTATTCGACCTATTTAGCAGCCATTGTCTCGAAATCTGAGTATGTATTGTGTGCATCTAGATAAACACACAGACTGCCATAGATAACACCTGTCTCACCTAAAATCAATGTCTATGTACACATATGGTAGGTGCTGACCTGTCTTTAGTGACCACCTACCTTAGTGGTCACATGTCTTTAGTGACCACATGTCTTGGTGACCACCTGCCTTAATGGCTGGAGCTGGTGGTGACTGACCAGAAGCTTGAGGAACTTTGTCAGCAGCTTCAGAGCTTCACTCATGAACTTCATCAGCCCAGAAGCTTGAGGAACTTGGTCAGAAGCTTAAGGTCTTCGTCAACAACTTCAGAGATTCACTCAGCAACTTCGGAGGTTCACTCAGGAACTTCATCTTCCACCTGTTCCTCTGGCTCATGGAAGATCCACCTCTTCCATGCTTTCTTAGCATCTGCTTTGCAGGCAGGCTTGATGAGGTAGGGAACTTCAGAAATACTGCCATATTCTCCTGTATCTACTTCCGACCCTCGGCATTGAATAATGGATCAATAGACTCCTGTGCACCGGTATCACGACCCTCCTCCATACCAGTAGCATGTCGAAGCCTTCATCGTGGCTGTGGTCTACTGCATCTTGATGGTGTAATGATGACCTCTCCACGACTTCAAGTAGACAGCGAATCCTACATGCAGAGCGAGAATATCATCAGGTCCAGGCCACAGTTAACCAGCGGTTAGAGTTGGCATAACAACGAGGTGTCACAGATGGTGTAGCTGTAGCAGTCCTGGTTCAAAATGGAGGGGTGGTCCATCAGGTGGATGAGCTAAATGACTTCAGATGTGTGGTGGCTGGGACCAATGTTCTTTGTGAGGAACACGATTGGGCTGATTGCGCTCTATATCGACAGAAAACGAAGTCTTATACCCTACTACGTCTAACCAGTGACCACGAGAATCTGGACTTTGGAGTTGCCACTCGAGGGCCAATACCACCTCACCTAATCATGGAAAACAGCTCAGCTTTCATGTTGGGAACTCGCTCAGTGGGCGTGACAACTCTGTACTTCGGCTATGCCAAGGTTTGTGTATCGCACATTGCTGGTCTTCAGCTTGAGCGCACGTAGAGCACAATTCCTGCCGACCGCCACCACTACTGTGGCCTCCGCTGATATCTGAGCTGCTGATGCCACAAGAAACACTGGATATTCTTCATGAACCACTGCCCAGAACATTTAGTCTCATAAACCTGTGGGCCAGCCTGGGCCTCGGCAATGCCTGGACCGGACAGGGTCATGTATCAGACCACTTGTTGGCTCTAGGATTTATGATTCTGAGTGGTCTGAGAGCCGCCCTGGGAGTGGGGCCGGGCCTCTGTCGTGTAGGCCAGCTGTTACGCAAGATTTTCAACACCACAGCATAGGGATACTCCGATGGGTTACTTGGTCCAGAGCTATCATTTTATGGTGGTGGGGGTGGGGTGCTTGTGTTTAGGATGGGGCCAGCCCCAGTGATGTAGACCAGCTGTGGTCTGTGTGCTGTATCTGGGCCATGCATGTTTTGGCTGACAGCTGCTAGATACCCTGGGGCCGGTCAGGTCGGATTTATTGTTTGGCTGGTGGTGGGTGAGACTTGCGCCGTGCCCCCCCCCCCCCCCCCCTCCTAGGAAGAGTGTGGTCCAGAACTATCGTTTTATATACGACTGTAAGACTAATAGGACTTAACATATAATTATTTCATTCTCTATAAATTAATATCATATTTTTATTTGTTGGTTGAATTAGGAATACACATGCCTAGTTCAACTTCACAAGTAAAACAATTATTTTAATTTAATCGAAATAAAATCATCTTATGTTATTGTTACGATTTATTTCATCTCATTGCATTGCGGTACATAATTTAAGCCTCAAAGTATACAATTATAATCATAACATTATCTTCAAGCATCTAGTGTGAATGTGGACCTTTAATAGTTAGGAATACCCTTATAATGCATAATTTACGATATTGAACTCTAACATTACATTCACCACGTCTGCTCATCATCAGCCATGTGTGCATATATCACTTATACATTTATGCATATATGATATTGAAGTCTAACATTATATTCACCATATCTGCTCATCATCAACCATGTGTGCATATATCACTTATACATTTATGCATTTATGATATTGAAGTCTACCGTATTTCGCCTAATTGAAGCCTATACTCTAATAGAAGCCCTCCCCCTAACTTTGACATATGAGCTCCAATGATTTCTTAGCAGTTTCAAAATGGCAAAACTCTGTATTAGAGGCCCCCCCTCTCAGATTGTATAGGAAAAATTTTTTTAAGAGCAAATTTGTAAGAATAGTGTGTATAGTAATAACAATTGTGTCACAGGGTGTGTCTACTTCACACCAATCTCTGCCCTGATACATTTCCGGCCCCTCTAGATGTTAATACAGGCCTCAGATTTGTAAATCTCGACCACCTATTAGATTAATACTAATAGTAGGCTACGTATGTTCAAGATATAATAAAGTTTATTCCACACTTTTGTAGTCAAAATGCGCGGAAAACAGTCTTGGCATGATTAAATACGTTCCTTGTAAATTTAAGACCAAGTTTATGTACCAAACAAGCAGTATTGCGCATCAGTTTTGTAACGCTGATCAACATTAAATGATCCAAAATGAATTATTACGAACGATAATATAGCTGGTTTCTTATGTTGGTGAGCTAGCGGCTCTTTTGTGATTGGAGGTAGTGTGTTCTCGCGAGATATTATACGCTAATGCGAGTTTATCAAACGGGTACCCGTTATTCAGATCAGTATAATACTTCTTAGTTCCTATCGCGTAATGATAATATATAGAACTTTCCGAGTTCCGAGTCCCCGATTCCAGAATATTTATATCCGAGTACTCGCTCTAAAATAAACTCTTCAATTGGAGGCGAATCACCAGATTTGTATTATTTTCGCGATGCCATTTTATATCAAATTATGGATTAATTTTGATGTAATAAACGACCTTTATTAAAGGATACGCAATATTTAGGCACTCAAATGAAATACTTTCACTTCCCCGGTGATGTTTTGAGGTATACATTAAACATAGGCGTAGGCAGTGGGAAAACTCTCTAATATAAGCCCACCCTATTTCTCAGAGATGTTGGTTTGGAAATTGAACACCTCTTGTCCTAGTAGAAGCCTAGGCTTCAATTAAGTGAAATACGGTAGCATTTTATTCACCACATCGGATCATAATCAACATACATGTACAGTACACTTGTTTCTGGTTCTGTTTCAGACCTGTAAATTAACAGAATGTCAAGATGATGCTCAGCTCTATGAAGCACTCAAAGATTTCCTACACTACCTTTACTTTAGGTCAGTCTTATTTTCTCCAGCTGATAATTTACCTTGTGCGGCAGTGTTATCGACAGTGGGATAGTTATACCTCGTCCGGCGACGTTATTGGCAGTGAGATAGTACCATTTGGGGCAGGGGTCAAAAGGTCAAATCACTTGTAGCGCACCTCTGAAACCGTTAGATGGAACTCAAACCAAATTTGGTATATGAGTTACCCATATGATGGCAGAATGCAGGAGGCCATTTACATTTGGCTCCTGGGGGCATGGGAGGAGCCAAAAGGTCAGATTTTAACCTGCTGAAATTGATTGTAACGCACCTTCTCCAAAACCATTGGTCAGAATTCAACGCAATTTGGTATGTGAGTTACCCATATCAATGTGGAGTGCATGGGCACATTTAGATTTGGCCCCAACCCCTGAGGTGGGTGGCGGTGCGGTCTAAGTGTCAAGAAATTGATTGTAATGCAACTCCTCCGAAAACATTGGACGGAATTCAACCAAATTTAGTATGTGAGTTACCTATATCAATGTGGAGTGGATGAGCACATTTACATTTGACCCCGCCCCCAGGAGGTGGGGGATGTGGGTCAAAAGGTCATGAAATTCATTGTAATGCAACTCCTCTGACACTGTTGGGCGAAATTCAACCAAAAGTTACCCATATAGTTGTGGAATGCAAAAGAACATTTACATTTGGCCCCACCCCCAGGTTGTGTGTTGTGAGCTGGGGTCAAGGTTCAAAGTGGTGAATGTGGGGATTTGCGATTTAACGCGTCATCGACCTATCAATCTAGTTAAGAATTGCCTTAAGAACAATAACAACAACCAGTACTCTACGCTGGCATTACCCATGGCATACAGCGACACAAAAATAATGGGTGGGGTGTGTGGGTTTGGAGACATTAGCTTTCTTGTTGTTTCTAGCCATGCTAGCATTCACCTCACTTTTGCTTATTGTTTTACTGCAGGTTCTTATTAGTAACGCCTTCAGAGAGACGTGTAGTCATCTGTGAATCTCTGCTTTGCCCAACAAAATTTCGAAACATGCTCGCTAAAGTTCTTTTTAATCACTTCAAGGTCAGTAAAAACTATATAAATACATAATTTTAGTAATGCTGGACAAGTGTTGGATGGAAAGCCTAGGCCAATTTAGGTGAAGACGGTTGTCTCAACATGTTGGCCAATGTTAAACCAATGATCAGAAAGGTATTGGGCCAACCTAGACAGCCAACATTGGGCGAATATTATGACGTACATGGAGCCAACAAGTTACTTATTAATAATAATCCACAATTCATTCAGCCAATTATTATATGACATATGAAAAGAAGCCTCTTGGATATTTGAACTGCGAGTAGAGCAAATCTTTTTATCAGATCACTACTATATTTGGGTGGGATGTAACCATTGGTGCTTGAAAGAGTTCATATTATCTTAGGCATAAAAATGTTCAAACGGCAAAGTTACCCCTTTTGGCACAAATGAACACCCCTTGATAAGAGAACATGTTAGAAGATATTCCATGTCATGTTATAATTGACATGTTAGAAGATATTCCATGTCATGTTTTAATTGATATGTTAGAAGAAATTCCATGTCATGTTATAATTGATATGTTAGAAGAAATTCCATGTCATGTTATAATTGACATGTTAGTAGATATTTCATGTCATGTTATAATTGACATTTTAAGAGCACCCAATAGGCGCAAGGTCACCCTCTATGGTGTCAAAAATAGCAGTTTTTATTTTGGCAGAAAACTCCCCTTGCCCAGACAGATTCAATGGTCATATAAGAAGAGGCCTTATGCTATTTCTCAATGGCCAGAGCATGCAGACTTCTCAGCGGCCAGAGCATGCAGATTTCTCAATGGCCAGAGCATGCAGATTTCTCAATGGCCAGAGCATGCAGATTTCTCAATGGCCAGAGCATGCAGACTTCTCAGCGGCCAGAGCATGCAGATTTCTCAACGGCCAGAGCATGCAGATTTCTCAACGGCCAGAGCATGCAGATTTCTCAACAGCCAGAGCATGCAGATTTCTCAACGGCCAGAGCATGCAGATTTCTCAACAGCCAGAGCATGCAGATTTCTCAATGGCCAGAGCATGCAGATTTCTCAATGGCCAGAGCATGCAGATTTCTCAATGACCAGAGCATGCAGATTTCTCAATGACCAGAGCAGATTTATGCTTACAGTCCATCATGTGTCCGTCCGTCATCCATCAACTTTTCCTTTAAACAACGACTTCTCAAGAACGACTAGACCGATTTCAATTATATATGGCAGGAAGCATCCTTTAGGGCATAGGGATCCACGTTTGTTCAAATGAAGTCGATAGGCCAATTTTGGCTGGTGGGCATCTTGGATTTCAGCTGATTTTAGGAAACGTCTTAAAAATCGTCTCCGAAACCGCTTTCGGAATCGATTCAAAACTCATAAAACATCATCTAGGGAAGGAGGTAAGCCTTGAGTTTGTTCAAGAGTTGTTGATTGACCAAATTGTTCGGCGGCCATCTTGGATGACCTAGTTTTCCTGAAAACGACTTGTCCAGTACCGCTGAACGGATCAGGCCATCTTGGATTTTGGCCTATTTTTAGAAGCGTCTTTAAAAATCTTCTTATCTGAGACCATTTCAGCGATCGATTTAAAACTCATGAAATATGATTTAGCAAAGAGCTGAACCAAGTTTGCAAACTTGCAAATCATTCGGCGACCATCTTGGATGGCCTAGTTTTCGCGAACCCCCCCCCCCCGAACCGCTGAACGAATTGGGCATAGAATTGGAAGATAACGTTAGGGCCTAAGGACCATTAAAGTTTGTTCAAGGGAAGTTGATGGATTAAAAACATGGCCGCCATAGAGGAATAGAACTGTAGCGCCTTTGGCTGCCATTTTGGATTTTTAGCTCGACTTTACGAAGTAAAACGAGCTATTGTCACAGTGATACCCTGCACTTAGACCGGCGGCAACGTCGTCCCATTTGCGTTTAGCTTAGCTTTTCTGTTTATATCTCGGGTTTGGTTAATCATACTGGATCCAAACATGGGCACATGCTTCCTTATAATGATACGGCAACTCACGATGACGTTGGTGTCAAAGATCAAGGTCACTGTGACCTTAGTAAAAACCTTGCTTTTTCAATATTCCTATAATACAACTATGCTGTTTATATCCCAGGTTTGGTTAATTATACTGGAACCAAACTTGGACACATGCCTCCTTATAATAAACCACACAATTACGTTGAGGTAAAGAGGTCAAAGTTCAATGGTCAAGGTCATTGACCTTGGTAAAAAACTTTTTTACCATAAGATTTTCTGTTTAGCTCGACTTTTCTGTCTATGCGTCAGCTTGAATGTCAGTTATCCCTTGCTTGGCAAATAGGGGAAGTGATGAAATATGTAGTCTAAATACTTTATTATCAAAGGCATGGGTAATCTAAGACCAAGGAATCCAGTGATTCCATCATGGAGTTTAACTCTGGTACTCCAGGTGCTAGCTGATAAACCCGTTGAACCACTAAGTGCAATTCCTATGAAATGGTTAATGCTTAAAACTGTTTTTGTTATTGCTGCTGCCTCGGCTAGATGGAGAAGTGAAATCCACACTCTACAGCCAAGCCAGACCATTCTGTAGTTATAGGGGACGGCCTAAGGCTTCGACATGTATCTATTAATTTATGGCTAAAAACCTTACTTGAAATTCCCTGGTCAGCCTATAATCTTGCCTGCGTTAACAAGATTTGATCCAAATTCAAAGGCTTGGTGTCCAGTCCGCGTATTATTACATTATAAATAGCTTACAGAAGAATGGCGGATGGACCAAAGCTTACTATGGTTATCCTACATTGAACCCCATGGCAGGGCTTTCAAGGATACCTTTTCCAAGTGGATGATTGTGGAATGTATACAATTTCACTTCAAGAGTATACTTACCTCCCTAATACTTTTGATATTGCTAAATATTGGCTTTCACTCAATAAACACTCAGATTTAAAACAGTTAGGTGCCCCTACTGGGCAGGGAGTCAGAGCGTAGTCTGGCGGATGCCAGCCCCACCACCGCGCATGCGCAGACTAGCACTTCCTCTTTGCTAGATTATTGGCAGAGAGTTCACACATGTCTTTTTGTGCTGAAGCTTTTCTTAATCTTAAACTGTTTAAGTGGTGTTGTTTGGTGTGATAGTCACTTTTTTGGATGGCGGGAAGTATCAATTCGCCAAAGGAGGACTTAGGACCTTTAAATCAGGTGACTTCTAGTAAAATTAGCGAGTTTTCTTCCCGGTGTATTGTGTTTCCGGGACTCGCGTTTACCGTGATAAGCGCCTTAGTTAGTTGGTTTAGGTCAACTCGGTGCTACCTAGGACTAATTTCTCTTTCTGTTTATGTCCACAGGTCTGTATGACGCTAGGTGGTGACATCACAGTTGCAGAGAGTTAGTTTTCTCTCCACCATGGTTCCATTTCCTACTAACACTGTTAGGTTATCTAACCAAATGAAAAATATGTCCAGTGAGTTGGAGGCCTAGTATAAAGGTCTTCTCACTTTGCCCTCTTGATCCAATTCCTTCCCCATGAGGTGGAGAGAGTTAAGAGGCGTGCAGATGGTGGAGTTCTCCGGTTCGTCACGTTGGATGGTTTGTCTATACAAAGTGTCAGGTATCTAGTTATTGATAATGTGGTGATGTTAATTATTGTAAACAAACAAAGGGAGATAATTAACATTTTTGCCAGAAAAGAGTTATCTATATGTATCTGATGGTTGTGTAGTCAACTTATCCATTCAGCATACAATTCGTCCTTGCACTTGGATGTTTTGTTGGGATCGAATTTTTCCTGTCACGGGATTAATGACGTCATAATCAGCCTGGCTATGTGTTTATCAGCAATTCAAGCGCTATGCTGGTTTCTGATGTATATTGATCTTTATGATCGTTTTCCTTCTCTTTGAGTTGGATTGAGTTTCTAAGCTTAACTAGTTGCTCATACTCCTTGTCCTTTGCCCTGTTTCAGGGACCGGGTTGCGCGTCCTGTGGTCGTTTTCTTCAGGATAAGTTCTGGCCGCATCTGTGCTGTCAATGTAGCCCTTGTGGTCCATTGGTTAATTGTGACATATGTAAGCACTTGGGGGGCGAGTTAATGTCCGAATTCTTGTGCTGCTTACAGGCGACGGACAAGGTGGTAGAGGAGGAGAAGAAGAAGAAGCGGAAACGAGAGGTTGTAAGTAGGAAGGGTAAGGGGAAGGTCTCGTCCGCGGTGGATATGGAGGCCTTCCGGACCGAGATGTTGGGAGAGATGAAGAGGACAATAAAGGATTTGGTTCCAGGGTTGCTTCGTGGCATGCTTCCTGGACCAAATCCTTTACTGTCCTCATCATCGGCTTCGGAGCAGGTAATCCCCGCCTCTGGATCGATTTTCCTTAGTCCGCTTCCGTTGTTCGACGATTCAGAGGTGGCCCCATTAGAGGGGGCGTTCCACGGCCCTGGCAGCAGGCTTATTGCCGCGCCGATAGGGGACCGTGGACGGTTGTCGCTGGAACCCGCGGGCTGCTTATCAGTCCAGGGGTATCCGCACGCCGCGGTGGCCAGTACCTCCTATGGCACCGTTCCTGGTCAGCCCGGGTTAGCTCTCTTTGCTGACCCGGGGTCTAATCTTTCTGACCAGGGTAATGAGGATTACCTGCTAGGGTCGCCGTCTGACGACGTGGACATGGATGAAGACGTTTGTGCACCCCTCGCGGGGAATACAGGCGCCTTATTCCACGGTTTTACTCACCCTGGAGTAAAGTCCGCGGCTCAGGTGGTGGCCCAGGGCGCTGCTGATGGCCAGCGGTACCGCATACCTCGGCTTGCCGAGGGTGTTGCTGGTGCTGGCCGGGCCCGTGGTGAGACTATATATACCCCGCGCTCTGCCACGGTGCCTGCTCCTGGTCAAACCAGTGATATTCTCATGCCGGTGCTGTCAGGCCCGCGTGTTTTCCCTGGCTTGCCAGGTGTATCAGCATACCCGCCGTCAAGCTCTACTGCTTGCGCTCAGGAGGAAGACGAAGGACCCCGTCTTGTAGAGCGCTCGCAGTTAGCCACGGAGGAGGATTGGTATGACGCTTGCCAGTGGTTGGTGAGCGTTAGGCCTGATCTGCCCGTGGAGCAGTCGGCTAGCCAGCGTGTTCACACGCCGTGGTTAGCTGGGAAACCGACTGCTAACGCTATGCCTTCTCTGCCGCTGGCGGAGCATGTCGTTGACATGTTCAAGGCGGCGGAGTCGTCCATTAAGTCGAGTGGACGTCTCGCGAAGGCCCCTCGCGAGGTGGCCAGGCGTTGTCGCATCGTGCCCCTGGATTACCAGCGGTACGGTGTGGTACCCAAGCCCAGCGTGGATGACCGCGCGGCTTTGGGTGAGGATGCGCGGCCAGGCTCCCGTTCTGACACGGGTGTCTTGTGCGCGAACGCGTTGCGTTCGGCGAATACCGCGTTGCGTGATGCGGAGGAGAGTGGGAGGGCTTCGATTGCCGCTCTGTCCCACGTCTCCCAGCTGTTACAGGGGGTAGTAACGGCATCCGCATCGCGCCAGCCAAGTCCGGTCACTGTCCAGCGAACCATCCAGGATGGTATTAACCTGGCGCTGGACTGTGTGACTCGGGCGGTGACCAGGAGTGTCAGGGCAAGACGCACGTTTGCCCTGGACAATCTGTGCCCGTCTCAGGACCTGTACAATAGGCTACTGCGTACGCCTATGACGGGCCCTGGTCTTTTTGGAGGTGAGGGATGTCGCCACCTCCAGGAGACGGTCACCCTGGTGAATAACCAGAGGGCGCTGCGCGAGCAGTTTGATGTGCTGCGTCGTGCTAACGCTCGCGCCGCGGCCCCGGCGTATCGTCCCCTGCAGGCTCGAGGTGGTGCTGGCCAGGTCAGTGGCCAGCCACCGTCGCAGCGTCGGCCTCGGCCGCGTGCGATTCGGCCAGCAGCGAGGGGGGCGCAGGTTCCTCAGGCGCCGTCAGCCAGGCAGCCGCCCGCGCACCGAGGTGCGCGCGGGGCGGGGCGGGGCGCGCGAGGATCTGGGCGTGGTTATCGGTCCTGACAGGACGCTTACCGCGGTAAGAACCACTCCGGTGTGTATGGCGGCGGAGACAGTGCCGCTCTTGCATGCCTCGTGTCCACCGCGGTCCCTAGGTGGGCCGGTGGGAGGCCGGCTAGCCGGCCACATGCAAGAGTGGGAACGGTTAACTCAGGACCGTTTAGTCTTGCGATGGCTTTCCGTCGGGTATCATCCAGAGTGGGTGACAGGCCCGCCGTCGCGACTGTCTCTGGTGCCAGTCTGGACTCCCATTCCGAGAGATCCAGAGCAAAGGTTGTGTATCGAGGAGGAGATAAATTCCCTCATACAAAAGGGAGCTATTCAGCCGGCACAAAGGTGTCCGGGCTTCTATTCAACCCTGTTCTTAGTAACAAAACGCACCGGTGGGTGGAGACCGATTCTCAACCTCAAGCCATTGAACAAGTGCATCGAGACGCCCAGTTTCAAGATGGAAACGGTGCGCTCGGTGTTGGCGGGGTTGGAGAGGGGGATGTGGACGGCGTCGATAGATTTGAAGGACGCTTATTTCCACATCCCCATCCACGGGAGTTTCTGTCGCTTCCTGAGATTTGCATTCCAGGGCAGACAGTGGGAATTCAGGGTGTTGCCCTTCGGAATTTCCACGGCTCCTCGGGTTTTCACCCGTGTGGTTCTTGCGATCACAGCATACCTCCGCAGGAGAAGCATAGCAGTCCACACGTACATAGACGACTGGCTGTTGAAAGCGCACACCCGGGAAAGTTTGTCCGCCAATCTGGAGATTGTTTTGAAAATTCTCACAGACTTGGGCTGGATGATCAATTTCCCAAAATCAGAGCTGACTCCATCCCAGAAGTTTGTTTACCTGGGGATGTTCTTCGATCTAGAGACAGGATATGTTTATCCTACTCAGGAGAGAGTTCAAATACTCATCTCGTTGATTCAGTCAGTGTGCGACAGTCGTCATGTCCTGGCACGGGTTTACTTGAGAATGCTGGGGTTGATGGTTTCGTTGGAACCAGTCATTCCTCAGGCCGCCTTACGCAGGCGGCCGATCCAGTTGTTTCTCATGACACAATGGACCCAGAGTACAGGTTCGCTGGACTCGAATGTGTCAGTGTTGGCGCCTCTGATTCACCACCTGCAATGGTGGTTGAATACAGAGAATCTCTTGCCGGGGGTTTTGCTAACCCCTCCCCACCCTCAGGTGACTGTGTATACAGATGCATCGATGGAGGGCTGGGGAGCTTGCCTGGAAGAATCCACGATATCAGGGCTTTGGAATCTGGAACAGTCACAGGAACATATAAATCTACTGGAGCTAAGAGCAGTAGTCCTGGGCCTGGAACATTTCTTACAGAAAGTTCAGGGCAAGATTGTTCTTATTCGTTCAGACAACTCAACAGTTGTGACTTACATAAACCGCCAGGGCGGAACGAAGTCGCCCAGTCTCTGTATGATGACATGGAAACTGCTTTGTTGGTGTCTGGATCACCAGATTACCTTGAAAGCAGTTCATATTCCGGGAAGGTTAAACCTGCTAGCAGACTCATTGAGCCGAAGGATGAGTGTTTTACCCACGGAATGGCAACTAAATCAATGTGTGGCGGATCGTCTGTTCGACCATTGGGGGAAACCCAACATCGATTTGTTCGCAACGAAGAAGAATGCGAAGATGACGACGTACGTCTCTCCGATTCCGGATCCAAGCGCTTTCGCAACAGATGCGTTAGCTATCAGCTGGGGGAGAATGTATGCATACGCATTCCCTCCAGCAATCCTGATTCCAAAAATTCTTCAGAAAATCAGACAAGAGGAATGCCAAGTGCTTCTGATCGCCCCGGATTGGCCAAGCCGATCATGGTATACGGATCTGCTGGACCTTCTGGTCTGCAATCCGGTTCCTCTGCCTCTGATGGACGATATTATCTTCCAGGGCAAGGCCCTTCACAACAATCCGTCAATGTTCAGATTGACTGCGTGGATGTTGTCAAGGAATCTAGAATTAAGGAGGGCTTTTCTGAGCAAGCAGCCATGTTTATGGCCAAAGCCAGGAGGGGGTCAACCTCCAGAGCATATAATTATAAAATCAACAGATTTGCAGAATGGTGCTCAAAAAGATGTATTGATCCAATGGATTCATCTATTCAAGTAGTAGCTGATTTCCTCTGTCACCTCTATGATGCCTATAGCCTCAAGCCTAACTCTATTGCTGGTTATAAGTCAGCATTAATGTCTGTTATTCCTTGCTTGGCTAAGAGGGGAAGTGATGAAGTAAATACATTGAATGTATTAATTAAAGGCATGGGCAATCTAAGACCAAGGAATCCACCTGTGATTCCGTCTTGGAGTTTATCGCTAGTGCTTCAAGTACTAGGTGATAAGCCTTTTGAACCACTTAGTTCCATTTCTATGAAACTATTAACACTGAAGACTGTGTTTTTAATTGCTGCGGCCTCGGCTAGGCGTAGGAGTGAAATTCATGCCTTATCAGCCGAGGATGACCGTTTTGTGGTTTCAGGGGAAGGCCTTAAGCTGCTACCTAGGATTAATTTCTTGGCTAAAAATCAGTCGTTGAAATATCCAGGTCAACCTATTATTTTGCCTGCTTTAACTAGATATGATCCTAATTCTAAAGCATGGTGTCCCGTCCGGGCGCTGCGCCGGTACAAACAACGTACGGCGGCATGGCGCACCGACCAGTCAGCGTTATGGTTGTCATATATTGAGCCCCATGGGAGGGCTTCTAAGGACACCATTTCCAGGTGGATTGTGGAATGCATTCAGTTTTGCCATAGATCCGCCACCGGGAAGCAGGTTGACGTGGCCAAGGCTCACAGTGTCCGCGGCGTAGTGACATCCACGGCCCTATTTAATGGGGTCCCTGTGGATGATATTATGTCGGTGGCTCAGTGGCACTGTGAGTCAAGTTTTACAGACCATTATCTCCGTGACACCTCTAATCCTCTCGCCTTGTCGGTTTTGAAAAAATAAATCGGTTTATATTTTTTGAGGAGGTTTTTCCTCATTACTTATATATTTCACAATTAATTTATGGAAACACCCACTTTTTTGGGCCTGCATCAGTCTTTACCAATGGGAAGATGATGTCAGCAGCCATTTTCAACAAGGTCAGTCTTGTTCATGTGTTGTCCGTTGTTGATTGTATTGTCACGATTACCCGTTATTAATATGGTGATGGTTTGTGTATTTGTGTGGTTCATTGTTGAGAGTTACGAAAATGGAGCTTTTTCGTCTCTGTCCTGTAGTACATGGCACTTGTACGTAGAGAGCGTATAGGACATTGAGGTCAGTCGACTCTTCCTCCCAGGAAGGAGGGGGGGAAGCGCATATGACATTCGGTCATCTCTCATACATCGGTGGTGTTATCCGATGGTTAGTCAAATCCTGACTGTTTTTTCTTACAGTTTCAGAAGTTTAAGTGCCTTAAACGCAGAAAAGCGTATAGGGATGAGCTGGTCTTTTGACCTCGCCTCCCTCCCGCCAGATTCACTTTCGAATTCTGGCAATATCAAAAGTATTAGGGAGGTAAGTATACTCTTGAAGTGAAATAAACGAAATCTAGGATTTCTTTTTTCACGAGAGAGTTGATACTTACCTCCCTAGATACGGACCCGGCCTCTCCACCCCACAGAGGCTCGGTCTTCAGGCTCTTAATAGTTGCATGTGTGTCAGCCAATAATCTAGTCAGAGGAAGTGCTAGTCTGCGCATGCGCGGTGGTGGGGCTGGCATCCGCCAGACTACGCTCTGACTCCCTGCCCAGTAGGGGCACCTAACTGTTTTAAATCTGAGTGTTTATTGAGTGAAAGCCAATATTTAGCAATATCAAAAGTATTAGGGAGGTAAGTATCAACTCTCTCGTGAAAAAAGAAATCCTAGATTTCGTTTATTCTGCCACAAATCCGCAATAGGAAAGCAAGTAGACATGGCCAACGCTCCAAGTGTACTTGGCGTAGTGGCTTACACGTCTTTGTTTCACGGAGTGCCGGTGGATTCTTTATGTCAGTAGCCCAGTGGCACTATGAGTCTGTGAGGTTTACCGACCATTATCTCCATGTCACGAACAACCCTCTCCCCTTATCGATTCTAAAAGAATAATTTTCGTAGCTATTGAAAATAAAGTTGTCTTGTATTTTGTCACGTTTTCTGTAATACGGTGATGGTTCGTGTTTTATGTGATTCAATCATTTGAGAGTATAGGAAAGTGAAGCCTTTCGCACAATGTTCTATAGTACATTGGCACTTGTACATAGAGAGCATCTAGCACATTGATGCTTATCGCTCCTCCTTTTCTAAAGAGAGGGGAGGAGCGCATATTACGTTACGGTCATTACTCTCCACATCGGCTGTGTTATCTGATGGTCAAATCACTTCCTGGTTGTGTTTTATAGGCAACTTCAGACGTTTGTGCCTCAAACTCAAAAGAGCTTGCTCTTCCAAGTATGAGCCGGTCTTCTGACCTTCGCCTCCCTCCCGTTGAATTTCACTTACGAATTCTGATTATATCAATGAGTATCAGGGAGGTAAGTATACTCTTGAAGTGAAATAAATGGAGAGATTTGATACTTACCTCCCTGATACGAACTCGGCCTCCAGCCCCACAGAAGCTCCGTCTTTTGGCGTTAAATGTTGCAATTGTTAGCCAATCATATCGAACTGGAGGACATGACACTGTGCATGTGTGCCGTGGGCCTCACATCCGCCAAGCTGTCAAATGTATTTGCCTGTTCATTAGGGGCAGTTTACTTTAAAAGTTTGGGTTATATTAATTGGAACAAGGCTGATATTTAGAAAATATCAATGAGTATCAGGGGGCTAAATATGAACTCTCATGAAAAAAGAAATCTGTGATTTCATTTATTTCGTTAAAGGTTCATGTTCAAACCAAAATGCTTGAAAATAAACATGTTAAAATTGTATACATTTAGAAGCGTAAATTGTGTGCCTAGATACAGTGAAACGAAATAAATATTAACATATGAAGATCTCATTATGTATAAATTAATATAATTTTTAATTGTCAATTTGAATTAGGGACTCATGTCTCTAATTTAATTTAACAAAAAACTATATTAATTTATATGGAATTAAATCATCATAAAGATTTATTTCATTTCACTACATCTAGTCACACAATTTAAGCCACTAAAAGTAGACAATTTTAACATGTTTATTTTCAAGCATTTTGTTGCACCTTTAATAACATACAATGGCTGTGTTTCTCTGCGCAGGTTCCATCGGTTCTGTTTGTACCTCACCATGTTCTGTCGTTGTTCACACTCGGCATCAGATCTGCACTCGTTGTGGATGTCGGATACACACAAACTCTCGTTGTACCGGTATCCTTTTTAAAACATAATTGACCTAACACACACACACCCTCCCCGGAGACCTATCACACACCCTCTCCGGCGACCTAACACACGCACGCACACACACACATGCACACGCATGCACGTACGCACACACACACACCATCCCCGGTGACCTAGCAGACACACACCCTCCCCAGAGACCTAGCACGCACACACACTTCCCCGGCAATCTAGCACACACACATGCACAACCCCTCCCTGGCGACCTAGCAGTTGGTGCTGTGCGGTCTGGTGTACGCTGAGCGAATAAAGACTACCAACTACAGCCGGTCATATAATCTATTATATTTGCGTTTAACTGATTAGCCACTACTTTCTACAAGTAAAATACTGTATAATTTTTTATCAATTTGACTGAAAGCCACTGTTTCCAGAGACAGGATCTGCATTCAGTTAGACAAATTTCAAAATATTCAGTAGGCATCATGTTGCGACCTTGGAAACCAGCAGTATATTGTGAAATCATTTTAACAGAAGCGTGTTGCTTTCACCAGAAAAAGTGACTTTCAAATATGTTTTCAAAAGAATCAATAGTGATTTAACAGTAGTGAGTTAATTGCTCTACATCAGCGCATATAGAGAATACTATTCATACCGCTTACGAAACTATATTCAAGTTTGCGTTTGTTATGTTCGAGTATGCGTTTTTCCTGCACACACAGTTGACACACAGCAGATTGCGAAGCATGAGCTCCGTCACTAATTGGTTCCAAGTTAAACGCTTCTAGATTTAGTAAGTGCTTTTTCTCAAATAATCCTGATCAATTCATTTCCATTTTACCAGTCGTAGTTTATTTAAGATTATATGAAATTACCAATAAACATCATTTGTTATTTCCCTTCCTTTAATTACACAATCAGCTCTTTGTGGTTTACATAATATATCTACATGTCTACCTCCTCGTCATATTTGCACATTGCTGTTGCTGTTGTTCCTTAATGCTGTTGTTGTTCCTTAATGCTGTTGTTGTTCCTTAATGCTGTTGTTGTTCCTTAATGCTGTTGTAAGATATATGAACTTACTCCAGTCCTGAAAGCTTTACAGCTAGCTCCATTAGGAGCACACTCTATACATCAGTAAGTATGATTATAATGAATGCATGGTCACGTGCATGCGCACCATGTGCATGCGCATAGGCGCGCATGCATGCATCACCATCACTAACACACACATGTGCAGTGAGTGGTGCTCAAGTTGCACCATGAAATATCAAGTTTGACGCTAATGATAGATTACATTTTAATCATGTCTGTGAACATGATTCATAACCAAATACAGTGTAACCTCTCCAAGCCAAACATCCATATGACTAACAATATCGGGAGCATTTTCTACCCATGCCCCGCCCATTTCTAGCTACCCTCTGCCCACGTTTTTACACGTATTCAGACCAATCTTAATAGTTTGAACCATGAATTCCAAGAATCTCAATTTCGAGGTAATCATACGGGTAAGCTACATCTGTTGAATGTTTTGAAACTAATCTGATTGGGTGTTATTGTTGCCATAGTATGCCAAAGATTTTCAACAGAATGGTTATTAAATCGTAAATTGATCAAAGACATAGAATTCCTATACTTGATGTGCACTGTAGCCTGAGTGTAATAAATGTGAAGCTGTACCTTTGTAATATTCATGCCGGAGCCAGATATGTCCGTGGTATGTATTGTGACGTCGGCCTACATGTAGCGTAATTGATTATGACATCATATCCTTGAGTGACATTGTGTTGCGTATGTATAGGTTTCTGGCTTACAGATGTTAATGTAAGAACTGAATGAAGGCTAAGGAGTTTCTCTTTGTACCATTAACCATTTAATGGTCAAGCCGGCCAAAACCGGCCTCTGCAGCTGTCTTGAGCAATGTCCATTGCCAAGCAAGTAGAAGACTATTTTTTAGCTCACGCTTATTTCATGGCATCCATCCATCTGTCATCCACCCACCTGTTGTCTGTCCATACATCAATCCGTCCATCAAATCGCATCTCCCGTAATGGTTTAACATATTTCAATCAAATTAGGCTGGGAAAGACCTATTGATGTAGGCTTCAGAACATCTATTCAGAATTTTGATTGGTCAATTTTTGTGTTGAAAATCTTTGGCTTTATGAAATATTTACCTGAAATTCTCAAAAGGCATCATAGTGGCTTGGTGGATGTCCATCAAATTGGGGTAGAAGGATCTTATGGCAGTAGCCTCTAGAGATTCTATGCAGAATTTATTTTGGTGAATATCTTAGATTTTATGAAAGATTTAATGGAAATTATCAAAATGTATTTCCTCCTTAGGCGCCTGGTTGATTTCAATCAAATTTAGCTGGAAGGTTTCTATTGTGATAGGCTCAAGAACGTCTATTCAGAATTTTGATTGTTCATTTTTTGGGTGAAAATCTTAGATTTTATGAAAAATTTACCAGAGATTGTCAAGATGCTTTGTGTATTTCAACCAAATTTTGCTAGACAGATTTCACTTCAAGAGTATAGTTACCATCACGAATATTCTTTAATATTTCTAACTGGCTCAACTCAACACAGAATTAAAATTATACCTGCCTTTTTGCTCTAATAGGCAGGTGCGCAACTAACTGTCAGACTGGCACATGCATAAGCAGAGGCGCATACAGCAGCCCATGCACTGGGCTGGCACAGCACACTGCTTGTGAATTGGCTACATTTCAGACAGGTTTTGAATAGAGCTTAATTAATTCACTCACAGTTCATTCAATACTATCTTGGTGTGATAAAGTTAGAGATTTTGCAAGACAGTGGTGGACAGCAGCAGCATTCATCAGGTATTCTAATGTAGGCGACACGCAAATAGTATCACCTATTTCCAGGATTACTCAATCTTGGACAAAAGTCACATTTTAATATCGGAATGTGTCTTATTCACGACTTCTTATATCCTAATGTGTTTACGTATACCTCATAAGGGTATGATCCAATTCTTTTGTAACCACTGGGTCCTAGCTCCATCCCTGCTAGATAATTATTGGAGACGCAGTATTGGTCTGTAAAAGAAACCTAGGCTTATATATCTCCACCCTTGGATTCCTAAATAAAGTATGCATTTCACAGCAGCGGTTTTCTCATGCACGCACCCTTGGTTCACTAGTCTTGCCATCATATGTTGCTGATAGGTAGGGAGGCTGCAGGAGGGCTTCTCTAAATTTACTTTTGAAAGTATTTTGCTTGTCAAGCTTTTCTCCTGCTCCTCAATCTTGGTTTGTATTGGTTTATATTTGGCTACTGACCTTCACACATCTGAGGTCTTTCTTAGATAGGAGAATGGAGACAGATATGTGTGTGTGTGTGTGTGTGTGTGTGTGTGTGTGTGTGTGTGTGTGTGTGTGTGTGTGTGTGTGCATGCTGAAATGATGGATAAAATCATTCTTTATTGTATTCGGGTAGGATATCAATATTAATTGATTATTATCCGTTAATGAGTATTCTCCCTTAAAGAAAATACGTCATAAGAATTGGTCCCTTATTATTTTAAGTAATTACTAATCTATTAATGACTATACAACTTTTCCTTGTGAGGTTTCAAAGTGTATCAAGTTGCATTTCTTAATTCTTCTTCTTTTCGTTCGCTGATCATACCGCCAGTCCTGTAAGTGACTATCGACATGATCATAAGCGTTAAGTGCGTGGATCCATGGTTTATTAGAGTGCGCCGTGCGACCTGGAACCTCCGTCTTCAGGACTCGAGGTTTCTGTCAGGGTTACCTCACCCTTACCTCCTTTAGTCGCCTCTTACGACACGCAGAGGATACGGAAGGTGTATTCTAAGCCCCACCTACAGAGCAAATTTCTTAATTATTTTCTTTGTTACTAATCCAACTAATGGCTAACTTTTAGTGACTAAAAACTCATTGTCGGTCTGTGACGTTTCAGAAAAATGTTGACAACTGTCTTGTTGGCCATCGCTTTATCAAGCAGCGATTTAGTGGGCACGAGCTCTCCAGGTGCAGCACATAGGACATTGATTTCAGGTGTAATACCTGCGATCAATGGCCACACGAGCTCTCCAGGTTTAGCACATGGGACATTGATTTCAGGTGTAATACCTGCGATCAATGGCCACATGAGATGTTCTTGGAGTTTTGCCATATACAAGAACAAGAAAAGTTGGCTAATAGCTTGAAGAAGAAAGCGCGTTTACGTTGGAAGAGAAAGGCTTCCATTCCAGCTATGCCTGGCATGGAAGCCTTTAAATCCGAGATGATGAGCGAGATTAAGAAGTCATTGATGAATTGGATGCCAGAGATGCTGAAAAGCATGTTGTCTGCTTCCAATCCACCAGCGACTTCATCTTCGCTTGAGCAAGGCTTTCCTGCCTCTGGTTCTGCTCCTTCCTGTAGGGGTGTGCCAGTTTTCTCAGAATCAGAAGTGGCCCCTGCTGGTCCTGGCCTGTTTTAAATAAGCCATTGCTCGGGTGGCAGGGTCTGTGAGCTCGGCCAGGTACTTATTACCTGGTCTTGAGTGGTGAGCCCTGGGTGCCGCTTCCTCCAGTGGTACCACCCATCCTCAGGCCGAGTTTCCTCCCTTGGACAACTCGACATTCTTTATTGATGAGGGTGAAGAAAAGGCCTTGCTTGATTATTGTCAACCTGATGAGCCAGAGACCATGGAAGTGGTTTCCCGTAGGCTTATGGTGGGGCCTATGGGAAGCCATTTCCATGGAATTACCCAGGGAGGGGTAGCAGAAGTGAAATTCACACTTTGTCAGCTGAACCTAGTCACTTTGTGGTGGCAGGGGAAGGCCTTAAGCTTCTACATGTACCTAGACTTAATTTTATGGCTAAAAGCCAGTCCTTGAAATACCCTGGTCAGCCCATAATATTACCTGCTTTAACGAGATTTGATCCAAACTCAAAAGTCTGGTGCCCGGTCCGAGAATTGATCCGTTACAAAGAACGTATGGAAGAATGGCAATTTGATCCCAGCTCTGGCATGGTATTCAGGGATGCCATTTCAAGGTGGATTGTGTAATGTATTCAATTTTGCTACAAATGTGCCACTAGTAGGCAAGTAGATTTGGCCAAGTCGCACAGTGTCCGTGGCGTAGTGGGGCCTCCGGAGCTACATTCAATGGAGTTTCCGTTGAGGATATTATGATCATAGCCCAGTGGCACTGTGAGTCGCGCGTTACAGACCATTATTTATGTGACACGATTACCCCTTGCTTTAGCGATTTTGAAAAAATGAAGCAAAATTGTAACTATTGTAAATAAAAGCCATTGATCACGTGTTACACCTGAGAACAAGGGGCACTCACAGAGATGTGCAGCACATCTTCCGTCGTCATGACGCCAAATGTCTGCAACCACAAAATAACAGTTCAGTTCTGCATTGTTAGCCCACCTGGCCTGAAAGGCCAAGTGAGCTTATGCTGTGGCGACCATCCGGCATCCATCCGTCATCCATCAACTTTTCCTTTAAGCAACTTCTTCTCAAGAACCACTGGGCGAATTTCAATTATATTTGGCAGGAAGCATCCTTAGGACATAGGGATCCAAGTTTGTTCAAACGGAGCCGATCAGCCAATTTGGCCGGTGGCCATCTTGGATTTTGTCCAATTTTTAGAAACCTCTTTAAAAATCTTCTCCGAAACTGCTGGTGGGATTGAAGTAAACCTCATGAAATATGATCTAGGGCCAGAGCTGAACCAAGTTTGTTCAAGGGAACTTGATTGGTCAAATGGTTCGGTGGCCATCTTGGTTGACCTAGTTTTAACGAAAATAACCTCCAGAACCCCTGAAGGGTTCAGGCCGAAATTTGCCAAATATGATTAGGGACTTAGGGCCATGAAAGTTTGTTCAAAAGAAGTTGCTCCATCAAAAAACATGGCCGCCGTGGACCAATCAAAATATAGCATATTTGGTGACCATATTGGATTTTTTTATTTGATGGATTTAGAGGCTGAAATTGGTTTTATATAGGTTTTTGGGTATTCCGATCTCAAATTTGCAATTTTTGCAACTGTCGGATAAACGGCTTGACGGCCATCTTGGATCATTTTCCTGCCAAAAGCTCCCATACTAAAGCAATGGGAAATGTCCTCTTCTCGAGAACTACTGGGCCAATTCCAATTATATTTGGCAGGAAGCATCCTTACGGCATAGAGATTGAACTTTGTTCAAATGAAGGCGATCGGCCAATTTGGCCGACGGCCATCTTGGATTTCGGCTGGTTTTTAGAAATGTCTTTAAAAATCTCCGAAACCGGTTGAGGGATCGATTCAGAACTCACAAAATATGATCTAGTGTAAGAGCTGAACCAAGTTTGTTCAAGGGAACTTGATTCACCAAATGGTTCAGTGGCCGTCTTGGATTACCTAGTTTTCGCAAAAACGACTGAAGCGATCAAGGGCCGTTAAAGTTTGTTCAAGAGAAGTTGATCCGTCAAAAACATGGCCACCATGGGCCTATCAAAATATATTGTGTTTGGCGGCCATATTGAACTTTTTTACTTGATGGATTTTTAGGTCGAAATTGGTTTTATATAGGTTCTTGGGTATTCTGATCTCAAATTTGAAATTTTCGAAACTGTCAGATAAATGGTTTGGTAGCCATCTTGGATCATTTTCCCACGAAAAGCTCCCATACTAAAGCAATGGGCAATTTAAAATGTCTTCTCGAGAACTACTGGGCCGATTTCAATTATTAGCTCACCTGACCTGAAAGGCCAAGTGAGCTTATGTCATGGCGACCGTCCGTCGTGTGTCCATCATCCGTCCGTCCATCCATCCATCCATCTGTCAACTTTTCCTTTAAACGACTTCTTCTCAAGAACCGCTGGGGCAATTTTAATTATATTTGGCAGGAAGCATCCTTAGGGCATAGGGATCCAAGTTTGTTCAAATGAAGCCAATCGGCCAATTAGGCCGGTGGCCATCTTGGATTTTGGCCGATTTTTAGAAACATCTTTAAAAATTTTCTCCGAAACCGCTTGACGGATTGAAGTAAACCTCATGAAATATGATCTAGGGCAAGAGCTCAACTAAATTTGTTCATGGAAATTTAATTGGTCAAATAGTTTGGCGGCCATCTTGGTTGACCTAGTTTTAGCGAAAATAACTTCTCCAGAACCGCTGAAGGGATCAGGCCGAAATTTGGCAGATATGATTAGGGACTATGGGCCAATAAAGTTTGTTCAAGAGAAGTTGATCCGTCAAAAAACATGGCCGCCGTGGTCCAATCAAAATATAGCATGTTTGGTGGCCATATTGGATTTTTTTATTTGATGGATTTTGAAGCCGAAATTGGTTTTATATAGGTTTTTGGGTATTCTGAGCCCAAATTTGCAATTTTCGAAACTGTCGGATAAACGGTTTGGCGGCCATCTTGGATAATTTTCTTGTCAAAAGCTCCCATGCTAAAGCAATGGGAAATTTTAAATGTCTTCTCGAGAACTACCAGGCCGATTTCAATTATATTTGGCAGGAAGCATCCTTAGGGCATAAGGATCCAAGTTTGTTCAAATGAACCCGATCGGCCAATTTTCCCAGTGGCCATTTTGGATTTCGGCCAATTTCAGGAAATATCTTTTAAAATCTCCGAAACCACTTGGGGAATCTTCATCTAGGCCAAGAGGTAAGCCAAGTTTGTTCAAGAGGACTTGATTGACCAAATGGTTTGGCGACCATCTTGGATGACCGAGTTTTCACGAAAATGACTCCTCCATAACCGCTGAAGGGATCAGGCCGAAATTTGGGCCATTAAAATTTGTTCAAGGGAAGTTGATCCATCAAAACAACATGGGTGCCGTGGGGCAATCAAAATGTAGTGTGTTTGGCGGCCATATTGCACTTGCAAAAATGTCCACAAACTCATTAAAAAGACTGCTAAACCACCCACCAACAATTTTAACAAAAATTGATGGTGCTCCAGGTGAGCGACACAGGCCCCTTGGGCCTCTTGTTGTGTGTGTGTTTTTTGTCACATACCAGTATTTATGTTCTAATCTGGTGATGGTTTATGATATATCGGTCTATTTCGTGTTTTATACAGATGTGAAGCACATTTGTTTGAGTTCCTACATGTATAATAGTATGGCACTAGTACACTGAGCATATAGGATTTCGAAGCTATTTGATGCTCCTTTCTACTAAAGAGGGAGGAGGGTGCATTTTGTGAAACGACATTCTCGCAATAACGTCAGTATCAATTGATCGTTTGTTTACTTTCTGATCGCTGTTCCGGCAATTTCAGTTGTTTTTGTGCATCCAAAGGCAAAAGTACTGTGTGCAGGGAACAGCGGGTCATGTGACTATGCCTGCCTCCTTCAAAATTCACTTACAAATTCTGGTTATATCATAGCGTATTCATGATGGTAAGTATACTCTTGAAGTGAAATAAACAAAATCTCTGATTTCTTTTTCCAAGCGAGAGTTGATACTTACAATCATGAATACGACCCAGCCTCTCCAGCCCCACAGAGGCATGTCTTACTACACAGTTGCTGAATTGTAGTCAATGATCATTTTCATTGTTTCTTGTCAGCCAGCACATGCGCCGTGGATGCGCGGCTTGACTTGCGCATGTGTCAGTCTGATAGCTAGGCTACCTGCCTATTAAGGACAGGTTTATTTTAAATTGTGTGTTGAATTGAGCCAATTAGATATATATTAGCATATATCAGAGTATTCGCGATGGTAAGTATCAATTCTCTCGGTAAAAATATAAATCCTAGGTTTCGTTTATTCTATTGTGCCAGGCGCCTGAACTGATATTCACAATTTTGATTGGCCAATTTTGCGTGAACTCTTAGATTTTATGAATTACTGGAAATTGTCAAAATGTACCTCCTCTGGAGCCGCTTGGTTAGGTCGATTTTTTGGGTGAAAATTTTTGAACATTTTCTGGAAATTATTTATTTAAAACGCTACTCAACCTTAGTCAATGACCCAATTTTAACCATATTTGATCAGAGGTGCCCTATGGTGCTAGTCTCCAAAACAACAATTTAGAATTTCGAACTTTCAGTTGTTTGAGTTTTCTGTCAACCATATTGGATTTTCATAACTTCCTTCCGGTAATTTTATAGGAAACAGTTTTGAATGACTTTAAATGACTTCTCAAGAACCACTTATGGATTTCAACGAACGTTTAAGTGGTGAACCCTACCATGTATGGTGTTTGGCTCCAGAATTCCATTCAGAATTTTGATTGTACCATCTTATTCTTGAAACTGACATCTCAGAAACTCCTTTATGTATTAGGCTGCAATGCATTATAGCCATTGAGACCTACCGACGATTAACGTACATTCAAGAGAACTTGATCCATGATAAAACATGGCTGTCATGGAGCAATTTAACTTTTGGTGACCATATTGGATTTTTTTATTAGCTGAATGAAACCTACGGTTTGATCTGATAGTGTGGTCAGCGTCGATCATGAATATTCTACTAAACATCATGCATACCGAATTCCAATTTTGTATTTTATGTCTTGGTACTGCCGAATTTAAGGAGTCATGTGTGTTAAAATGCTAACATGGGTAATGTTCCAATGCCAATGGTCATGATGAACGTTCAAGGCCCTTGGGCCTCTTGTTAACATTTACCACTGGAATTACTAGCTCGATTACCAAGCCAATCATTTCAATGGTAAATTTCAAGAGTCTTCTCTTGACCTGCAAATAGACATTTACATTTAGAACATAGGAATTAAAGTGTTAATCTGATGACTGATTATGAAAGCTGATGTTCTTCTCATGGACTATTCTCCAATCAAACCAGATTACATTGACATGTATAACAGCTACTATATAGTGTATGATTGTAGAGTGGCCCTAGATTATTCTTCTGTTCTCTATCATGTCCATGCTGTATGTAACGTGCTACATGTAATATTCTGCTTCATGTCATTACTTAATGCTAGTGTTGTTGTGTACATGAGATCATAAGCTGAACATTGTGTTGCAGACATCTAGAAAGTCAGTTAAAGGAACATGCTACTGTAAGCTCAGAAAAGGAGCATCCCAACAAACCACTCTCTTCACTGATGGGTAAGCTTTTTGCTTGACTTTATGAGTAGTACGATGGGGGTGTGGTCAGTGGCTATATTCACCTCACTTTGTTGTGGAAAGGAGGAGGGGATATCGCAATCCCCTCTGTTAATCCGTCTGTCCATCCGGTGATCTGTGAAACCATTTGGTGAAATTCAATCAAATGTGTTATATGTGTTGCCCATATGCTTTATGACTGCAAGACGACATTTACATTAGGTTTCTGTCCCCAGGCTTGTGGTTGGGGGGGGGGGGAGGCCAGAGTGCAGGTGATGGCGGAAATTCAGAGTTGACGGAGTTCAACCATATTTTGTATGTCAGTTTCCCATGCGACTGCAGATTTAGAGAATGTTTACATTAGGGTCTCGCCCCATGGTGGGTTAGGATGGGGATGGAGCCAGAACGTCTATGTTGGTGAAAGTGTGTGGATTTGCGATGGTATGCCATCGACTGCCCATTCTGTGTGACAATTAGAGCTGTTCGGTATATCGTATTTAATGTATGGTATCGGTATCGCGACAATACCGAAATATGGTACCGAACAAATCTCAAATTACCGAAATTTCGATACCGTTACGTCGGTGCTGCGCAAATCTCAAAATAATCAACTTTTTATTTAAAAAGGTTACCACAATTACAGTATGCCGAGTACAGCTAATTAACTTTTGTGCATTTGTCATGTCCAAATATTAGTGCGCGTTGTTGAGTAAGGATAATCCTCCATGATTCGGAGCAACCGCAGCAGATTCTGGTGAGCCAGAAATAGCACCGGTCGGTGGAAAAAAAATCATGATTTTCGCAATAAATCCTGATAAATATTGAAGAGATTAATTGAGACTTACTTGTAAGTAGAAATTTGGTCTTCATTATATGAACCAATCAGGATGCAGAGGGCTAATATGAGGTTGCACTTTCCTCATAACAGGCCACTATTCAAAGTAGACGTACCATCAACCGACCAAAAATCAAACTATTTCTACCGTTACACCACAAAATTGGTGGGTCTCACCTGGGTTGGGCACATTAGCGCTGCATCCTGATTGGTTCATATAATGAAGACTAAATTTCTACTTACAAGTACGGTACAGCTCAGAGTTAACTTAACATAAAATGCGTCTGCAACGCGTGCATGACACGTACATAGCGGGTCTATTTTAAAATAATGGATGCATCACTTTCCCGTTGTGAACGGTAAAACAATGCGGTGTGAAAGTAAAACAAATGGGTTGGAAACAGTTTGACAACGCGTCAGAACTTATTACACAATGCATTTATGATATTGGCTAGACAAGTCGTTTGAAATCTGATCACATGAAACACATTCATAATTACGCCGCGCTGGTATAATGATATTATGCGAGTCGACCAAGAAGGGCAACCGATTACTCGGGCATACACACATTATGCAATTATATTTTGTCAGGGTACCATAAATTTTTGCGAAATTCCTGTCATGATTTTAGGGGGGGGGGGGGGGGGCCCTCATTCAATGTTGAATAATTTGCAGTATGTCGCATTATCAGTTCCGATACAGCTGCCTGGTAACGTAAACATTCCATTCTTACAGAACAAAATGAACCCGGTTACTTATTCACTGCCTAAATTCACCACTAATGAGAAATGCCTCGCGCGACCCTAGCCGATCGATAATTATGCGCAGTCGTAGATTCTCGGAAAAGCGTAACCATAATTTGATTGGCTTGCTGGATATCTGACATCATTATGAATGAATGAAAATTACTATCGTAGTAAAATATTTGATCACGTGTCTCGTTGTCATTCATAACGAATTGATGACGTGATTTATTTTAACCAGTCTCTGAGCAACTCACGATCAACAATGGCGGAACGCAAAATGTACATGTATTCGCGGTGCCGCTTTTAAAAGCAATAAAGCAATATCTTAACAGCCACTTTGACTTTTAAATTAATAAAACAAACAATGTCTGGTTCATGAAATATAATGAAATGTGTTTCATAAATTTATTAAGGCACTATTTATCATCTAGCTATGTTATTGCTACGTAGAGGGGGTGTGCGGCGATTGCTCATTTCTTCGGCCTAGTTCCCGAGTGAGGCAACAACAATGTGTTATACTCGGCTACATTACATTGCAATATAGTGAATCCGAAAGCTACCGAATGTCACAAAAAGAAAATCATTAAATCAATACGGGCGTTTTATTTCCGCGAAAAGCAAATGAGATATCGGTACATGTTACAGCTTTAGGGGCGCATAGTATTTCATAACTAGCCCTGAATTGGTCTTTTTTCGTGTAGAGCACCGATGGGGATATTGCGGTAGCGGACACGAATCTGCTAATTTGTGCATCATATTATCAATAAAAACCACACCATCTGCATGTTTGAATAAAAAGCGTCTACATTAGTCGAGCATTGGTACACATAAGCTATATTTTGACATCTTTAATCCATAATTTTGCGTTTATTCGCTGTCTGTTCAGCGCGAACACAGGTGATCCGTAGAAGTGATAATGAAATTGCTTACGGACAGTTTTCACTATGATTAACCTATGTCAAATCTCGCCAGTCGGCATGTTTCACTGCGCTGGATCTTTATAAAAGTTAAATGCGAAACGAACCGATGCTTATGATTCTTGCACTAGATGCAAAATGTTCAGGGGTGCAAAATGTTCAGAGGCGCATCGTTACATTAATTTTCAACCGGGAATCATGATTTCGTGTTTCGTAATATTTATAATTTTGATTTTTAATATGTCCCGCTGTCTTTTTTAGGAAAACTCATATTTACCTTTGCCCCTTCTATGAAATGTAATGTACCGCTAAGGATGATTGGATCCAGGGTGGTTGGAGCCGTGGAGTTGGTATGTACGCCGGGTATTACGCAGTGCACTTATGAATCTTTTAAACGCATTTAAAATTTGGCGTCTCCCATTTTGGTTTTAACAACGCGTTTTATCTCTGGGGGACATCAAACAAGTTCAAACTTGCTTATTTACGCATTTAATACTCATTCTCAATGCATATATTTATTATTTTAACTGCAACAAAAAAATTAACTAGATGCGTTGTGAATGCATTGTGTTTTTAAAACTGATGCGTTGGAAACGGGCCTTCAACACATCATGCACGCATTTCAGACCCGTTCGTACGGTAAGTTAACTCTGAGCTGTACTGTAAGTCTCATTTAATCTCTTCATTATACTCCACCAATCAGATGCCTCAGTCTACTGTGAGATTTTAAAGATAAAATAGTTTGATTTTTTACATCACCAATTCCTTCATTATCACTGACATTTCTGTGATAATAATAAAGACACACAGGTTATAATCCATATCTAACTAACATATAAACTGTACATGAAACATCATACAATTATTTAGACCACAAAACACTCTGGGCAAAGTCTAATTTGCCTTGGTTATCTACAGGCCTAAGGTAGAATCTACAAAATGTTTGTTCCTTAGCCTAACCAGCAGTCTTCAGTGCGTCCTTTATATCAATGCCTTTATGAAAAGCTGCTGATGTTGAAGCTGTCCTGCAGCTATGAGGTTTAAATATGGAAGTGTCCAACCCTGCAAGAGTCATAATAGATTTCAGCCATCTAGAAATGGTGTCCCTACTCACGTGTTTATATGGCTTAATTGTACTAATGAACAGCTTAGATGATGATCGCAATTGTTTTGTCTTATCTAAATATACATTTAGGGTACTGTAGACACAGAGTCTCTCATCAGCTGTATAAACTGGAAAACAAATTCTATGTTCGACATAAGATGCCCTAGCCTGTTTAAAATTACCAATCAATCTGAAAATAAACTTATCACTGTCTTTTATCATACAATCTAAATCCAGTAAATGTAGAGACTGACATCTTTGTGCTGAGCTTAACGCCATCAGCATGACAAGCCTATGGGTCAGATCAATTAATGATTGAAATTTCGCTAGCGGTTGTCTTCTAAAATGATTTAATACAATGCTAACATCCCATGTGGTGATGTATCTGGGTACAGGCAGTTTCATTTTAAAGACTCCTTTCACAAACCTACAAATAAGGTCATTCTCACCAATACTGACCCCAGAATCCAGCAGCAGTATTGAAGACAATACACTTCTTGCGGTATTACATGTACCACCACTGTACCCAACTCCATCATCAAATAGGCTCTGTAAAATTTTCAAAACTTCTTTTGCTGACAGCCTGAACACGTTAATATTTTCTGCATTGCTATAAAGATTCCACTTATTAATATAGGTGAAATATTGAACTTTGGTTGAGCCAGCCCATGAGTTAAGCATTGTGTTCATTGATTCGTTTGAGACCCCCTATATGCTAACGCTTCCCTGACAAAAGACAGGCCATGAGATGCAATTTGTGTCCCATCGGGTGGCTTGTTTCCACATGAGGAAGCTTCAGCAATCCTGTCCACCATAGCAAGCGTTTTGGTGGAACCACTAGAAGACGGAGCAGAATTGGAAACCAGATTTGGTTTTTCCATTCCGGAATAACGATTACCCCTGTCGCCCGGTCTGTCTCCACCTTCCTTAGCGTCTTCAGTATCACGCTGAAAGGTGGAAAAGCATAAAACTTAAACTTATTCCAACATAAAGAAAATGCATCTACCGCCACCGCTTCTGGATCTGGAAACCATGAGACAAATTTTGAAATCCTATTATTAAGTCTAGACGCAAATAAATCAATCTCACACACTCAAATTCATCCATGATGCTATCAAATGCACTTCTACACTAAGTCCATTCTATTCTGTCATTGAACAATCTCGATTTAGCATCCGCCTGATCATTAAGCGACCCTGGCAAATGAGTTGCAGTCAACCAAATATCCCTCGCAATACACCATTCCCAGATCAGTTTTGAGATCCTATGACATTCCCTAGACTTTATTCCTCCCATGTGATTAATATATGCTACTGCTGTTGAATTGTCGATTCTAACATGAACATGAGCGTTTCCGACTTACTAATGCCTTCAACCCAAACAGTACTGCCATTAATTCCAAGACATTAATATGTTCAGAGATTTCATTACTTGCCCATCTTCCCCCCGATTCCTGATTATCCATGACTGCCCTCCCACCCTAATTTCAAGGCATCTGTAGTAAGGCAAACTGATGGAGGGGGTAACCGTAAATCATTAAATGAACTAGAAAGGGTTTCAATCCACCAGTGTATGTTTGTTACCGCTTGATTAGACACAGACGTACCATGATCATAGTCTCCCCTACAAACAAAGTGCCCTAATCTTATCCCTCTCAAGCTCTCTGTAGTGCAAAGCGCCAAATTTCACAGAAGGGAGGGATGACACATGCGATTGACCTAATCATCAGACTATTTTCCAGATAGGACAGACTTGCATTTCTCAACAATCTTCAAGATTATTTCTGATGTCAACCTAATTGTCATTCTAGTGGAATCAATCACAAAGCCGAGATGCTCCAAAACTCTAGTTGGGAGTAAAACTGATTTCACAGGATGCACTACAAATCCTAATGACTGGAACGACACAAACACTGGCTTCAGAAATTTGGTAAAAAGTCTAGGGCAGATGCAAGACCATTTGGCACACAAGTGAATTCAAAAAGGTGATCTCGCCAATAAAATAGTAAAAAATTTCTGTCATCCTGACAGAATAGTATGCATCTTTCAAATCAAGTGACGCCATATAACAATTATGACATACTAATTCAACAATAGAGTGAATTGTCTCCATTTTAAAATGGTGATAAGTTACAAACTTATTTAATTCCGATAAATTCAGAATCACCCTGTGTGAGTCATCCTTTTTCCTGCAAAGAAAAATGTTAGAGATGACGTCTCCATCTGAGTTTTCAGCCTTCACAATAATCCCACTGTTGAGGAATGACTATTTCTGAATCAATCAATTTAGCCTCAACCATATTCAGAAATAATGGTTTAGGCAAATAAGTCTGACAAGGGACTTCATCAAACTCTATCTTATATCCTCTTACTGTTTGTAAGATGTAATCATTAGCAGTGATCGTCTCCCATGCTGACATTAAACATTTAATGTTACCAGCTTTAAAATTCTCCTCAGGACATACCTGTATTCTTCCTACTTCCTTGGATGTCGCTTCCCTTGAGACTGCCCCTCGGAATGCCGTCTGAAAAGGAGCTTGTCTCTGGTTGTTGGCAGAGAATCAATTTTGCGGAGGAAGGGCATTTCTCTGCAGCAGTAGTGTCGGAATTAAAATGATACCACCTCCCTCAACTGGCCGCCGTTCGGCAATCCATGGCCCCCACCACCCTCTCAATCCCTGGGGCATAGGTTGTTGAGACGGGGGCCACCACGGATCGCCGAATGGCTGCCAGTGGAGGGAGGTAGTATCATTCCGACACTACTACTACCAGGGTCTGAACGCCCATTTAGTGACAAGCCTCCACAGTGATATACACCACTGATCGCCATCAACCACACCAGAAGGACCGGGCTCTCTCCCTATTCTGTGTAGGTTCAGACAAACACGTAGTCTCTGCCAGAGTTGCATCGGCATGATGGGACCACCCATAGTGGCTTCCATCTACCTTGACAACGCTCACCTGGGAGGAGGCTAAAGTGATTAGCATTTGAACCATGGCAGACTCTGGCATGTTCACATGTTACGCAGAGAATCTGGTGCTGAGCAGGGGTCTCCAGCAGACAACCATGTCCTACCCTCCAGCCCATAGAAGTGGCAGACAGACTCGATCTCTACGTGGGTGAAAGCGGTTGTAAATGTTTCTCTGCAGGGGGTCGACCCAAGGATTGTACTGGGGGTCATCCCGGAAGTGGGCCCACTTGGCATCCAATATCATGGCAGTCTCAGCGCCCTGTGCCACTGCTGTAGACGCCAGCACGAGCAGTATGATGAGAATCATGACTATGTATGAAGAGTTAAACTGAACAGAGTGAACCCCTCGAGAAATATCTGTGCCAGATCGAGCCCTGTTCCATCCGGATTGATAGTGATCTTCATCCACTCAGGGGCAGGGGCTAGCTGCTTCACTCTGCCGCCGGCTAAGAAACGTAGCTCTAGGACTATATGAGACGTTTGCGGGCTAGTGAGTCCGACTCGCTGAAGCAGTTTAACAGCACCCTTGACTTTGGAGAGATGTGACACACCATCTACCCGTAGGATGCCCTCCTGGAGGTTAACAGCTTCTTCTGGTCCATCGAATGGATGACTCAGCAGCAGGAGCTTTCCACCTGTAACCCCGATCCGGTGACCCACCCTCGTGAGGGAGACACCTTCACCTATGTAGGTGAGGAAGGATGATCCCCAGCAGGGCACAACATACATACACACCGATGTGCTACATCAACCTCCGGGCAGTGCACACAGAAGCTCACTGGTAGAAGTCAGCCGGGACGTGATAGAGTATCTCCCAGGTGCCAACAGCAACCTATGGAAAGCTATCAGTCCTAGCCTATTCACACCTGTAAATCACCTGTTTGACACCAGCACGGATGCGATATCGGACGCCCATTTAGAGTTTACACTCTTATTACTCATTGACCTGACGACAACATGATATCACACCAGGAATATCTGACCTTTGCCGAGATGATGACCCCCGATAGAGGGTTGCCCCTTCATGACCCCTGCACAGAGGCTCGCACAGCAACAGATCTGTCAACAAGAAGGAGAGCGACTACAGCGGGAGAGCTGGTATCAACAGAACGCGAGCATTGCAAGGAAGGTTCCCGATACTGGCAGGCCCTCCTGGAGGAGTGTAAGCGGGACACAGGAGTCTTGACAGACAACGATGAGCCAGATGTCTACGAAGATGTCACAGACGAGGATGAGCCAGATGCCATACAGTGGGAAGAGGAAATGGCGCAGAAGTGTAAGACCAAGAAAGCCATCCAGCGGCAGACCTACTATCTTGGGTATAAGGTGAAGTTCCAGATGTCACATCTCAGAAAGCTACTGGTACCCGACATAGTGCTGGATGACCCCTGTCTAAGAGACATCTGTCTTGACACCAGCAAGCTGGCACGGTTCGCTAGGCTCTCCAAAATAAACCCTTCTATGACTCATGAGCAGATTCTGCAGGTGATGCAGGTTTAATCTCCAGGTATACTATGGCAAAATCAGAGTGGTGGAAGCAACCAGAACTATACCACTCCCTGATGGCTGACGAGGGCGGTACCATCCACGGCTGGCGACTCCAGCAGATAGATACCATCAGGCAGAATCTCATCCATACGGCAGAAAAGTACAGCAGAACGCGTAGGCGATATAAGACAGCCTACAACGTCCTCGCGCATACAACCACTGCTGCGGGTGTGATTGGAGCCAGTGCTGGGTTGGCAGTTGTGGCCACTCTTGCTACAGGGGTGGGTGCCATCGTCGCCATCCCGCTGGGTGGCGTGACACTAGCCGCCACTGTCTTGGCCACGGGCTTGGGGGTGGGGCAGCGGCAGATCACAAGGAGGCTGGAGAAGCATGCTAAGTATGTGGCACTGGCACAGAGTATGCTACGGACTATTGACGAGTCTGTCAGCAAAGCTCTCGAGGATGGCCAGCTCACCGATGAAGAGTACCACCATATATTGAAGGTCCAAGCCATGGACCGCAAGGAGAAACCTAAAGTGCGACAGCAATATCTCAAAGGCTCCAGCGGGCGGGTTGATATGGAGGAGTTAAAAAACAATATGTTACGTCGAGGTCGCCTCGCTGGTCTCTTTAGTCGAGACGACTACAAATAGTGTGCTGCCTGTACGGCAGCTTTAAGAACACCAGTTTAGATGGCCTTCCCACTGAACCTCAACGACAGCCATCCGGAGCCAGCCGCCCCTCCTGGGTACACCCTTGACTGGCCTGAGAGCCCTACTGGATGATATACCAGAGCTAACACCGTTCTCCATCACAGTGGATGGATGGGCCCGAACCAGCTTCTCCATCAACCCACGACCGCTGACCAACCGCCCCATCACCATCAAGGATGCGAAGCAAGCTCATACTTGGATGGCTGCTCCAAGCCTCTCATACTGGAATCAGCAGCTGAACTTTGCCGTGTGGTGTGCCACGGCAGGATGTGGAGTAAGTTCCACCCTGATTCACTCCTATTCTGGTACTCGCCAGCTGTCTCAGATTCCACGTGTACTTCACGGTGCGACGAATCCTTCATGAGCTGGGTGCAAGCCTCCCTGATACAAATGCCTTCGACACACAGCTCAACAGTCATAGCGTCTCAGCGGCCAGCAGACACAGAGAGAGTTCAGCGCTCACCCAGACTATCGGTGGCATGGTGGTGACAACAGCGGTCTAGGGGTTATGTACGGTGACCCGAGACGTGACTACTCAGGATTCCCCTATCGAACACCCCGACGAGTAGGCCGTCGAAAGACAACGACATTCTCGTTCGATACAGACTCCGACCCTGGGGCGCTGGTGCAAAATATGCACATCACTGGCTTGCGGCAGAACTATCCAGATGTGTGGAAGAACTTTGTCCCACACACCACCTCAGGCCTCACACCAGCAGGGATCGTTCGGATCAACCAGTCCCTGGAAGCACTGTGCTACTGCCTCCTTACAGCACAGACCCAGCTGCTGCATTCCATAGATGGTGTCAGTGGAGCAGAGGTCCAGGCCATGTTCATCAGTCTCGTTGAGGATATGATCATCGTGGCAGACCCCAGTAGTCTTATTGCTAAGTTCCAGCAGGGGTTGCAGAAGGCCCGTCGCAAATTTGACTGCTATTTCGCCACACCTACGGTTGATTCCGAGCAACATGATCGTGAACATTGAGGACCTCCAAGTCAGGGGCTAAAACGAACCCGGTCCGCCAATTTGGCCAGCGACCATCTTGGATTTCAGCTGATTTTTAGAAATGTCTAAAAAATCTGCTCCAAAACCATTTGAGGGATCAATTCAAAACTCACGAAATATGATAGTCGAGGGGCGTTCCCCCAGTGTCCACTTCGGCTTCAACACTGACATCAATGCACCTATGCGTAGTATGGGCCATACAGTCGTTCCGACCCTGACACCGCAGCCAGTCGACATGGCAGCTCCAGGCGCCACGACACTGCAGCCAGTCGACACAACACCGCTTCCCGTGGTAGCTCTACGAGTGTTGTCAGGCCTAGCTTTTGTGGCGCTCGGGATCAGCCTACTCCGCCGCTAGCAAATCAGCTATAAGACTCCTGACTCTCTACAGTAGCAGTGGGGACCACGGTGAGACACTGAACCAGCTTGGCATGCCATACAGCCCCTATACCCGCTGCCAACATGCACATCCAAGGGCTGGAGAGTCTTGCAGCGCATCCTTTTTCCAGCTTGTAATATCGCAGAGCCTTGTTCAGCTCTGAGTCCGGTGAGGCCATGGCGGTCTGCAACTGCTGGAACACATCTGACAGATACTCCCGATCCTTGTAGAAACCTTTAGCTCGCAGGAGCTGCTCGACAATACTCCCGCCCATGATAAGGTATTCGAGGAAGCAGATCTGTCCCTTGCCAAATCCTAGATAGAGCTTCACAGCTGTCAGCTCCTCTGTCAGCTCAGCACTGGTGTTCTTGTAGTCCTTCAACTCCCTCCGGAAGACATCATAGGGTCATTCCGTGTCAAATCACCCAATGAGCTAAACCTCACCATTTCCAATTTACTTCAAAATTGGTTTATATGTATGTTTTGGCTAGAAAAGCCAAAATATCAAGTTTTAGCTCAATCGGACCAATGGTTTCTGAGATATGGGCCATTGATTTTTTAACAACGTTGACCAAAATGTGCATAGTCACCAAAATACAAATGGCCATAACTCCTGACCAAATGGTCCAATCTTGACAAACAAAGTGTCATTAGAAAGGGAAACAAACAAGGATTCCAAATCTGCCATTATTTATATCATTTGGGTGATTCTAGGGGTGATGACCTTTTGACCTATATTTTGACCTTGTGGATCACATGACCTTGAGGTCACAAATGATGTAAATTAAAGCCTGGTAAGTTACCTACAATAAATAAAAAATCTAGAGGTGTATTATTTTTTGTTTTCCAGTAATATCAAGTTGAAACTTATGGTTGAACTGCAAAAAAACAACTTTTTGCATGTGCTACAAACAGTGACAAATACTTTTTAAAATTTTTACATCAGAGTGCTAAGAGTTAAATTCTAGGTTTTGGTTTATCATGTGTTAAATGCCAGACTAATTTGAGCTTGTCCTATTTGCCCTAAAGGGACAACTGTAGCTTTCATACTGATGTGAATCCTAGGACAAAATCGCTGCGAATCCTGACTCTAAAAGCCTATGACACATTAGTTAGTCCACCACCAAATGTGAAACCAGGTGAAAAACTGTGTTGTACCTGCCTCACAAAACTAAGAAAAACGTGTGTCACTCAGACCATTGAGACCAGTGCTGAAGTCCCAGGTGCCAGCCAACAAGTGGATGATACAATGCAAGTCAGTTTGTCTGAAAATGATGCACCTAATGATGAGGTTACATGTAGTTCACCTGAAAAGGACACTTCACTTATAGACATAAATGCTGCATTAGCCCGACTAGATGAAATGCCAGTTAAGGCTGGACATTTGGCACCATCAACAAAGAAATATAAGGGGAAACAGAAGTTGAGGAAAGGTACGAAAAAACTAAAACATAGTCTAGAAAAGGTTTATGATGTTCACTTTGACTCAACTGAATCGGAAGATGAAGATGATATGCATGATTTACAATTATACCGTGCTATGTTTGAGGAGTTAAAAGCTAAATTCAAACAGTCTACTTCATATGCAGAACGTGTTCAAATACTGACCCTCTCCCCCATTACTATAGAATGGACAATGAATGAATTCGGGGCATCAAACTATCTTGTGAAGAAAAGCCGTGCTATAAAAAAAGAGAAAGGAATATTATGACAATGCAATAAAAACAATGGAAAATCCATGCCCATGGATCTTAAAGCTGAAATTGTGAATTTTTATCGAACAGATGAGAACAGTCGTATGTGTCCAGGAAAGAAGGAAAAAGTCAGTATCCGTAATAAGGATGGGGAAAAAGAAGAACATCAGAAGCGCTTAGTATTGTGCAATTTAAATGACCTGCATGTATCGTGGAATGAAGCAAATCCAGACAAAAAAGTATGTTTCTCTTCGTTTGCGGCTCTTCGACCAAAATGGTGTGTTTTAGCAGGGACATCGGGCACCCATTCAGTCTGTGTTTGCAAGTACCACCAGAACCCAAAGCTTATGGTCGATTCGTGTTTAAGTGTAAATGTCCATGATCTTATGGCCCACTGTGTATGTTCTACTGAGAATGAAGCTTGTATGATGGGGCAGTGCAAAAACTGCCCAGGCCTACAGGGCATTGTCGATTTTTTACATCAATGTGATGATTTAGCCGATGTGGATGAGGTGACATATCAGCAATGAGTTAGTGTCGATCATACCACATTAGTGTGACAGTTGTAGAATCAAAGGATGACTTCATTGAAAACTTAGCTAATCAAATTTTGAAATTAACACGCCATAGTTTTACTGCAAAGTCCCAAAGTGCTTACATGAATAATCTGAAATCCTCTGTGACACCAAGGAAAGAAATCATTTTACAAGGTGACTTTGCCGAAAACTATTCATTTGTAGTCCAAGATGAAATCCAAAGCTTTCATTGGGAAAATGTGCAAGCGACTCTCCACCCCTTTGTGGCATACTACCATTTGGATGATGGAAGCCGTGAGCATTTTAACATGTGTGTCATAAGCGACTGCAAAGTTCACACCACTGTGACTGTTTATGCATTCCTGAAAGATACCATTGCCTACATAAAATCTGTATTACCCGAAGTTGAGAAAATTCATTACTTCACAGATGGCTGCGGAGGCCAATATAAAAACAAGAATAACTTCATCAACTTATGCTACCACAAAGAAGACTGGATTGGACAGCGAATGGAACTTTTTTGCCACCTCACATGGTAAAAGTGCTTGTGATGGCATTGGTGGCACAGTCAAGAGACGTGTAACTAAAGCCAGCCTCCAACGTCCTTTAGCTGTTCACATTCTGACCCAAGATGCGATGTTCGATTTTTGCGTGAAGAATATACCTGGTATTCATTTCCTTCATGTAACGCAGGATCACGTTGATGCTTGTGAAGAGCAACTGCAGATGAGATTCGAGTCAGCCAAAACTGTGAAAGGCACCCAGAAATACCATCATTTTGTCCCTGTTTCACAATCAATGCTGAAAGTCTTCAAACTGAGTGGACTGTCCTAATAATACACCTCTAGTTTTTTTTATATATTGTTAGGTAACTTACAAGGCTTTAATTTACATCATTTGTGACCTCAAGGTCATGTGATCCACAAGGTCAATTTCAAGGTCAAAATATAGGTTAAAAGGTCATCACCCCTAGAATCACCCAAATGATATAAATCATGGCAGATTTGGAATCCTTGTTTGTTTCCATTTCTTATGACACTTTGTTTGTAAAGTTTGGACCATTTGGTCAGGAGTTATGGCCATTTGTATTTTGGCGACCACGCCCATTTTGGCCAAAATTTTTAAAAATCAAGGGTCAATATCTCAGAAACCTGTGGTCCGATTGAGCTAAAACTTGAGATTTTGTCTTTTCTGGCCAAAACAAACATATAAACAAATTTTGAAGTAAATTGGAAATGGTGAGGTTTAGAATCACATTTTTATTGGGTGATTTGATATGAAATGACCCCATAGTACTTCTCGCATAGCGTGAGCCCGGACATGTTTAAGATGTCTCAATAGAGAGATGAATATTCCTGAGTACCAACCCGGCCACCTGGCAGACGCAGACTGGGAAGATCTTATTAGCTCTCTCGACAGGGGACGCAGACGTTTAACCACGTTGTATACTCAGTGCTTAGACAATGACGTCAACGGTACAGATCGTGAAGCACCTGCCCGAGAGCCAGGCGAGTCTTCAGAAGGTGGAGAACCTGCTGCGAACCAAGACAGAAGTTACTGACCAAAGCAAAATCTCTGGCAGTCCATGTCGCCAGTAACGTGGCGGCGAATGTGGCCGTGATGAAGATGACTGGGGAAAATGAGGTTCTTCCTGCGCCACTGCGGCTGTCCTCGCTACAGTGGTAAGTGGGGTGGCCGGGCACTGTCTCGGAATAACTCACCCCATCCCAAAGATCACCTTCAGTGGTGCCTCCTACACTGTTGCCGCCAAGATCATGGGTGAACATGTTACACTAATGGAGGCCGCAGTTCTAGGGCTAGCAACGAGTGCAATGGCTGAGATCATCGTCGCTTACGTTTAAAACCTCTGAATAGTGAGAGATGGATCACGAGACCCCTGCAGCATATGAGGCATGGCGTGCCAGAGGGCGGTGTGTAGCCCATAGTCGAGCTGAGGATTGCCAATGCCCGGGAATGGTGGACCGCCCACAAGGCATGCCCTGCAGAGAGGGCCAGTACCCTGAGCACTGCTACCTATTCGCTGGCCGACTGCGTGGTCCTCCTATGCCCAACTATTTCACTGGGGGGTATGACTAGTAGGGTTAAGCCATCTGTATATAGCAATATGACTTTGTCACTCACAGACCTAGAAAGCAAAGAGCTAGGCGATCTTGCTCACTTGGGCGAGGCACGCCTCAGTTCAGAGGACACTGTTGCCCCTATCTCCTTCCTAGACTTCGATGAGAAGGGAGACCCGTGGGAGATCCGAGGTACCATCCCAGCCCGAGATTTCATCAGGAACACTGATACGGTAGGACAATTGGCCATTAACAAGGCCAAGACTATAGAAGGGGGTGGGCATCAAGGAGAGGGCGGCGATGCAAGGTATGCTCGGAGTCGATGAGGCTGGAGCCATCAAGGTTATGGCTGAGTCCTTTGCACAGGACCTGGTTACGGATCTCCTGAAACCACGGAGCTCATTCCGACAGGATGGAGAGAATCTCAAGATAGGCACCCTCGGCCTGAGCCATATCACTGTCGATGGCAGAACAGGTGCTACCACCAGCCTCCAGCTACCAGAGGTGAAGAAGTCCGGGTTCTTTGGTTTGCCGTTTAAGACCACAGGATAGTCATGGCTTCCTGTGCATGTAACATACAGATACTGGATGTACTAGACACTGTGGGTGCTGACACAGGCCCTCTACGCTATCTTCTCAGCTCCTGCTGGGATTCCATGCTTGACGCCTCCATTGCATCCTTCGTATCCGCCAGAGGTGCAGGATTCCCCACTCTGCAGGCGAAAAGCTGGTGCAGATAGTACTGCCGTTTAGTCTCCCAGATATAGACGAGGCTACCGCCGACCAAGTGCTAACCATCCTCTGCACGCATGTCTGTACCATTCGACAGTAGGCCGGCCGATGCTGGCCAGATGGTGCTGATCCTTGCCCCATCAGGACACGGGAAAAACATCTTGCTGCGGGCTCTCCTGGCCGAACATCTACACTCTCAATACATCCTTCTGGTGTCTGACTCCGCCGCTGAGGCGGTTGATCATAATGATCAATGGTACAATGGCCCAATCACCAAGACGCAGAACCTGCAAGCACTGATGGAGAAGCTGCTGGCAGCCCGACGGACAGAACCACTTGTTCTAGTTATCGATGACCCTGCAGTGGACCATAAGACAGTCACCTACCTCAGCAACATCACCAGGCGCATCCGGCACACAAAGATAACTGTCTTCATCCTCTTTCAGAAGTACACCCGCGAGATCTCACCAGACATCCGCCACAATGCCCGGTTGCTATACTTCAGCTCCAATTGTGGACATGCCCTGCTTGAGACCATATACGACAGCCTAATCCTCAAGGAGACCAAAGGGGACTTTATCGCAGGTGTACAGAGGGCAGCTGAGCTGTACCGCTTCATCTTCAGCAACAAGGAGACAGGTGAGCTGTCACACTTCAAGCCATCTCTGGAAAAGGCGCAGACCGTCACCTACAAGCTGAATTCAGCCAGGAAACTAGCCTACTCTACGCGTCATCGCTGACAGACTGTCGGCTGCAACTTTTTTTCATTCATCAGAAGGCTGAGGAACTTCGTCCGCGGTCTCCGCTACTTCATCAGAGACTTGAGGACCTTCGTCAGATGCTACTTCGGCAGAAGCTACTTCGTCAGTTTTGGCAGAAGCTACTTCGTCAGATGTTACTTCGGCAGTTTTGCCAGAAGCCTGTGGCTTCTTCTCCTCCTCCTCAAGATGATACTTTCGCTCAAACTCTAGCCACTGAGGGTCCTTGTCTGGGATTTTATTAATCTGTTCTATCTCACAGAAGACCCACCTTCCCCATGAGGCCTTAGCATTCCCCTTCTTGCTAGGGGGTTTGATGAGGTAGGCCTTCCAGTCCTCTTCTGGGAATTTCACAAATGCATCCAGATCACTGGCAACTCTCCAGCGCCCTTTTGCCTTGCAGATGTTCTCAACAGCCTCCTTGCAGCCAACAGCCTGAGTACCTTCTGCTACAGCATCACTGACCGCCTCCCTGAGGGCGTTATTTACTCCAGATAGGATTCTATCCAGCCACTCTCGCTCTTTCTGGCTATGGAGTCTAAATATGTCAGCCCACTTCCCGACCATTAGTAGATCTTTGGGGTAGACCCTTGCCCTTTGGAGAGCTAAAATAACAGGACTGTTGGTTGGGGCCACAGGTAGGTCGATGAGTGCCTTGCCCTGGGTGCTGTCAAACTTCCGGTAGAGTATCTGAGTCAGGGTCAGGAGTTCTTTTGTACTACGAGCTGGCACTCCTTCCTCTATGGCGGCCAGTATCTCCGCATCAGATGGAGGGGTGACCTTGGCTCGCTCGTGGATAATGTTGATGTCACGAAGCAGTCCTCAGACCCTGTCACAGTGGGACAGTGCACGCCGTGGCTGTGACTGTCATGCCGACTTGTCCTGCTGCCTATAGACAATCTGCTGGAGAACATTACCAAACATGGCAGCCGTTTATACCCTCTATATAGCCAGACCTTAAACATGCTGCAGTATGTGCAACATCCAGATGGGGCCATTGAAGCCGCGACATCGCACTGCACGGACCCTCGGAAGGACTGGCTGATGGTCAATCGACCCAGTATACACGATGAGAACCCGTTGTCCGCTGCTGGGAAGTACATTGACTTTGCAATCTCGGCACAGATCCACGAGATCAAGAGCATGACACTCGAGTTCAAGCTTCAGAGCACAATAGAACAGACGATAGAGCTCCCGCAGGTTCTGAACAGGTGGGAGATCGTGCAGAGCAACAGCACCGTGGACACTACCTATGTGAACGATGAGTACCGAGTCCTAGGTCCGCTGGCTCGTGACCCAACCTTCTATGCGAAGGTGAATGGGTACTACGCAATGAGGGGTTTACGGAATTCGAACTACGGGCAGGTGTCGAGAAGCCTGTGGCAATTCCACTCTTAACCCTCCTCGAGAACACACACGTGAATCCGGCTGCCATGCAGGATAGGCTGTTCCTCCAGGTGTACACTGAGCAGTTCGCAGATGCGATGATGAATGCTCCAAGACTTCATGTCTGGCATGACGAGAATGACCAGGAGCTGAAGCAAACGGGTTTCAAACAGCGGATCATGCATGTGGAACGAGAACACCAGCCGGTCCAAGCCACAGCTAACCAACGGGTAGAGCTGACATTGCATCGTGGTGCATCGGACTGTGTCGCTGTTGCAGTCCTGGTTGAGAAGGGAGGAGCCATCCAGCAGATGGATAATCTAGACGACTTCAAGCTTGTGGTTCCTGGGACCAATGTTCTTGATGAGGTACGCGAGCTGGCTGATGGCCAACTCTACAGACAGAAAATTAAGTCATATGCACTTCTGCACCTAACCAGTGGAAACGACGACCTCGAGTCGGCACTCGAGGGCCGTCACCACCTCGGGGGCAGGGACATCCCACCTAATCAGGGCAACCGGCTCAGCTTCAACATTGGAAACCTCATAGCTGGGACTCGCTCATTAGGTGTGATGGTACTTTACTTTGGCTATGCTAAGGTATGCGTGTCGAACACATCAGGTATTCAGCTTGAGCATGCGTAGAGCACGACTCCTGTCGTCACAGCTGCAGCTGCCACCACTACTATAAGCTCTGCTGTCTTTTGACCTGTCGATGCTTCATAGTCGAGCGTTGGCTCAGATATCTTTACAGCCTCGTAGTACTCATCGAGACTCTCATCTGCCTCTTTGATGCTCTGCTTGGCCTGAGCTCGGAGTTGTCGCCTGGCGCATATGCTCGAGGGCTTTGCTGTACTCAAACTTCTCCTTAGACAGCTTCTCCATCGCCTGGTTATGACGCTCACACTTGACCTCTGCCGCCTTCTTGTCCCCAGTTCACTCAGGCAAACACGCCCGCATTCAAGATTGCAGATGCCATGCTATAGACTACAGTTTAAAGGTACTATATAGCTGCCCCAGCGACGGATCCCCAGAGCGATGTATGAACCAGAGGCTGATCCAGTCGAGGATATATGATGAGGAGGATTATGATGCAGACTACAATGTTGGTGGTGAGTATGATGATGTAGAGCCTGAATCCCGCAAGCTAGTACACAGAGCGAAAGGAATCTATCGCACTTACGTAAAAGGTTCTATCGGTCCGCTGGCAGCAGTTGGGGCTCTGATCGCTCTGTTCACAATGAAAGCTGGCGAGACGGTCCGCAAGATCGCCAACAATGCTCTCCATGGGGTGGAGAAGATTTCTGAAGCCATACCAGCCATCGCCTCAGTTGTAGGTATGTTCTTCGGAGTCGCAGGCCCTTGGCTACCGTACGTTTCCATGGTGCTCGCGGCCATCTGGGCCGCCAAACATTTAAGCCGTACTATATAAGGATGGCATCTCTGTACGACCTGGTCAAGTCCCTTAACTTCCAGGGTTAATCGATAAACTACCGTTCAATGAGGATCCAGCAGAGACTAGACGCCGGTGTACGGAGGTGTTTGAGGAGGTCTTTAGTGATAGTCGAATGAATGACGGCCGTCTGTTCGTCTGTTTAGAGTTCTCCCAGGGCATGCGTGACAGGACGGGAGTGGACGTCAGTGATAAAATCACCCAGGCCATGTGTGACAGGACGGGAGTGGATGTCAGTGATGAAATCTGGGAGTTACGTCTTTCTTGAGGAACTCTACTATCAGCCTGGTGGATATTACCATGAGCCCCCTAAGCTACTCGAGGCTGCACGTCGCAAGGGCTACAACTGCACATTGGAGACAGTTAGCCAGTGGCTCAGCTGCTAGGCGATGTGGCAGATATACAGACCTCGTCCACGGCACATCAGGCATGCCCATTTCGAGGAAACTGTCGCGAACAGAGTTCCCCAGGCAGATGTTCTATTACTTCCCCACCACTTGGTTGATCGTAAGACCTACAAGTATGCCCTCACCATTGTCGATGTCGCCAGCAGGTACATGGCGGCAGTACCGCTCACAGACAAGTCAGGTGGCCCAGGCATTCCAGGATGTCTACGAGGCTTCGGAAAATCCCCTCCAGTGGCCGGAATTGTTGCAGGTGGATGAGGGTAAGGAGTTCAGAGGTCCTCATGCGGAAATATGGTGTGACAGTTAGGCGAGGCGAGGTAGGGCATCACCGTGCCCAGGCTATCGTTGAGCGGTGGAATCGGACACTGGCAGAGAGACTTCCCACACCAATACACCCAGGAAATGGCTGCACCGAGTGAACGTTCTAGAGTTTTGGTGAGAGGGCTGCCTGCTGTGGTGGAGAGATCCAATGCCGAGGTTACTAGGCTAATCGGGAAGAAGCCGGTAGAGGCTATCAGACACTCTGCTGGTCACAGCTCTAGAGGAGCGAACAAGGGAGAGGAGTGCCTACCACCTGATGCTCTGGTTCGGTACCTGTATGAGCCTGGTGAGCTGGAAGGTGGTCAACGGCGTGCAACAGATCCTAACTGGTCGATAGATGTTCACAGGCTTGACAGGTATGTGGCGGCGGAGGGGCGGCCTACACTGTACTACCTGGCACGCCAGCACGGAGTGCCTAGGCGACCATTTGTCGTAGAAGAGGTTCAGCTAGTCCCTGCAGACACACAGCTACCACCCCCTAGGGTGCTAACATGGTACTCGATGGGCTCGGTATAGACCCCATCTGGCAGCACATGGCGCTTATCATAGTAAGCGGAGAGTCCGAGTTTTTCTTGCTCATACTTCACCATACCCTTGTTGCGCATGCGTAGGCCTCGGTTTTTAGCTCTGTCCACCCCGCCATGTGGGGCGCTCATTCTACCGCTTTAACACTCCCTTACCCGAGCACTTACTTGCATCTGCGCTCTCCACGTAGTAGCATTTGGAGCAGAGAGCGATGCCACGAGAGCCTTCGAACTCGAGCTTGAACAGTCCCGGAGTCCGTCCAGATCATTTGTCCCAAGCTAGCCAGTCCCGCTTATGAGCCTGGTACTCTGCTCACATCTCAGGGCGAATGACGTTGTCGAGGTTGGAGCCTGCTATAGCGATATACGCAGAGTCAGTGTCCATCTGCAGGTACTCAAAGCTGTCACGAGCTACGTAGCGATCGAGGAAGTCATAGTAGAACTCCAGCATTCGCAGCTTCGCGAGCTCATAAACGAATTGTGATTCTCGGCTTGCGACTCTGGAGCTCGTATGACTCACCAATCTCCTCGAGATCTTCGAAACCATGCACTACGCAGGGCCTTGTCTACCACGCATTCATCCTTCGTGAAGCTGGTGTTGCTATGGTGTTCTAGGGCCTCGATGAGCTTCCTGTAGGCACTGTTGCTGAGGAGTTTGAAGAGATCTGCCAAGAGCGCTTTGCTCTTATCTACATCTCCCGAGCGGCGGGCCTCCGTAACATTCTCCACGAACCACTCGAATGGGCGCTTGGCCTCATAGTCTATGGTGCGGTATACAGCAGTGATCTCCAGGCCATGGGTTATATACCACTTGAGTGTCGGGGCATACAGCAGCTGCTTCTTGCCAGAGAGGGCACCGACCAGCTTCTGGGTGGTGGGCCGCTTCCTCCCTGTTCGCCCTGGATATGCCAGCATCTCAGAAGAGATTGCCTCTACCGGGATCTCGCAGTTATAGAAGAGAGGAGGCATTTCCTCGAACTTTGCCCACAGAGCCTTGGGGACCTCTATATCCACCTCAGCAAACCCAAACCAGCTGTCTGCTAGGAGAGCCTTAAAGCGGGCTACACCACTGACACCGGACCAATGGCGCACTCCTTACCACATGGCATCTCTTTTGCCATCGTTGACAGGTACAGAGCATTTGCGTCATAGCCGAGTAGACATTGACAGACACGCTCACTCTGGTGGATTCGAGTCACACCGGCCTCGTGGTATCTGGTGAACACGATGCTGGGACCTCCAGCAACAGCACCCTTCAGCGTCTCGTAGGCTTCCTTGCCCGGTGAATAGAGGCTAACATCCGGCATGTGATGAGTGGTTCCACGTAGGAGGTACTGCAGTGACACACCTGGGAGAGACTCTGCGTCTTTAAGGATGTCTATTTCTCGTTCTGTGTAGAACTCCAGCATCCGCTCTAGGGCTTTGATGAATGGACTGACGTCCAGGCTATTGTAGTATCGCAGCCAGTCGGCGAACGTCCGCATTCCATGCTCACTGAATGTTTGGTTACACTGTTCCCACTCTGATCGTGTCAAGAGGTAGCCACCCCCCCCCCCCCCCCCCCTTGAGCTTAGATGTCCATGCTGAGTAGTCAGGAAGCCCTGGATAGTTGAGCTTTTCATGTGTGTCAAACCATTCATACGGGAACCAGCTCTTCTGCTGTGTACACCTGTAACCTTTGACCCATACCTGGTACGAGACTCCTGGGCCGAGGTAGTTGATGAGGTCATACCGCCCAGCGTTGAACCCCAGTACAGGCACTTGGTCACACCACTCGTTGATCAGTCGCTGCTGTTGCTTTGGGAGCTTATCCAGGTCTGTCGGTATGTACTGTGCCCTAATCCTTGTCCGGATTAGATATGCTCGCCAGCATGAACTCTGATCAGTTCTTTGGGGTCAGGATTGCAGAGGTGAGTGGTCTCACTCGTGGCACCCTCTAAGGAGCAGCCAACTGACACAGAGATAGGTATGTGAGTACTCTTGATCGTGAGAGTCTCCGTAGGATGAGTCTTGATACCATCTAGGAGTGCTTCGAAGTCGTAAACTATGAAGTGTGGGTATGGGAGAGTCCGAACTCGTTTAGGGACACTTGGACAGCGTTTTATACAGCACTCCCACTCTACCACAAGCGTGCATCCAGAGGCTCTCAGCTTCTCTCTGACGACTGTCTTGCGGTATCTTTGTTCGGCATCCTCACCTCGCTGGTATTATGGACACCCATGCCAGTGACAGCCATGGAACTGGTAAACAGTGTTGGTGGTCGGATCATAACCATCTACGGGAGCACCCTCGATCCAACGCTCGCCACCGTGCCCACACTCTACATGGTGTATGTGTACGCCTCTGTTTCTCAACTCATACTCCATCCAACGAGTAGCCGCTGAACTGGAGGGTTGGGGCGGATAGAAGGCTTTCTCATACGCAGACTGTGGCACCTCAACCTTCTCGCCAGGACACATGATTGTTGTTTTGCCGCCTGTGCAGTGATCAGCATGGCATTGAAGATTGCATGCCTGTGTAAACCTCTGCTGACAGTGACTGCAGACTAGTTTATGTGCCAGCTTGGAGATGTTCTTAATGTAGAAGGCGTGGTGGTCCCACACTCCAATGGGTGGTGGTCCCACACTCCAATGGTCATGGTGTCACGGTAGTGAGCCGCTTGCCTGATCAAGTGCCAGGTGCCCTCTTCGGTTGGTTCAAACACGTGAATCCCGATCTTGGCGAAGAACTCTACCTTGTTCAGCTGCTCCAGTGAGGTCTTGCGGACATCAGGTACTGTCACTGTCTTGCCGTGGAACTGTGTGGCAAGCTCTCATGCAGGAGCTGTACTTCTATCAGCTCTCGCTCCTCGGTGGACTGCTAGACATTTCCAGAGACACATGTTGTCCCTGTAGGTGTCGACGGCAGTCATACTCTTCTTCTGTCATAGCCAGTCTGGGAGGGGGCCTGTCCCAAGCAGAGGTTGGCGGTCGATGACAGCCCTGACCTCAACGTTGATGGATCAAACGAAAGCCCACTTGGTGTTGGGTCGATCGATATTGTCCAATCATCTGGAGGAGGTCGGCTTTCTTGACCTTAGAGTAGCCTCTAAGGCCGAATTACTTTGCAAATAGCGCGAAGCTGTGCAACAGTAATCATGGTATATATCCCTGTGGTTGCCTGTCTCTAAATGGGCGTTCAGACCCTATTATGTGTGGTGCTGGCGATCAGTACCTGTGGGTGGTGTATATCCCTGTGGATGCCTGTCTCTAAATGGGCGTTCAGACCCTATTATGTGTGGTGCTGGCTATCAGTACCTGTGGGTGGTGTATATCCCTGTGGATGCCTGTCTCTAAATGGGTGTTCAGACCCTATTATGTGTGGTGCTGGCGATCAGTACCTGTGGGTGGTGTATATCCCTGTGGATGCGTGTCTCTAAATGGGCGTTCAGACCCTATTATGTGTGGTGCTGGCGATCAGTACCTGTGGGTGGTGTATATCCCTGTGAGTGCCTGTCTCTAAATGGGCGTTCAGATGTGTGTGGGGTTGATCACAACGCAGTGCGCATGCATGCCCCATGGATAGGATAGTACGCACGCGTGTATAAAGCCCTATGACAGAGGTATGGCTAAGTCCGTAAGAAGGCGTAGCACGCATGCGCACACGTCAGATCCACGTGTCAGTATTGTGAGAGAGTGTATGCTTATATTGTACCGAGAAATAACTTCATTCTCGTCGTTCTTGGTACCGATCAGGACCGGAATGAAGCGAGAATTTCAAAACTGTTTACCATTTTAAAATCAGACCAGAAATCCACAAATGCTAATAGTGAGATTTGAACCTGTGATTTTAAGTTTGCTATTAACACAAAACGAGGATCCAACGCAATAACTACCTCAGGCATGTATGCATTAGTAATTATAGCTGATAAGTTATGTGTTCTCATTGCTGTATTGCTGCGCTTATCAGTCCCTCTAGATCTTGACGTCACTTCGAGATAATCATCACCATACAACCAAGATGAAGCCTTCAAGCTTTTACGTCTAAGAGATTTGAAATCAAATCGCAGCTCGGGCTGAATCAGCTCACGCCGTTTTATGTTCAATTCCGTGTTAGCGTGAATAAGCAAACCAATGCTATCCAAGGATTTTGTCAACAAATCTGACATGTTTATAGTCTCGCGCGTTCTCGTAGCCTTCACGAGACAATCTGAGATTTGCACTAGAGAAATAATCCTGCGGTTCATGACTGACTGCACAAGTTTAAAATTATAATCGCGGTTTCTGGCAGACCCGCTCATACGCCGCCATACCTCCTCATTAACTGGTGACACAGCCAATAAATCACAATTTCCTGGCCGTTTATAAAGACCCATTTTCTCCTTCAACTTCATATCCATCATTTGAAGGCTGGCCATTTTATTTATTGCTGCAGCCAACTGACTGTCTATATGATCTGGAACCTCCTTGTCATCCTCTAAAAAGCTATTCATCACCGAAAGGATAGCAGAAACATGACTATCACCCTCGCTCAGCTGAGAAACAACCTCTGATTGACAAATTATCACCATACAACCAAGATGAAGCCTTCAAGCTTTTATGTCTAAGAGATTTGAAATCAAATCGCAGCGCGGGCTGAATCAGCTCACGCTGTTTTATGTTCAATTCCGTGTTAGCGTGAATAAGCAAACCAATGCTATCCAAGGATTTTGTCAACAAATCTGACATGTTTATTGTCTCGCGCGTTCTCGTAGCCTTCACGAGACAATCTGAGATTTGCACTAGAGAAATAATCCTGCGGTTCATGACTGACTGCACAAGTTTAAAATTATAATCGCGGTTTCTGGCAGACCCGCTCATACGCCGCCATACCTCCTCATTAACTGGTGACACAGCCAATAAATCACAATTTCCTGGCCGTTTATAAAGACCCATTTTCTCCTTCAACTTCATATCCATCATTTGAAGGCCGGCCATTTTATTTATTGCTGCAGCCAACTGACTGTCTATATGATCTGGAACCTCCTTGTCATCCTCTAAAAAGCTATTCATCACCGAAAGGATAGCAGAAACATGACTATCACCCTCGCTCAGCTGAGAAACAACCTCTGATTGACAAATTATCACCATACAACCAAGATGAAGCCTTCAAGCTTTTATGTCTAAGAGATTTGAAATCAAATCGCAGCGCAGGCTGAATCAGCTCACGCTGTTTTATGTTCAATTCCGTGTTAGCGTGAATAAGCAAACCAATGCTATCCAAGGATTTTGTCAACAAATCTGACATGTTTATTGTCTCGCGCGTTCTCGTAGCCTTCACGAGACAATCTGAGATTTGCACTAGAGAAATAATCCTGCGGTTCATGACTGACTGCACAAGTTTAAAACTATAATCGCGGTTTCTGGCAGACCCGCTCGTACGCCGCCATACCGCCTCATTAACTGGTGACACAACCAATAAATCACAATTTCCTGGCCATTTATAAAGACCCGTTTTCTCCTTCAACTTCATATCCATCATTTGAAGGCCGGCCATTTTATTTATTACTGCAGCCAACTGACTGTCTATATCATCTGGAACCGCCTTGTCGTCCTCTAAAAAGCTATTCATCGCCGAAAGGATAGCAGAAACATTACTATCACCCTCGCTCAGCTGAGAAACAACCTCTGATTGAGAACCGATGGCCTCAGGCTCATCATCATCTCATTCATCGACGGCCTCAGGCTCGTCAATGGTGTCATTTTCCTGGTCATGCATGCCATAGGAAAGGGATGCTACAAGTTTTTGCACATTATCCGTCAATGAGTTCACCGACTCTTTCAGTTCAGAAAATTCCTGCCGAGTGACCCCACTGGGAGAGTCCACATTAGAGGGAGGCCTTGCTTTTACGACTCCCTTTAGCACCGGCATTCTTCTTAAAGGATGAATGTCTAGATCTATCACTGGTTTTATCTAAAGCCAAGCACTCGTGAGTCTTTGTCCGCACTACCACTCCTCCAGGTCTAAAGCCTGATTTAGGCTACTCAAAATGGCGGAACAGTCCGATTCTGTCGCCATAATTTGCAGTTAAAAGTTCAGAATGTATCCATTTAATAACCCCCACTAGATTCTAGGGTATTGTATTTTCCCATTCACAAATAACTGCGCATCTAACTTGCTATGAAACACAACTCAATTAAACAACTTGAAACTAATTATTTCGCATAGCTGGTAGAAAACATCCAGCCTCCATTTAAAAACAAAGCACACTGGCCTCTAATGAGGAAAGTGCAATCTCACAGTAGACTGAGGCATCTGATTGGTGGAGTATAATCCATATCGAATAATGAAACAATAAATGTAGTTATTTTAAAATTAAATCCTGGCACAACTAGGCTCAAATCCGCAAAAATAGATGTTCACGAACGTCCACAGATATTCAACTACGATATATTTTCGCAACTTTACGGGATCGAGGGTGTGTTACAAAACAGCCAGTCAGAGAGCCGCATTAGGTAGTAATTATAATATGATAATGTCCAAGATGGATGCCACAAATTGCGCAAAAGAGAAAGGAATTCCATCAAATTTCCTTGGGTAATTCTCGTTATGTGCCTCACTAAATTTTCCACAATTATTGTATTAGGTTTCTAAGAAGTCTTATAATGAAGCTCTGAGGGATTTAATAAGGATTAGTATGGATTTAATAGCGACTGATCTTGTGCGTTGATGACGAGACTCGGAAATTTACGACATTCTCTGGCGATATGAACGTAACAGTTTTTTTTAACTATTACGATTTTTGTAATAATGTCAAAGAAATCTAACATGCTCAAACGATAATAGTCATAAGATTTAATATAAATACATTAGTTGACCAATTGCAATTAATGATTTATTTTTTGTGACATTCGGTTGTTTTCGGTTTCACTGTGATTGTGAAGTAATGTAGCTGAATATAACCCATTCTTGCATCACCAGCGGGCTAGCCAGCCATCGTAACACTGTACTGTCTTACAGTGACAGATATTATCAACGTATAGTATAATATTAGTGCAATACCGATACCGAGGTAATTGGGCCCAAAATACCGATACCGGTACCGAACGTAAAATATCAATACCGAGCAGCTCTAGTGGCAATTTCATTCGATAATAACTCAGTAATTTTGCACAACTTTGCAGCTTTGTACACATGCATTCTGAATGATGGGACATGTGGCATTGTTTTCTGAAATTGTCTATATTTAGAGGGCTTTGGATGTAACATGGATTATTTCTAATTCTTATGTCAGATGTAGCTAACTCAGGAATCAGTGTTACAGTTAGGATCTACATCATAATCAACTTCTCTTATTTATTTTCAGACCATGTAGATGAGAATATAATAGAGGATATTAAAGGTAGGTAATTAGCCGATTTCTTAATGGACACGATTGGTCGAGTAAATGTCAAGAAAATATTTATATTAATTTTGCGAATAGGTAGGAAATGTATATAGTCTAATTAGACATTGTATAGGTAAGCTAGTTTAACTGGGTACAAGGAAAAGCCAGAAGAACCTTTGGGAGTTAAAATCTTTGACTGCAAATAGACATTCCTAAAGACCACAGCAGATGCCATTTAGCCAGCTTGCACAGCAGAGGCCATTTAACCGGCTTGCACTGCAGAGGCCATTTAGCCAGCTTGCACAGCAGAGGCCATTTAGCCAGCTTGCGCAGCAGAGGCCATTTAGCCAGCTTGCACAGCAGATGCCATTTAGCCAGCTTGCACAGCAGAGGCTATTTAGCCGGCTTGCACAGCAGAGGCCATTTAGCCGGCTTACACAGCAGAGGCCATTTAGCCTGCTTGATGATTGACAAGTTAAACTTGTTCTGATTAGTATCTCCTTTATGTATGTATGATTACTGTATTCTGTGGCTGTAGTAGTAAAAACACCCTACAGCTGCAATCAGTCCTTCTTCGCTTTTGCCCACTGTGTCTTGTCCTCAGCCAAAATCGTGAGCTTCCTAGGTCCATTCTTGATTTGACTGAACCGAGTCCTGCTTTCTTGAGGTCACCTAGTAGCACACTTAACATATTTATGCAATTACCTCCTCCTGGCTTTGTATTTCCTGGCTCCCAGTAGAGGGAATTCCAATGCTCTCTGTGCTGGTGTATTCCCTGGCATCCTTAACACATAGCTAAACATGGACCATCTTTGCTGGGCATCCTTTACAGACAGCGGCGATGTATTACACATCTTGTATAGTGCATCATTGGAAATTATGCTGTCTGGCCATCGGTGTCCAGTGATGGTGCATAGGTGTTTGCGGTGGCATGCATCAAGTTTGTCTAGAGCTGCTTTCGGAGCTGCCCAGCTGTTACAGTTATACAGCATCAAGGATACACAGGTTGCATTGTATAAACATAGTCTTTTTGTCATGGGCATCTTTGATCTACGAATCCATAATTTCCAGAAGGACTGGAAAGCTATGTTCCCCATGGCACAGGGTGCAGTAATGTCAGCAGTACTAAAAAGCAGTGAGCCAAGGATTTTACTTTTCCTCCATGGTTCGCCGTTACGAAGTTGATCATTATTAGTCCCCTACCGGTAAAACCGGGGGGGGGGGGGGGGGGGGGGAACTATATGTTTGCACTCCATCTGTCCATCTGTGTGTCCGTCGCAGTTGGTTTTCCGCACTTTTTTTCGCAGTCTTTCAAGATATTATACTGAGAATTGCTACATTGCTTTGTTATGAGAGGTTACAGACCAAGTTCGAGTTTCAGCCGTATGGTTCAATTTTTGATGGAGTTATGCCCCCTTGCGACTTAAGAAATACAAAAAATATTAGCTTTTCGCACTTTTTTGGCACTCCTTCAAGATATTTAAGCAAAAATCGGTGCATCGCTTTAGTATAAGGAGTTACAGAGCAAGTTCAAGTTTCAGACATTTTCACCAATTTTTCATGGAGTTATTCCCCCTTTCGACTTATGAAATATGAAAAATATTAGTTTTCCGCACTTTTTCGCAGTCTTTCAAGATATTGTGCCGAGAATTACTACATAGATTTGTTATGAGGAGTTACAGACCAAGTTCGGGTTTCAGGCGTATGCATACATTTTTGATTGAGTTATGCCCCCTTTCGACTTAGGAAATGTGAAAAATATCAACTTTCCGCACTTTTTCGCACTCCAAGATATTTAAGGAAAAATCGGTACATCGCTTTAGTATAAGGAGTTACAGAGCAAGTTCGAGTTTCAGACATTTTCGTCAATTTTTCATGGAGTTATGTCCCCTTTCGACTTAGGAAATACAAAATATATTAGTTTTCCGCACTTTTTTCGCAGTCCTTCAAGATATTATACTGAGAACTGCTACATTGCTTTGTTATAAGAAGTTACAGACCAAGTTGGAGTTTCTAGTATTGTACCAGTCATGCTAATACCCCTCCCAATGAATTATAGCCACTAGTGTTGTACCAGTAATGCTAATACCCCCTCCCCATGAATTATAGCCACTAGTGTACCAGTCATGCTAATACCCCTCCCCATGAATTATAGCCACTAGTGTTGTACCAGTCATGCTAATACCCCTCTCCATGAATTATAGCCGCTGGTGTTGTACTAGTCATGCTAATACCCGTCCCAATGAATTATAGCCACTAGTGTTGTACTGGTCATGCGAATACCCCTCCCCATGAATTATAGCCACTAGTGTTGTACCAGTCATGCTAATACCCCTCCCCATGGATTATAGCCACTAGTGTTGTACTAGCCATGCTAATACCGCTCCCCATGAATTATAGCCGCTAGTGTTGTACCAGTCATGCTAATACCCCTCCCAATGAATTATAGCCACTAGTGTTGTACCAGTCATGTTAATACCCCTCCCAATGAATTATAGCCACTAGTGTTGTACCAGTCATGCTAATACCTCTCCCAATGAATTATAGCCACTAGTGTTGTACTGGTCATGCGAATACCCCTCCCCATGAATTATAGCCACTAGTGTTGTACTAGTCATGCTAATACCCCTCCCCATTGATTATAGCCACTGGTGTTGTACTAGTCATGCTAATACCCCTCCCCATGAATTATAGCCACTAGTGTTGTACTAGGCATGCTAATACCCCTCCCAATGAATTATAGCCACTGGTGTTGTACTAGTCATGCTAATACCCCTCCCAATGAATTATAGCCGCTAGTGTTTTACCAGTCATGCTAATTCCCCTCCCAATGAATTATAGCCACTAGTGTTGTACCAGTCATGCTAATACCCCTCCCCATGGATTATAGCCACTAGTGTTGTACCAGTCATGCTAATACCCCTCCCCATGGATTATAGCCACTAGTGTTGTACCAGTCATGCTAATACCCCTCCCCATGAATTATAGCCGCTAGTGTTGTACCAGTCATGCTAATACCCCTCCCAATGAATTATAGCCACTAGTGTTGTACCAGTCATGCTAATGCCCCTCCCAATGAATTATAGCCACTAGTGTTGTACCAGTCATGCGAATACCCCTCCCAATGAATTATAGCCACTAGTGTTGTACCAGTCATGCTAATACCCCTCCCAATGAATTGTAGCCACTAGTGTTGTACCAGTCATGCGAATACCCCTCCCCATGGATTATAGCCACTAGTGTTGTACCAGTTATGCTAATATCCCTCCCAATCAATTATAGCCGCTAGTGTTGTACCAGTCATGCTAATACCCCTCCCCATGGATTATAGCCACTAGTGTTGTACCAGTCATGCTAATACCCCTCCCATTGAATTATAGCCACTAGTGTTGTACCAGTCATGCTAATACCCCTCCGCATGAATTATAGCCGCTAGTGTTGTACCAGTCATGCTAATACCCCTCCCAATGAATTATAGCCGCTAGTGTTGTACCAGTCATGCTAATAATACCCCTCCCAATGAATTATAGCCACTAGTGTTGTACCAGTCATGCTAATACCCCTCCCAATGAATTATGGCCGCTAGTGGTGTACTGGTCATGCGAATACCCCTCCCAATAAATTATAGCCACTAGTGTTGTACCAGTCATGCTAATACCCCTCCCAATGAACTATAGCCACTAGTGTTGTACCAATCATGCTAATACCTCTCCCAATGAACTATAGCCACTAGTGTTGTACCAATCATGCTAATACCCCTCCCAATGAACTATAGCCACTAGTGTTGTACCAGTCATGCTAATACCCCTCCCAATGAACTATAGCCACTAGTGTTGTACCAGTCATGCTAATACCCCTCCCAATGAACTATAGCCACTAGTGTTGTACCAATCATGCGAATACCCCTCCTAATCAATTATAGCGGCTAGTGTTGTTGTAGTCAGTGTGTACATACATATGTTATGTAAATATGGTTCTATACACTGGTCTTTCCTGTATGATAACTAATTACTGTCAGACTGAATGAATTTTTAAAACTAATTTGTTAATCTATCTTAGCACTTTCAACAACAGATCACACAATAAATCTAATTCTTTACGAAATAAACATATATTTTCTTGGACATTTTAAAGTTAATTTGACAGAAAATGCTGCTGCCTGAGGTAGTAGTGGCTTCCAGTCAAATTAGTTTCACAATATTCAACAGCTTTCCAATATGTTTCTCCTGAAATTAAAATATGATGACGTCATTGGTGAAAGAGTTATTACGATATACTTATGTTCTTATTTTTTTAATATTTGGTTGCATTATTTTTATAATAATTTAACTTGTGTGTCATGATTCTGCCTACAGCATTAACACCTTTCAGTTACGTTGTTTTGAAAATTTTCAGCAGGATTAATATTTATCATGCTTTATATCATGGAGATATGAATTACTAATGGGATAGGTTAACTTGTCAGGATTTGTAAGATAATCATGGAATAGGTTGACTTGTCAGGATTTGTAAGATTTTAACCACAAGGTGTGGTCTTCATGCTTGTTTCACTGTTTTACTGATCAATACAAGCTATTAGTTATGATTCACTCAGGATTAAGGAAATCATTCAGATTTTGTTTGCTGTTATTTAACCCTTTAATGGTCAAATTTGGTCAAGAAAATCTAAATATTTCCATATTGAATGTCCATTTGCAGGCCAAGAAAAGACTGTTTTACCACTGGAATGACTGACTCGTTTATCGAGCCAGCCATTCCTGTTGTAAGCTATCAAAAATAGTCTTCTCTTGGCCTGCAAATGGCCATTCCTCAAGATGACTGCAGAGGCCAGTTCTGGCCGGCTTGACCGTTAAAGGGTTAACTTGCCCATGTATTTTCCAGTTCGCTGTTGTTTTGTGACAAACCTGGATCGTGCCCAGCAAATTCAGCAAGTGCAGATAGATGGTGCTGAAGTTAGTAAGGTAACTATTCAGTAATGACATCACAAACAGATATGTCACTCGACTCTTATAGATTTGTACATGGTCATGTCGGTGATAACCTAGTGTTCTATCGCATAGTCGCTAGCAATACATAATTTTTCACTTTGCTGGTCAAATGTCAGTCATACATTATGTTGGGGTTTTTTTTAGCTCACCTTGCCTGAAAGGCCAAGTGAGCTTATGCCATGGCGACCGTCGGTCGTCCGTCTGTCATCCGTCAACTTTTCTTTTAAATGACTTCTCAAAAACCATTGGGCCGATTTCAAATATATGTGGTAGGAAGCCCCCTTAAGGCATAGTGATCCAAGTTTGTTCAAACGAAGCCAATCAGCCAATTTGACCGGTGGCCATCTTGGATTTTGGCCAATTTTAGGAAACGTCTAAAAATCTCCAAAGCTACTTGAGGGATCAATTCAAAACTCATGAAATATCGTCTAGGGTAAGAGCTGAACAAAGTTTGTTCAAGGAACATTATTGGCCAAATAGTTTGGTGGCCATCTTGGATGACCTTGTTTTCCCGAAAACGACTTCTCCAGAGCCGCTGAAGAGATCGGGCCGAAATTTGAGAGATATAATTAGGCAGTAAGGGCCATTAAAGTTTGTTCAAGAGAAGTTGATACGTGAAAAAACATGCCTGCCCTGGACCAATCAAAATGTAGCACATTTGGCAGCCATTTTGAATTTTTTTACTTGATGGATTTTGAAGTCGAAATTGGTTTTATATATGTTGTTGAGTATGCTGATTTCAAATTTTCTACTTTGGAAACTCTCAGATAAATGATTTGGTGTCTATCTTGGATTATTTTCCCGCCGAAACTCTCGTACTAAAGCAATGGGAAAATTAAAATGTCTTCTCGAGAACCACTCGGCCGATTTCAAGTATATTTGGCAGGAATCATCCGTACGGCATAGGGATCCATGTTTGTTCAAGCGGAGCCGATCGGCCAATTTGGAACTTAATTTGCCAAATGGTTTGGCGACCATTTTGAATGACCTAGTTTTCGCAAAAACGACTTGGCTGATATGATTAGCACCGAAACGGCAATAAACTTTGATTGGTAAATTTTTACAGGGGTCATCTCATTTTGTTCGGTTGTGCCAATTGCCAATGATTTCAGGTGAGCGACACAGGCCCCTTGAGCCTCTTGTTACCTCACCTGGCCAGTTATATTTGGCGGAAAAAATCCTTAGGGCATAGAGATCCAACTTTGTTTAAATGAAGCTGATCGGCCAATTTAGCCGGTGACCGGTGGTCATCTTGGCTTTTGGCCATGTGGTGGATCGATTAAAAACTCATGAAAAGATCATCTAGGACAACAGCTGAACCAAGTTTGTTCAAGGGAGCTTGATTGACCCAATGCTTCAGCAGCCATAGATATGATTAGAGACCAAGTGTCATAGTGAATGACCTAGTTTTTCGAAAATGACTGAAATTTGGGAGATATGATTAGAGACTAAGGGCCATTGAAGTCTGTTCAACGAAGGTTCATATGTAAAAAAAAATATGGCCACCGTGAATCAAATAAAATTTAGTGTCTTTGGTGACCATCTTGGTTTTTCTGAAAATTTTGTTGAAAATCATTTTAAAAACTACTTACTAACTACTAGGCCAATTTTAATAGAACTTGTCGTCTTCACAGAAATTGCATGTTGATTAGTAAATTTTTCCAGTGGTCTTCTCATTTTAATTCGGGTGTGTCAGTGGCTAATAATAGTTGATGGCATAGTGATCCAAATTGTGTGCAGTGTCTGGCAGGAACCTTCATGGGAGCAAATAGTTGCCGCTTTTTCATCCATCCATCCATTTGTCCCCAACAACTTTGTCTGAGTCATGTTTTCAAGACTCCACATATCACCAAGCTTGGTTTGTGGATGCATATGAAGGTCTACACTGTATGAAAAGTAGGTCAGCATGACATACTTTTCACAATTCACTGAATATTGCAAAGGTTTTGTTCAGGCTATAGTTTTCAGAGTATTTTAGTGTACTGAAACTACACTTGGTGTATGAATACATTATACTGAAGGTGTGTTGCATATGAAAAGTAGGTCAGCGTGACATTGTTCAGGCTTTACCAGCCCGTAGTTTCAAGAGTATGTGGTAAATGGGAACTATACTATGTTTATGGATGCATTATACTCTGAAAGTTTGTCATGCTTCAGTAGTGCGACCTACTTTTAAACGTGACTGTATGACACTCATGGCATAAAACTATGCTTACATAAAATGAAATGCAAGTATGATGAACATCAGTTTGTATACAATATATTTGTTATTTCAGAGAGCATCTTCTTCACCTTGTTTACAATTAACCTTTTAATATTCCAACTTGTTCAAGAAAACTTCAATTTTCTCATTAAAAACATCGATTTGCAGACCAAGAAAAGACTATTTTTGAAAATTTACCACCGGTTATCGAGCCAGTCATTCTCAGTGGTATTTTTTCGAAAATAGTCTTCTCTTGGTCTGCAAATGGACATTTATCAAGAGGACTGCTGAAGCGGGTTTTGGCTGATATGAGTATTAAAGGGTTAACCATTTAATGGTCATGCTGGCCAGCAGTGCCTTCTGGAGTTCTCAATCAACATCCCTTTGCAGACCAAGAGAAGACTATCTTTGAAAATCGACCACTGGAATGGTTCTCCCAATAATCCAGCCAGTCATTGCAGCGATAAATTTTCTAAAAATTGTCTGCTTAACCTACAATTAAAGGGGCATGCACTAAGCAAAGCATTAATTTTCTTTATCAGTCTTATATCGTTAACCCTTTACCCCTCAAATATGTTCAAGATAATTTCAATTTTCTCATAGAAAATGTCCATTTTCACATCAAGAGTATACTTACCTCCCTAATACGCTTTGATATTGCTAAATATCAGCTTTCACTCAATAAATACTCAGATTCAAAAAGTTAGGTGCCCCTATTAGGCAGGTAGTCAGATGACAGTCCGGCGGATGCCAGCCCCAGCCTGGCGCATGCGCAGACTAGTACTTCCTCTTTGCTAATTTATTGGCTGAGAGTGCACATGCTAACTTTTTGTAGTTTCTGCAGTGTTTTTCCAAATTTTCTGACTCAATTTTCACCTGAAGATAATGTCTGAATGTGTCAAGACTCCAGAGTAGGGCCCAGGACCATCTCACCAGGTGATTTCTATTAAATGTTTGTCTAATTTAGCGTTTTAGTTCCGATGTAATGTGTTTCCAGGACTCGCGATTAGACGTGAAAAGCGTCTAAAATCTGGTTTATTTTATATGGCGCTATGAAATGCTAATCTCTCTTTGTGTTTCTGTCCACAGGTATCTACCTATGATTGATAAGGACAGCACATCATCAGAGGGTTTGTTTTTCTCTCTACCAAGGTTCCATTTCCTACTAACAATGTTAGAATTAACTAATACAAAACTATGCCCAGTGAGTTGAAGGCCTCGTAAGAAGGTCTTCTCCCTTTGCCCTCTTGGTCCACTTCCTTCCCTTTATGGTGGAGAGAGTTAAGAGGTCATAGTATTGGTAGAGTTCCCAGTGCATCAGAGCAGATGGTTTGTCTATGCTAAAGATGCAGGTATTGTAGTTATGATATTAGGCACTTCTATTTATTTGAAAATATTTCTGAAATATGCTGCCATTGTGTCATTGTTTATCTGATCTTTGCATAGTTTGTCTAACTATCCTTTTCCAGTAAGATGTTCTGGATATGAATACAGTTTGTCCTTACACCTGGATGTTGTTTTCGGATCGGATTAACTTCTTATTTTTGAAGTTATGACGTCATAATCAGCCTTGCACGTTATTAACATATATAAAGTTTTGTCCAACGCTGGTTTCTTATTAGTTAGTGGTCTTTATGGCCACCTTCTGTCTCTCTTATTTTGGTTTTGAGTTACTAATTCATTAACAAAAAATTACTCATTGTCTTCGTCTGATCTATTTCAGAAACCTGGTTGTCCTTCTTGTGGAAGGTTTCTTAAAGAGCGGTTTGCCCCACACTTGTGTTTTCAATGCAGTCCTTGTGGACCGCTGCTTAATTGTGACGTGTGTAAACAGTGGGGTGTGTGTGTGTGTGGCCGAGCTAATGACTGAATTTTTGCCATTACAGGCTAGAGAGAAGGCGTGTGAGGCGGAGAGAAGAACCAAAAGATAGGTTCTGGGTAAGAAGGGTAAGAGGAAGGCCTCGTCCACCATGGATATGGAGGCCTTCCATGTAGAGATGTTGGGAGAGATGAAGAGGACAATTAAGGATTTGGTGCCAAAGTTGATTCGTGGCATGCTTCCTGGTTCAAATCCTTTGTTGTCCTCGTCGTCTACTTCGGAGCAGATAATCCCCGCCTCTGAATCAGTGCTATGTAGGGACCTACCAGTTTTTGTTCTTAATTCAGAGGTGGCCCTAGTAGAGGGCGAAATCCATTATGAGAACACTGGCAGCAGGCTTGCTGCGCCGGTTGTTCGTGTACAGGTGTCGCTGGAGCCCGGTGCCTGCTTATCAGGCCAGGATTATCCGCACCCTGCAGGTACCAGTTCCTCCTATGGTACCTTTCCTGGCCAGTCTGGGTTAGTATTCTTCGCTGACCCAGAGTCTAATCTTTCTGGCCAGGAAGAAGAGGATTATCTGCTGGATTCTCCTTCTAGCGCCGTGATCATGGACATTGCCATACATGCACTCCTCGCGGGGAATACGGTCGACATTGTTCATGGGACTACTCATGCAGGAGTAGCGTTCACGGCGCAGAAGGTAGCCCGGGCTGGATCAGATGGCCAGTTTTACCGCATACCTCGGCTTGCCGATGGTGTAACAGGTGCTGGTCAGGGCCGTGGTGTGGCAAAATTTTCCCCACGCAATACCACGGCACCTGCTCCTGGTCAAGCCAGTGAGTTTGGCATGCCTGTTCTTTCAGGCCTGCACGCTTTCTCTGGCTTACCAGGCATATCAGTTCCTCCAGCCACACACACCTGCGATTGCTCAGGAGGATGACGAAAGCCCTCGTCTTGTAGAGCATTCGCAGGTAGCCACAGAGGAGGACTGGTCTGACGGTATGGTGTGGTGCCTAAGCCAAGCGCGGATGATCGTGCAACGCTAAGCGAAGACACGTGACCAGGCTCCCGATCTGACAAGGGAGCGCTTTGCGCTCAGCAAATACCGTGTTGCGCAATGCGGAGGAGAGTGGGAGAGCATCAATTACAGCTCTTTCGCATGTCTCCCAGCTGTTACAGGGGGGTAGTGACAGCATCTGCATCACGCCAGCCTAGTCCAGTGACGGTCCAGAGAGCCATCCAGGATGGAATTAACCTGGCTCTGGACTGTTTAACCCGGTCTGTGACCAGGAGTGTCCGGGCGTGGCGCACGTTTGCCTTAGACAACTTGTGCCCATCCCAGGATCTGTATAATAGGCTGCTGCATACGCCTATGGCAGGTCCTGGTCTGTTTGGAGGTGAGGGATGTAGGCACCTCCAGGAGATGGTCACCCTGGTCAACAACCAGAGGGCATTGCGCGAGTAATTTGAAGTGCTCCACAGAGAGCATATTCGCGCAGCTCCCCCTGTGCATCATCCCCTGCAGGCTCGAGGTGGCGGTGGCCAGGTCTGAGGACAGCCACCAGCGCCGGCCACGCCCGCACACGCTTCAGCCAGCAGCGAGGGTGTGTGCAAGCGCCTCAATCGCAGCCAGCCAGGCAGCCGCCCACGCACCGAGGTGCACGTGATGCGGGCCGTGGCGCACGAGGATCTGGTCGTGGTAATCGTACCTGAAGGATCGGTTACCACAGTAAGAACCACTCCAGTGCTTCTACACCAAGAGACAGTGCCACTGTTGCGCTTCTCATGTCCACCTCTCCCTAGCTGGTCCAGTGGGAGGCCAATTGGCCCACCACATGCAAGAGTGGGAACGGTTGACTCAGGACCGTTTAGTCTTGCGATGACTTTCAGTTGGGTATCATCCCGATTGGATAACATGCCCGCCATCGTTGCTGTCTCTGGTGCCAGTCTGGACTCAGTTTCCAAGAGATCCAGATCAACGGTTTTGTATAGAGGAAGAAATAAATTCCCTCATACTAAAAGGAGCAATTCAACCGGCACAAAGATGTCTGGGCTTCTATTCAACCGTGTTTCTAGTAACAAAGAGCACTGGAGGGTGGAGACCAATGCTCAACCTCAAACCATTGAACAAGTTCATAGACACACCCAGTTTCGAAATGGAGACAGTGAAATCGGTGTTGGCAGGGTTGGAGAAGGGAATGTGGACAGCATCAATAGACCTGAAGGATGTTTATTTCCACATTCCAATAGCGAGGAGTTTCCGTCGGTTCCTGAGGTTCGCATTCAAGGGCAGACAGTAGGAGTTCAGGGTTTTACCCTTTGGAATCTCAATGGCTCCTCGGGTCTTCACCAGGGTGGTTTTTGCTATAACAGCATACCGCCGCAGGAGACGCATAGCAGTCCACACGTACATAGACAACTGGCTGTTAAAGGCACACAGTCAGGAAAGTCTTTCAGCAAATCTGGAGATAGTTTTGAAAATTCTCACAGACTTGGATAATCAACTTTCAAAAATCAGAGCTGACTCCATCCCAGAGTTTGTTTAGCTGGGAATGTTCTTCGATCTAGAGATAGAGTATGTTTATCCTACTCAGGAGAGGGTACAAGTACTCATCTCATTAATACAGTCAGTGTGCAACAGTCGTCTTGTCCCGGCACGGGTTTACTTGAGAATGCTGGGTTTGATGGTTTCTCTGGAACCAGTCATTCCTCAGATGGCCTTACGCAGGCAGCCTATCCAGCTATTTCTCATGACACAATGGACACAGAGTACAGGATCACTGGGCTCGAACATGTCAGTGTTGGAGCCTCTAATTCACCAAATTCAATGGTGGATGAAGACAGAATCTCCTGCTAACCCCTCCTCACCCTCAGTTAACGATGTATACATTCTAGTCTATCTCTTTCCTGCGTGTCAGAATTAGAAATTTAAAAATTTTCTCCCGGTTCTCCCTCCCCGGCTCCGGCCCTGGCGGGAATCGGGACCGGTTATTCCGGTGTGTCAATTAACTTTGAAAATTTCTCCCAGGTTTTCCCGCTCCAGCCAGTGTCGGTACCGGTCGTTCCGGCGTGTCATATTAGTATTGAAATTGCTTCTAATTTTGGTCATTCCTCATATGACTTTCACATGTTTCCCCAGTTTCGGTGCCTAGTTGGGCTCCGGAGCCGGGTTAGTTCTAAAATTCTTAGTCATCCTCTATTTAACTGTCAAATGATTTCTGGACGGTCGGCGGATTCTCTCTGGGATTCTATTAGTATAGTAAAGTTTATTTGCTTTTTATGCCAATTGGCTGATAAGCATACATTTACAGTCAGGTTTACAATGTCAACAAAATAGAAATATACAAACATACGCATTATTAAAATCAATCAATAACACTGATGCCATCACGTTCACTGTATGCATCATATTGTTCAGTTTTGCTTGATCACATGACTTGTATTTTATATTATCTTAATGATAATTATTAGTAATCCCAGAGAGGGTTCTGGGTCGCATCCGGGATTATTAGATCCATCCCCCGGGTCCCCTAGTGGACCTAGGTCGGTATGGATCTCATCTTTCTCCCGGTAGTTTACTGTCTATTTCTCAGTTTTTTCTAACGATTCCAATTGCTGATTCCATCCTCTTGCTCGTTTTCTGATCTGTCAGTTTACTACGCAATTCTAATTAGCTTTGTTTTTGTCGTTTTTTCGCCACGAGTTAGAGGTGCAGTTATATTGGGGTCGTTCATCTTTTCGTATAGTACTCCTTCTCCCTTCTAAGTTGGCGGGTTGTCATACTTTCTAGACATTAGGAGCATTTACCTGTTATGCAATATAAGTCTAATTTCCCCTTTTTATCAACACCCCCCCCCCCCCCTCCTTTATTGTATAATATTCATTACCTAAAGGTAAATTAGATTTGCGCTCTTGGTGTTTTGCGATTTCTTTATTATAGGTTTATTTCCCGTATTTCGCTATTCTTAAAAGTGACCCAGGTATTATCGTCGAAATACGTAGACCTATTTATTTGGCAGTCTATTCGTCCTAGTCTCATTTCTTCTCGGTGACATTATCGCTTTTTTCTCTTCTATATACCCATTTTTCAAGGTTTTTTCTTATTTTTTAGCTGAAACATGTTATTTAGAGTCATGTTCTTTCCCACCATCTTTGGACTGGTGATTTTGGGCCTCAAATTTATCCTTTTCAATCCCTTTTTATCTACTTCCGGTAATTGTCAGATTTGTCATCACCGTGTATATAGGAATTCTTTTGGATATTATTAGTTCTTATCTTAGATCAGTTCTATTTTAACTAATTCTTTCTGGGTATAGCGGGACTCGCTCCCCTCCCATAAGTTTCTATGGGATTTCTATTTGCCATTTAACCTGATAATTCACTATAAATAGTTTTATCTTTATTTCAATATCTACAACCTTAATTAGTATGGTATACTTCTATGACGTTTAGTTCTTCACACAAACATAGTGGTGAAGATTAAATAGCAGGATTAATTGCAGTTACTTCTCTCAGGAGAGGGTAAGAATACGGATATAACTCTTAACTAAGAAATATCGCTTTCTCTCGACTCAGCAGATGTTACTGCTATGTTCTAGTTAGTAGATTAACCAAATATTTTTCTTTTCTAGCCAAATAGTATATACTTTAGCCACATCTTTCTTTAATTTCACTTAGGATCATGTTTGCCGTCAGTCCGCATCAATTAATAGCCTACTCTAATTTCACAGTCCAGATTCAATACGTACGGTCTTAGTAGATAAGAAATGTATTGATTATTTGAATTTCATGTGATTAAAAGTTGTTTTTGGGCATATTGTTTCAATATGTTCAACAACGTAAACATGAATTTGTGTTTTGCATCTTGTTACACTGGAGTTGTTCAGGATTCAAAGGGTCAAGAAAGTTAAATTATTTTTATTCTTTAGCCAATGATTTTTCCAATTCTGCCTTTGGTTAGTCAGACTTCGTTCTTACTAGCATTTGGCTGATTGGCTGGTGGTTAGATTGGTCCCTGATATAAATTAATGCTTGGATGTCTCTGTCTGATCTCATTGTAATATCCTAATTTATTTATCAGACTCATGAACACTTTGATCTAATTCTGAGATAATTCAAGAAGTATCTTAACTATCTAACATCCTAACTATTATCAGCCTAGCCCTAATAGGAATTCGAGACTTTTTAGCTTTATTCTTCATTTATATCTTTCTTTATTCAGATATTAGGTATCATACAAGTATGGCTTCAGTTGGTAGGCTTCTTATTCTCTTGGTTATTAGGTCTTCTTGTTTATTCTTTATATAGTCCTCTGAGATCCCTTATTACACGGTTGATCAATTCTTATCCTGTTGGACACTTCACTGTTGTCTAGTTCTTCAATCAGGGGGTGGGTGGGATCAGTTTGGTGTCTATTTCCAAGAGTCCTTGATAATTCTTCATTGTTGTAGATCCCTCAATATTTCATTCTGCTATTTACGATTGATTTATAATCATCCTTATTGGTGGTCTTTCCATTTTTTTTGTCTCGTTCATTGCAGTGGTTGTTATAAAATGATATCTTATTATGGAAAGGTTCCTCTGATTCGTGTTTTACCCACCTGGGTGTCTCTTTCGTCCTCTCTCATGGGAAGTTATCTTCCATCCCTTCCAAATGTTCAAACACTGATATCCACAATTCAATCTCTCATTCTTCTTCTTTTCTTTCGCTGATCATACCGCCAGTCCTGTAAGTGACTATCCACATGATCATAAGCGTTAAGTGCGTGGATCCATGGTTTATTAGAGTGCGCCGAGCGGCCTGGAACCTCCGTCTTCAGCACTCAAGGTTTCTGTCAGGGTTACCTCACCCTTACCTCCTTTAGTCGCCTCTTACGACACGCAGAGGATACGGAAGGTGTATTCTAAGCCCCACCTACAGGGCAATTCAATCTCTCATGGTAGGCAAATTAGTGTCGGCTAGGTCCCTACAGAATAATATACCTCATGGTTTCAGTAGAGAAGGTGATGCCTTGGGTTCCTTTGATGAGAACACCTTTCCAGTTTTATCTTAAGGCCCAATGGAATCAATTTCTAGATTCTCTGAATCATCAGATCCTCATCAAGTTTCTATCATGGCTCATTGCCAGTTTTGGCTAGACAGTCAATCCCTTTTGTTAGGGTTCCTCTCCATCCTTCACAGATACATCTCTGGAAGGATGGGGAGTCATTTGGAATTCCATAAAGATTCAGGAACCTGGTTCCTCATAGAATCTTCTTACCACGTCAATTTTTTAGAACTGTGACCTGTTTCATGCCCTAGCTCATTGGGATCCCATGATTCTCAGTACGTCAATCCTCATCAGGTCAGTCAATTTCACAGTAGTCTTGTTCATCTATCATCAAAGGTGGGGGGTGAGGGGGAGGGGTTCCAGGCCGGGTTCTCTGGGTCGAGAGATCATGATCATTCTCTATTGGTGCAGGTCTCGCTACATTTCTCTTCAAGCATCTCATGCCCCAGCAAACTGATTTTCTGGCTGACCCATTATCTCGCCCTTCAAAGATACCAGAAATAGAGTGGGAATTGAAAGAGGCTGTAGTCCAGTATTTTTTCCTCAGTTCTGTTGCCCCCATGTATATCTGTCTGCTTCTCTCAAGAATGGAATGATATCCACTTTCATATCTCCTTTCCCGGAAGCTCTGGCTCTTTCAGTAGTCTCTCTAACTCAATCTTGGAACATCATATTCTCCTACGCCTTTTTCCCCCACGATTCTCATTCCTCTGGTTCTCAGAATGATCAGGCAGCATTCCTGCAGTCTTGTTATTAGCCGCGTTTTGCCAACAAAATTGTGGTTTCTGGATCTTCTGGACCTTCTTGTAGATCTCTCTCGGCTACTCCCTGTCTCCAACGATCCATTATCTCAGGTCTTAGGTAGGATTCTCCATCAGAACCCGGAAATATTTCGCCTGTCAGTCTGGAAACTGTCGAGTTGCCCTCGTCTTCGTCAATCTTTCAGTCAGAGCTCAAGAACTATTGGAGAAATTTCTCAGATCTTCCTCTCGAGACATCTACAAAGCTAGATTTGAATTTTTCAAAGAATGGTGTGCAGACCATTTTATCTTTCCCTTTGAGGCCTATGTAGCTCAGGTCACTGATTTTGTGTTTTTCCTCTTCGATCAGAGGAAGAATTCAGTTAACATTATTAGATCCATTTGTTTTGGTCTGAATTCCTTTGTCATGTGTCTAATCGATCCTTCAGGCCAATTTCAGAAACATTTCGCTATCTCAATAAATGTTTGGGTAATTCTCGTCCTCCGTTTAAGAAACACATTCCTTCCTGGAACCTTTAGCTTATATACACCTGTGCAAAAGTTAAGCACCACCCTATTTTTACGCACATGCGAGGGTATATTCATGTGCTATGAAGAAAGCAATAGCATAAACATTTATGTACCCATCCATCTTAGTGCAAGAGGTAATAATGCAACTAGAGGAATGCTGATTATGATGGTGGGGAAACACTGTATGTTTTTGTTTGAACTTGAAAACGAGGCCTGAATATGGTTACGTTGACACAACTGACAACTATTGCCCTACAGTTGACACACGTGGCTAGATTGTCATTAATGGTGTCTGAAAACGAAGTTTAACATCTGTGCACGAGTTTGAGACTGTCATTATTAATACCGGGTATATCCACCTTGTGCCTGGATGACGGCCTGGACACGACGTCTCATGCTGGTCACCAACCGACTGATACGCCATTGTGGTATTCGTTGCCATTCAAGATGGAGTGCGTCTGTTAATTCCTGTAGGTTCTGCACAGGAGGATCCCTCCTTCTCACCATGTTTCCCAGAATGTCCCAGATATGCTCAATAGGGTTCATGTCAGGGCTCCTTGCTGGCCATGGTAGGGTTTCGATGGCATTCTGGCGGAGGTATTCATGCACAGCTCTAGCACGATGTGGTCGGGCGTTGTCATCCATGAATATAGGGTGGGTTCCAGGTGCATGATTTACAAAATGAGGGACCACAACTCTATCCAGTATGGAATCTTGATATCTTTGTCCATTTAGTGTTCCAGGTACAGTCAACAGATCCAGCTTACAATCAAATGAGATGCACCCCCATATCATAACGGAACCTCCACCAAATGGAACTTCTTCCATGATGTTACGTTGGTCGTACGCCGTGCGTCTGGACCTCCATACACGAGTTCGACCATCTGTGGCATGAAGCAGGAACCGACTTTCATCGGACCAGTGTACCCGTCTCCAGGATCTCATGTTCCAGTGTCTTCTTTCGTTGCACCACCTCAGACGCTCCTCTTTGTGGTGTGCAGTGAGGAGAGGACGTCTGACAGGTCTCCTAGCTTTCATGCCAGCAGCATACAGTCTCCTTTTGACGGTAGACATTGACACTCTATTGCGCGTTTCCCATTGCTGGCTGAGCACTCTGCTGTTGGTGAATGGAGATCTAACAAGGCGTACTAGGGCTCGATCATCACGGGCAGTAGTCTTCTTCGGTCTTCCAGATCTAGGCCTGTCCTTCACCTCGTTAGTTTGCCCATGTTTTGCAATCAAACGACTGATTACAGTATGGTTAATGTTCAGCTGTCTGCCAATCTATCTGCATGACATACCAGTGGTATGCATGCCTATGATTTGCCATTTCACACGATCACTTAACCTTCGTCTTGCCATAGCGGTTCACAATCAAGAGCTAATTCTCTCTGTACAAATAAACCACGCTCATGAACACAAAATTCCTAATCTTGTCGCCTAAATCTGTATGTAATGTTCTACACCTCAAACTGGACTTTTACATAACTGAACACGTGTGCTGTTTCCCGCCACGCACGGACATCAAGCGGCGTGAAGTCATGCATGCATGTGCATTTCGTACTTGGAATTATGTCAGCTAACGCGGGGACAAAAAGTATGGCAACCTAGTTGTACCATCATGTTTCTACGTTCTATTGTTTTTGCTGGTGCTTAACTTTTGCACAGGTGTATATTACAGGTTATAGCGGGAATACATTTCGAACCTTTGGGTTCTGTGTGCTTTGAAACATCTTATTCTAGAAACAGTTTTCTTCTAGTAGTAGCATCAGCTAGCCATTGATCTGAAATCCATGCTCGTTCGGCTGAATTAGTTAGATTTCAAGTTACGGGTAATAGCCTTATTCTCTATCCCAGGGCAGAATTCTTGTCCAAGACTCAGTTAAACTCTTGGGTAAACCGTTGATAATTCATAGTCTTTCTTCTTTGTTGCCAGATGATTCTGTATGGTTCCCAGTCAGGACCCTTAGTATGTATAAACTTTGTACTGATTCTAAACGATCCGACAATAGACATCTTTGGGTTACATTTGCAGACGGTCTAAATCGTCCTGCCTCCTTAATCAGTATTTCCCGTTGGATCGTGGATACTATTAAAATTCGCTTTGAATTAGCTTCTCCAGGGGATAATCCTCTGGTGGGAGTCAAGGCCCATTGTGTTAAGGGCCTTTCTCCATCTTACTCTCCCTTTTTAATGGATCTTCATTAGATTACATCATGCTAGTTGCTAACTGGAAGTCAGAGAACACCTTTATTAACCTCTATCTTATAGATTCTGGTCCCTCTTCCTTTTTCTATAAAAATATTCATAAGGTAACTTCAGGAACCATGACTCTTATTCCTCATTCATCATCTTCTCTTACTTCTCCATCTTCATTCGCTTTAGTCTCTAGTTGGGGTTAGTGGGAATTCATTACTTAATTCTTATGTGTGTATTTCACCCCTTTTTTTCATATCATCTCTCATCACCCCAATTATTCATCTGTTTCTTGCATGTTCATCTTCTCTTTTTTGCCTCCTGGGGGTCATTTATGACCTTCCTTATTATCTTCTCATTATTCTTTAATTTCATCTCTTTCAAGATGCTTAATAGAGCATTTCTTAGGAATTGCTATCTCTTAGTATCTTCGTTACTCCTTATTTCTAACTTTGTATTATTTCTCTATTTTTACATCAATTTTGCGCAAAAATTCGCCTCCCTCCGGACTTTGTTCAATGTTGAAATCTGTATTTGAACATTAGTAATGCAAGGAGGTAGGTTGTAATATAGTAATAACGACCAGATGACCCATAGGGTCTGGTCTTATGTTTTACTAATTACATATACCTACCTCCTTACATTACGGCCCATCTCAAGCCTCCCCTCTGTCAAATATTTTTTGGTGTGGAGGGGGGGGGGGGGGGGGGAGCTTGAGGCTTCGTTCTTTGATCATATCTTGTTAGAATAGTTATATTCAGCATAAGATATTCACGATATCTCTCCGCCTTAGACTATACCCGGATATGTCAGTTTTTTACATATTTGTGTATTTATTAAAGATTTTTTCAGTCATATAATATTAAGTATTTAGGGAAATTCTTAAGTTTCAGCTTTAGTTGGATTCCGAGTCGAGTAGTGATAGGATCATCTGCCTCTTCATGAATCTGCACAAAGCTGGATTATATGACTGGATTCGTCACGGAATGAAGACTTGGTTGCTACACCAAAGTCATGTGATGGCTGTCGGCCAATGAGATTGTCACTATGCCTTATGACTCATTCAATGGCTTTGGGTTATGTATTAACCCTCATCCTGCCTCATTCTGAGATATAGCATTCAAGCGAATTGCTATGGATCTCATCATTGGAGAGAGTATGAGGATTCCTGAAGAAGCCTTCAGTCACTCTGTAGCCACAATGCACAGCAAACATTGGCTGTAAAAATTTCATCCTACTACGCTTCCCTTCAGAGAAGGAAAGAGCAATAGTAATGCAAGGAGGTAGGTATATGTAATTAGTAACACATAAAACCAGACCCTATGGGTCGTCTGGTCGATACTTATCGTGTGTGTCTGCCAAGTTCTCAGTACCTGCAGATACTTATCATGTGTGTCTGCCAAGCTCTCAGTACCTGCAAATACTTATCGTGTGTGTCTGCCAAGTTCTCAGTACCTGCAGATACTTATCATGTGTCTCTGCCAAGCTCTCAGTACCTCCAGATACTTATCGTGTGTGTCTGCTAGCTCTCGGTACCTGCAAATACTTATCGTGTATGTCTGCCAAGTTCTCAGTACCTGCAGATACTTATCATGTGTGTCTGCCAAGCTCTCAGTACCTGCAAATACTTATCATGTGTGTCTGCCAAGCTCTCAGTACCTGCAGATACTTATCATGTGTGTCTGCCAAACTCTCAGTACCTGCAAATACTTATCGTGTGTGTCTGCTAGCTCTCGGTACCTCCAGATACTTATCGCGTATGTCTGCCAAGTTCTCAGTACCTGCAGATACTTATCATGTGTGTCTGCCAAGCTCTAAGTACCTGCAGATACTTATCGTGTGTGTTTCTGTTTTTCTTTCCTAGTTGCCTCCTCCACCACCCAATGTGGACTACCCATTATATGGACACAGTATTCTGCATATTAATGGAAACACTAGGTCAGTATTTTTTCTTATGTTGTTATGGCGATAACAATAACAAAACAACCAATTGTTCTTATAGATATGATCTCCATCATTCAGAGCTTTTGTCCCTGCCATTTACTAGTATAGAAACAATTTTGTCCCTGTCATTTACTGGCATAGCAACAATTTGCCGCTGTCATTTACTAGCATAGCAACAATTTGCCCCTGTCATTTACTAGCATAGTAACAATTTATCCATGTCATTTACTAGCACAGCAACAATTTGTCCCTGTTATTTACTGGCATAGCAACAATGTGTCCCTGTCATTTACTAGTATAGCAACAATTTGTCCCTGTCATTTACTAGCATAGTAACAATTTGTCCCTTTCATTTACTAGCATAGCAACAATTTGTCCCTGTCATTTACTAGCATGGCAACAATTTATCCCTGTCATTTACTAGCATGTCAACAATTTGCCCCTGTCATTTACTAGCATAGTAACAATTTATCCATGTCATTTACTAGCACAGCAACAATTTGTCCCTGTTATTTACTGGCATAGCAACAATGTGTCCCTGTCATTTACTAGTGTAGCAACAATTTGTCCTTGTCATTTACTAGTATAGCAACAATTTGTCCCTGTCATTTACTAGCATAGCAACAATTTTGTCCCTGTCATTTACTAGTATGTCAATAATTTGTCCCTCTCATTGACTAGTATAGCATCAATTTGTCCCTGTCATTTACTAGCATAGCAACAATGTGTCCCTGTCATTTAATAGCATAGCATAAATTTGTACCTGTCATTTACTAGCATGGTAACAATTTGTTCCTGTCATTTACTAGCATGGCAACAATTTGTCCCTGTTATTTACTAGCATGGTAACAATTTGTCCCTGTCATTTACTAGCATGTCAACAATATGTCCATGTCATTTACTAGCATAGCAACAATTTGTCCCTGTCATTTACTAGCATAGCAACAATTTGTCCCTGTCATTTAATAGCATAGCAACAATTTGTCCCTGTCATTTACTAGGATAGCAACAATTTGTCCCTTTCATTTACTAGCATAGCAACAATTTGGCCCTGTCATTTACTAGTGTAGCAACAATTTGTCCTTGTTATTTACTAGCATGTCAACAATTTGTCCCTGTCATTTACTAGCATAGCAACAATTTGTCCCTGTCATTTACTAGCATAGCTACAATTTGTCTCTGTCATTTACTAGCGTAGCAACAATTTGTCCCTGTCATTTACTAGCATAGTAACAATTTGTCCCTGGCATTTACTAGCATAGTAAAAATTTGTCCCTGTCATTTACTAGCATAGCAACAATTTGTCCCTGTCATTTACTGGCATAGCAACAATTTGTCCCTGTCATTTACTAGCATAGCAACAATGAATGAGTGTAATCCTGACATTTGTGAAATAATTCCTCAATCACAAAATAAGCTGTATTTATTATACTTAGATAACTGACTAGTTTAACTGTCTGCCTGATGGATTTTCCCTGATTTGAGTTCCCTGATGACCTCAAAATGTTACATCTGTTCAATGACTAGAATGCATCAGTGAATGCAGAATAAATTCAATCCTTTTAATTCCTAAGCCAGACAAAAGTAGCCTCCGTAGTGATCTTGAGAAATGTCCATTTGCAAACCAAGAGAAGACTATTGTTATTTCTTCAGTTATTTTTTCACGCTTAGTATCGGTGCGATCGTGTGTCTGTCTATGTGCGCGTGTGTGCGTGCGTGTACATCAAATTTTGGATCTAGTGAGATCTCTGAAACTACTGGTGCAATTCTCCTTAAATTTCAACACTTGAATGGATATGACCCTAAGATGTGATTTCACAACTTGGCGTAATCCAGGAAAACACAAAAATATGGAAATTCCATAAAAATCCGGAAAATCGGAAAGCTTTTTACACTGTGACAATAATGTGAGGGCGAGGATCACAAGCTATAATAGGATCAAAGGTGCAAGTCTCCCACACAACCAGCTATTAATGGTCATGTAATGCCCCAAACAGCCAGCGAATAATGGCCATGTAATGGCCCAAACAGCCAGCCATTAATGACCATATAATGTCCCAAACAGTCCACCATTAATGGGTATGTGTTGTCCCAAACAACCAGCCATTAATGACCATGTAATGTCCCAAACAGCCAGCCATTAATGACCATATAATGTCCCAAACAGCCAGCCATTAATGGCCATGTAATGTCCCAAACAACCAGCCATTAATGACCATGTAATGTCCCAAACAACCAGCCATTAATGGTCATGTAATGTCCCAAACAACAGCCATTAATGACCATGTAATGTCCCAAACAGCCAGCCATTAATGGCCATATAATGTCCCAAACAGCCAGCCATTAATGGCCATGTAATGTCCCAAACAACAGCCATTAATGGTCATGTAATGTCCCAAACAACCAGCCATTAATGACCATGTAATGTCCCAAACAGCCAGCCATTAATGACCATGTAATGTCCCAAACAACCAGCCATTAATGGCCATGTAATGTCCCAAACAGCCAGCCATTAATGACCATGTAATGTCCCAAACAACCAGCCATTAATGGCCATGTAATGTCCCAAACAACCAGCCATTAATGGCCATGTAATGTCCCAAACAACAGCCATTAATGGTCATGTAATGTCCCAAACAGCCAGTCATTAATGACCATGTAATGTCCCAAACAACCAGCCATTAATTGCCATGTAATGTCCCAAACAACCAGCCATTAATGGCCATGTAATGTCCCAAACAACCAGCCATTAATGGCCATGTAATGTCCCCAACAACAAGCCATTAATGGTCATGTAATGTCCCAAACAGCCAGCCATTAATGGTCATGTAATGTCCCCAACAACCAGCCATTAATGACCATGTAATGTCCCAAACAACCAGCCATTAATGGTCATCTAATGTCCCAAACAACCAGCCATTAATGGTCATGTAATGTCCCAAACAGCCAGCCATTAATGGTCATGTAATGTCCCAAACAGCCAGCCATTAATGGCCATGTAATGTCCCCAACAACCAGCCATTAATTGTCATCTAATGTCCCCAACAACCAGCCATTAATGACCATGTAATGTCCCAAACAGCCTGCCATTAATGACCATGTAATGTCCCAAACAACCAGCCATTAATGGTCATCTAATGTCCCAAACAACCAGCCATTAATGGTCATCTAATGTCCCAAACAGCCAGCCATTAATGACCATGTAATGTCCCAAACAACCAGCCATTAATGGTCATGTAATGTCCCAAACAACCAGCCATTAATGGCCATGTAATGTCCCAAACAACAGCCATTAATGGTCATGTAATGTCCCCAACAACCAGCCATTAATGGTCATCTAATGTCCCAAACAACCAGCCATTAATGACCATGTAATGTCCCAAACAGTCTGCCATTAATGACCATGTAATGTCCCAAACAACCAGCCATTAATGGTCATCTAATGTCCCAAACAGCCAGCCATTAATGACCATGTACTGTCCCAAACAACCAGCCATTAATGGTCATGTAATGTTCCCAACAACCAGCCATTAATGGCCATATAATGTCCCAAACAACCAGCCATTAATGACCATGTAATGTCCCAAACAACCAGCCATTAATGGTCATATAATGTCCCAAACAACCAGCCATTAATGCTCATGTAATGTCCCAAACAACAACCATTAATGGCCATATAATGTCCCAAACAACAGCCATTAATGACCATGTAATGTCCCAAACAACCAGCCATTAATGGTCATGTAATGTCCCAAACAACCAGCCATTAATGGTCATGTAATGTCCCAAACAACCAGCCATTAATGACCATGTAATGTCCCAAACAACCAGCCATTAATGGTCATGTAATGTTCCAAACAACCAGCCATTAATGACCATGTAATGTCCCAAACAGCCTGCCATTAATGACCATGTAATGTCCCAAACAACCAGCCATTAATGGCCATGTAATGTCCCAAATAACCAGCCATTAATGGCCATATAATGTCCCAAACAACCAGCCATTAATGGCCATGTAATGTCACAAACAACAGCCATTAATGGTCATGTAATGTCCCAAACAACCAGCCGTAAATGGCCTTGTAATGTCCCAAACAGCTAGCCATTAATTACCATGTAATGTCCCAAACAACCAGCCATTAATGGCCATGTAATGTCCCAAACAGCCAGCCATTAATGGTCATGTAATGTCCCAAACAACCAGCCATTAATGGCCATGTAATGTCCCAAACAGCCAGCCATTAATGGTCATGTAATGTCCGAAACAACCAGCCATTAATGGTCATGTAATGTCCCAAACAACCAGCCATTAATGGTCATGTAATGTCCCAAACAACCAGCCATTAATAGTTATGTAATGTCCCAAATAACCAGCCATTAATGACCATGTACTGTCCCAAATAGCCAGCCATTAATGGTCATGTAATGTCCGAAACAACCAGCCATTAATGGCCATGTAATGTCCCAAACAACAGCTATTAATGACCATGTAATGTCCCAAACAACCAGCCATTAATGACCATGTAATGTCCCAAACAACAGCCATTAATGATCATGTAATGTCCCAAACAACCAGCCATTAATGGTCATGTAGTGTCCCAAACAGCTAGCTATTAATGACCATGTAATGTCCCAAACAACCAGCCATTAATGACCATGTAATGTCCCAAATAACCAGCCATTAATGGTCATGTAATGTCCCAAACAACCAGCCATTAATGGTCATCTAATGTCCCAAACAACCAGCCATTAATGGCCATCTAATGTCCCAAACAGCCAGCCATTAATGACCATGTAATGTCCCAAATAACCAGCCATTAATGGTCATGTAATGTCCCAAACAACCAGCCATTAATGGCCATCTAATGTCCCAAACAACCAGCCATTAATGACCATGTAATGTCCCAAACAACCAGCCATTAATAACCATGTAATGTCCCAAACAACCAGCCATTAATGGTCATGTAATGTCCCCAACAACCAGCCATTAATGACCATATAATGTCCCACACAACCAGCCATTAATGGCCATATAATGTCCCAAACAGCCAGCCATTAATGGCCATGTAATGTCCCCAACAACCAGCCATTAATGACCATGTAATGTCCCAAACAACAGCCATTAATGGCCATGTAATGTCCCAAACAACCAGCCATTAATGACCATGTAATGTCCCAAACAACAGCCATTAATGGCCATGTAATGTCCCAAACAACAGCCATTAATTGCCATATAATGTCCCAAACAACCAGCCATTAATGACCATGTAATGTCCCAAACAACAGCCATTAATGACCATGTAATGTCCCAAACAACAGCCATTAATGGCCATGTAATGTCCCAAACAACCAGCCGTTAATGACCATGTAATGTCCCAAACAACCAGCCATTAATGGTCATGTAATGTCCCAAACAGCCAGCCATTAATGGTCATGTAATGTCCCAAACAGCCAGCCATTAATGACCATGTAATGTCCCAAACAGCCAGCCATTAATGGTCATCTAATGTCCCAAACAACCAGCCATTAATGACCATGTAATGTCCCAAACAACCAGCCATTAATGGTCATCTAATGTCCCAAACAACCAGCCATTAATGGCCATCTAATGTCCCAAACAACCAGCCATTAATGACCATGTAATGTCCCAAACAACCAGCCATTAATAACCATGTAATGTCCCCAACAACCAGCCATTAATGGTCATGTAATGTCCCCAACAACCAGCCATTAATGACCATATAATGTCCCACACAACCAGCCATTAATGGCCATATAATGTCCCAAACAGCCAGCCATTAATGGCCATGTAATGTCCCCAACAACCAGCCATTAATGACCATGTAATGTCCCAAACAACAGCCATTAATGGCCATGTAATGTCCCAAACAACCAGCCATTAATGACCATGTAATGTCCCAAACAACAGCCATTAATGGCCATGTAATGTCCCAAACAACAGCCATTAATGGCCATATAATGTCCCAAACAACCAGCCATTAATGGTCATGTAATGTCCCAAACAACAGCCATTAATGACCATGTAATGTCCCAAACAACAGCCATTAATGGCCATGTAATGTCCCAAACAACCAGCCATTAATGGTCATCTAATGTCCCAAACAACCAGCCATTAATGGTCATCTAATGTCCCAAACAGCCAGCCATTAATGACCATGTAATGTCCCAAACAACCAGCCATTAATGGTCATGTAATGTCCCAAACAACCAGCCATTAATGGCCATGTAATGTCCCAAACAACAGCCATTAATGGTCATGTAATGTCCCCAACAACCAGCCATTAATGGTCATCTAATGTCCCAAACAACCAGCCATTAATGACCATGTAATGTCCCAAACAACAGCCATTAATGACCATGTAATGTCCCAAACAACAGCCATTAATGGCCATGTAATGTCCCAAACAACCAGCCGTTAATGACCATGTAATGTCCCAAACAACCAGCCATTAATGGTCATGTAATGTCCCAAACAGCCAGCCATTAATGGTCATGTAATGTCCCAAACAGCCAGCCATTAATGACCATGTAATGTCCCAAACAGCCAGCCATTAATGGTCATCTAATGTCCCAAACAACCAGCCATTAATGACCATGTAATGTCCCAAATAACCAGCCATTAATGGTCATGTAATGTCCCAAACAACCAGCCATTAATGGCCATCTAATGTCCCAAACAACCAGCCATTAATGACCATGTAATGTCCCAAACAACCAGCCATTAATAACCATGTAATGTCCCCAACAACCAGCCATTAATGGTCATGTAATGTCCCCAACAACCAGCCATTAATGACCATATAATGTCCCACACAACCAGCCATTAATGGCCATATAATGTCCCAAACAGCCAGCCATTAATGGCCATGTAATGTCCCCAACAACCAGCCATTAATGACCATGTAATGTTCCAAACAACAGCCATTAATGGCCATGTAATGTCCCAAACAACCAGCCATTAATGACCATGTAATGTCCCAAACAACAGCCATTAATGGCCATGTAATGTCCCAAACAACAGCCATTAATGGCCATATAATGTCCCAAACAACCAGCCATTAATGACCATGTAATGTCCCAAACAACAGCCATTAATGACCATGTAATGTCCCAAACAACAGCCATTAATGGCCATGTAATGTCCCAAACAACCAGCCGTTAATGACCATGTAATGTCCCAAACAACCAGCCATTAATGGTCATGTAATGTCCCAAACAGCCAGCCATTAATGGTCATGTAATGTCCCAAACAGCCAGCCATTAATGACCATGTAATGTCCCAAACAGCCAGCCATTAATAGTCATCTAATGTCCCAAACAACCAGCCATTAATGGTCATGTAATGTCCCAAACAGCCAGCCATTAATGGTCATCTAATGTCCCAAACAACCAGCCATTAATGGTCATGTAATGTCCCAAACAGCTAGCCATTAATGGTCATGTAATGTCCCAAACAGCCAGCCATTAATGGCCATATAATGTCCCAAACAGCCAGCCATTAATGGTCATGTAATGTCCCAAACAACCAGCCATTAATGACCATGTAATGTCCCAAACAACCAGCCATTAATGGTCATGTAATGTCCCAAACAACCAGCCATTAATGGCCATATAATGTCCCAAACAACAGCCATTAATGGCCATGTAATGTCCCAAACAACCAGCCATTAATGGTCATGTAATGTCCCAAACAACCAGCCATTAATGGCCATGTAATGTCCCAAACAACCAGCCATTAATGGCCATGTAATGTCCGAAACAACAGCCATTAATGGCCATATAATGTCCCAAACAACCAGCCATTAATGGCCATATATGTCCCAAACAACAGCCATTAATGGCCATATAATGTCCCAAACAACCAGCCATTAATGACCATGTAATGTCCCAAACAACAGCCATTAATGGCCATGTAATGTCCCAAGCAACAGCCATTAATGGCCATATAATGTCCCAAACAACCAGCCATTAATGGCCATGTAATGTCCCCAACAACCAGCCATTAATGGCCATATAATGTCCCAAACAACCAGCCATTAATGGCCATGTAATGTCCCCCAACAACCAGCCATTAATGGCCATATAATGTCCCAAACAACAGCCATTAATGGCCTTGTAATGTCCCAAACAACCAGCCATAAATGACCATGTAATGTCCCAAACAGCCAGCCATTAATGGCCATATAATGTCCCAAACAGCTAGCTATTAATGGCCATGTAATGTCCCAAACAGCCAACCATTAATTGCCATGTAATGTCCCAAACAGCTAGCTATTAATGGCCAAGTAATGTCCCAAACAGCTAGCCATTAATTACCATGTAATCTCCCAAACAGCCTGCCATTAATGGCCATGTAATGTCCCAAACAGCCTGCCATTAATGGCCATGTATTGTCTTTCAGGTGCTATTCAAATTTATCGCTCCATCTCTCTCACTCACTCTAGCATTTTCTCTCTGTGCCTTTCAGATTCCTTCTCTCTATCTCTAACTTTATCCTTTGAGACGGCTTGTGAGGTATTATTTGAAGAGGATGTTGGATTCATATCTGTGATCACATTGTTATTCCTTGTTTTAGGGCGACGGCTTGTGAGTTATTCCTTGTTTTAGGGAGACGGCTTGTGAGGTATTATTTGAAGAGGATATTGAAGGCATATCTGTGATCACATTGTTATTCCTTGTTTTAGGGAGACGGCTTGTGAGGTATTATTTGAAGAGGATATTGAAGGCATCTCTATGATCACATTGATTTTGGATGCGCTACTGGAGGTAATTATTCTACAGTACAGCTCAGAAATAACTACATGTTTACAAAACATAACTAGATTGATCAGTCTATGACGCATCATAACAAATCCCCACGATCACCGCTTTGAACTTTTGACACAGGCCGCAACCCACCCCTGGGGACGGAGCCAAATGTAAACGTCCTTTTGCACTCCGCTGCGAGTCATATGGGTAACTCACATATCAAATTTGGTTGAATTTCATGCAATAGTTTCAGTGGAGTTGCATTACAATCAATTTCATAACTTTTTGACCCCATCTCACACACCCTGGGGGCGGGGCCAAATGTAAACGTGCTCATCCACTCCACATTGATATGGGTAACTGCCATACTAAATTTGTTTGAATTCTGTCCAACAGTCTGAGGAGTTGCATTACAATCAATTTCATGACCTTTTGACCCAATCCCCCACCCCTGGGACGGGGCCAGATATAAATGTGCTCATCCACTCCACATTAATATGGGTAACTCACATACCAAATTTGGTAATTTTCCGTCCAATGGTTTCAGAGGAGATGCGTTAAATGAATTTCCGCAGGTTAAAATTTGATCTTTTGAACCCTCCCCCACCCCCTGCGGGCAGAGCCAAATCTAAATGGCCTCTTGCCCTCAGCAATCATATGGGTAACTCAGATATCAAATTTGGTTGAGTTCCGTATAACGATTTCAGAGGAGTTGCGTTACAACTGATTTGACATTTTGACCCCTGCCACAGAATAGATGGGAGAGATATTTCAGACAGAATTTCCAATGTTAGTCATGTTAGTGTAGTATAAGGCCCACAAGGTACACTTAGTGCTACACAGATGAAATATTTGTTTGTAAATTTCAAGGAATTTTGATGCATCACTAATGCCATGGGATTTTGAGTACAGACTTTAATAAGTATAATTTGTACCCAGAATGTCACATAGTAGTAGACTAGCATTTGTGTCATCTTTGTTTCGTTAATGTCTCGCTATTGTTCTGCTCAATGTAACATTGATTTTTATCTGTATTTTACCAATATGTCAACAGTCACGGTAACAATGCGTTGATGAGCTTCAGTGTCTTGAGCGTTGAGGTCTTGAGGGTGAAAAAGAAGGGAATTGACAAGATAATAATCATTGGTTGCTTTAGATTCATAAATATTACATTATCATTATTGCCAGGTTCCCATAGATATGAGACGAACTCTCGCTGAGAATGTGCTCCTTATCGGTGGTACAGCAATGCTTCCCGGCTTCCTGCATCGGTTACGAGCGGAAATGTACTACATCAGAGACAAGCATCCTATCTACAAATCCTTGACTTTACCAACCTTCCGCTTTCATCAGCCGCCATCTAAAGCAAACTATACCGCCTGGCTCGGAGGTTAGCCTTCATTGCAATAAATATGTAATTAGAGGAACATATCAAACCCTTTCCACCGCTAAAGTATATTCTTCTGCTTTTCTTATTTAATATTGCCTGATTAAAGTAAAATGGTATGTATTCTATACAATGACATTTTATTATTAATATGCGGTACAGTAGGATATGAACTGAATGGTAACAGACTATGAACTTATACTTAGCAGTGAATTAACGTATACTTGTTTACTCAAAGTCTCATTTGTAGCTCATCTTTATGAAGTATGGTCAGGTATCACGAGGGGGATAATTAGCTTCATTTTTAGCTCATCTTTGTGAAGTATGGCGAGGTATCACGAGGGCGATAATTAGCTTCATTTTTAGCTCATCTTTATGAAGTATGGTGAGGTATCACGAGGGAGATAATTAGCTTCATTTTTAGCTCATCTTTATGAAGTATGGTGAGGTATCACGAGGGAGATAATTAGCTTCATTTTTAGCTCATCTTTGTGATGTATGGCGAGGTACCGCGAGGGGGATAATTAGCTTCATTTTTAGATCATCTTTATGAAGTATGGTGAGGTACCGCGAGGGGAGATAATTAGCTTCATTTTTAGCTCATCTTTATGAAGTATGGTGAGGTATCGCGAGGGAGATAATTAGCTGCATGTTTAGCTCACCTTTGTGAAGTATGGTGAGGTACCGCGAGGGAGATAATTAGCTTCATTTTTAGATCATCTTTATGAAGTATGGTGAGGTACCGCGAGGGAGATAATTAGCTTCATTTTTAGATCATCTTTATGAAGTATGGTGAGGTATCACGAGGGAGATAATTAGCTTCATTTTCAGTTCATCTTTATGAAGTATGGCGAGGTATCACGAGGGAGATAATTAGCTTCATTTTTAGCTCATCTTTATGAAGTATGGCGAGGTACCGCGAGGGCGATAATTAGCTTCATTTTTAGATCATCTTTATGAAGTATGGTGAGGTACCGCGAGGGAGATAATTAGCTTCATTTTTAGATCATCTTTGTGAAGTATGGTGAGGTATCACGAGGGAGATAATTAGCTTCATTTTTAGCTCATCTTTGTGAAGCATGGTGAGGTATCACGAGGGCGATAATTAGCTTCATTTTTAGATCATCTTTATGAAGTATGGTGAGGTACCGCGAGGGAGATAATTAGCTTCATTTTTAGCTCATCTTTGTGAAGTATGGCGAGGTACCGCGAGGGAGATAATTAGCTTCATTTTTAGCTCATCTTTATGAAGTATGGTGAGGTATCACGAGGGAGATAATTAGCTTCATGTTTAGCTCACCTTTGTGAAGTATGGTGAGGTACTGCGAGGGAGATAATTAGCTTCATTTTTAGCTCATCTTTGTGAAGTATGGTGAGGTATCGCGAGAGAGATAATTAGCTTCATTTTTAGATCATCTTTATGAAGTATGGTGAGGTACCGCGAGGGAGATAATTAGCTTCATGTTTAGCTCACCTTTGTGAAGTATGGTGAGGTACCGCGAGGGAGATAATTAGCTTCATTTTTAGCTCATCTTTGTGAAGTATGGTGAGGTATCGCGAGGGAGATAATTAGCTTCATTTTTAGATCATCTTTATGAAGTATGGTGAGGTACCGCGAGGGAGATAATTAGCTTCATGTTTAGCTCACCTTTGTGAAGTATGGTGAGGTACCGCGAGGGAGATAATTAGCTTCATTTTTAGATCATCTTTATGAAGTATGGTGAGGTATGACGAGGGAGATAATTAGCTTCATTTTTAGCTCATCTTTATGATGTATGGCGAGGTATCACGAGGGAGATAATTAGCTTCATTTTTAGATCATCTTTGTGAAGCATGGTGAGGTATCACGAGGGCGATAATTAGCTTCATTTTTAGATCATCTTTATGAAGTATGGTGAGGTATCACGAGGGCGATAATTAGCTTCATTTTTAGATCATCTTTATGAAGTATGGTGAGGTACCGCGAGGGAGATAATTAGCTTCATTTTTAGCTCATCTTTGTGAAGTATGGCGAGGGAGATAATTAGCTTCATTTTTAGCTCATCTTTGTGAAGTATGGCGAGGTACCGCGAGGGAGATAATTAGCTTCATTTTTAGATCATCTTTATGAAGTATGGCGAGGTATCACGAGGGAGATAATTAGCTTCATTTTAGCTCATCTTTATGAAGTATGGCGAGGTACCGCGAGGGAGATAATTAGCTTCATGTTTAGCTCATCTTTGTGAAGTATGGTGAGGTATCACGAGGGCGATAATTAGCTTCATTTTTAGCTCATCTTTATGATGTATGGTGAGGTATCACGAGGGAGATAATTAGCTTCGTTTGTAGATCATCTTTATAAAGTATGGCGAGGTATCACGAGGGGGGTGGGAATAATTAGCTTCATTTTTAGATCATCTTTATGAAGTATGACGAGGTATCACGAGGGCGGTAATTAGCTTCATTTTTAGCTCATCTTTGTGAAGTATGGTGAGGTATCACGAGGGAGATAATTAGCTTCATTTTTAGCTCATCTTTGTGAAGTATGGTGAGGTATCGCGAGGGGGATAATTAGCTTCATTTTTAGCTCATCTTTGTGAAGTATGGTGAGGTATCACGAGGGGGATAATTAGCTTCATATTTAGCTCATCTTTGTGAAGTATGGTGAGGTATCACGAGGGAGATAATTAGCTTCATTTTTAGATCATCTTTATGAAGTATGGTGAGGTATCGTGAGGGAGATAATTAGCTTCATTTTTAGATCATCTTTATGAAGTATGGCGAGGTATCACGAGGGCGATAATTAGCTTCATTTTTAGCTCATCTTTGTGAAGTATGGCGAGGTATCACGAGGGAGATAATTAGCTTCATTTTTAGCTCATCTTTGTGAAGTATGGTGAGGTATCGCGAGGGGGATAATTAGCTTCATTTTTAGCTCATCTTTGTGAAGTATGGCGAGGTACCGCGAGGGAGATAATTAGCTTCATTTTTAGATCATCTTTGTGAAGTATGGTGAGGTATCACGAGGGAGATAATTAGCTTCATTTTTAGCTCATCTTTATGATGTATGGTGACGTATCGCGAGGGAGATAATTAGCTTCATTTTTAGCTCATCTTTATGATGTATGGTGAGGTACCGCGAGGGGGATAATTAGCTTCATTTTTAGATCATCTTTATGAACTATGGTGAGGTATCACGAGGGAGATAATTAGCTTCGTTTGTAGATCATCTTTATAAAGTATGGTGAGGTATCACGAGGGGGGAATAATTAGCTTCATTTTTAGCTCATCTTTATGATGTATGGTGAGGTATCACGAGGGAGATAATTAGCTTCATTTTTAGCTCATCTTTATGAAGTACGGTGAGGTATAATGAGGGAGACAATTAGCTTCATTTTCAGTTCATCTTTATGAAGTATGGCGAGTATCGCGAGGGGAGATAATTAGCTTCATTTTTAGCTCATCTTTATGAAGTATGGCGAGGTATCACGAGGGAGATAATTAGCTTCATTTTTAGCTCATCTTTATGAAGTATGGCGAGGTATCACGAGGGAGATAATTAGCTTCATTTTCAGTTCATCTTTATGAAGTATGGCGAGGTATCACGAGGGAGATAATTAGCTTCATTTTCAGTTCATCTTTATGAAGGATTGCGAGGGGAGATAATTAGCTTAATTTTTAGCTCATCTTTATGAAGTATGGCGAGGTATCGCGAGGGGGATAATTAGCTTCATTTTTAGCTCATCTTTATGAAGTATGGCGAGGTATCACGAGGGAGATAATTAGCTTGATTTTTAGCTCATCTTTATGAAGTATGGTGAAGTATCACGAGGGAGATAATTAGCTTCATTTTTAGCTCATCTTTATGAAGTATGGTGAGGTATCACGAGGGAGATAATTAGCTTCATTTTTAGCTCATCTTTGTGAAGTATGGTGAGGTACCGCGAGGGAGATAATTAGCTTCATTTTTAGCTCATCTTTGTGAAGTATGGCGAGGTATCACGAGGGAGATAATTAGCTTCATTTTCAGTTCATCTTTATGAAGTATGGCGAGTATCGCGAGGGGAGATAATTAGCTTCATTTTTAGCTCATCTTTATGAAGTATGGCGAGGTATCACGAGGGAGATAATTAGCTTCATTTTCAGTTCATCTTTATGAAGTATGGCGAGGTATCACGAGGGAGATAATTAGCTTCATTTTCAGTTCATCTTTATGAAGTATTGCGAGGGGAGATAATTAGCTTGATTGTTAGATCACCTTTATGAGGTATGATTAGGTATCACAAGGTGGGGGTGGGGGGAGGGAGATAATTAGCTTGATTGTTAGATCACCTTTATGAGGTTTGGTTAGGTATCACAAGGTGGGGTGGGGTGGAGGGAGATAATTAGCTTGATTGTTAGATCACCTTTATGAGGTATGGTTAGTTATTGCAAGGTGGGGGGGGAGATAATTAGCTTGATTGTTAGATCACCTTTATGAGGTATGGTTAGGTATCGCGAGGGGGATCTGCACTGGTTAATCCTTTTTCAAAAGACAATTACTCTGCACCAGAAAAAGACATACAATTCGTACAACTTGACAGACTTAAACATTTCAGACATAGTTATGATAAGCGACGGGGAAGAAGAGATACTTATAAGATTATGTATTTTATTGTTTAGGAGCAATAATGGGTGCCATGGAAACATTAAGTAGCCGCTCTTTGGCCCGAGCAACCTATCAACAAACAGCAGTTGTTCCTGATTGGTGTATGCTGACCACAGACCTCGATCTCATCAAGGCTGAGAGAGATGCTGCATCTGCTCTTGATAGTATCACGAACCCGTAGGACACACATGCTAATACAATCTCATATTACAACCAAAAGAAAGTTATGTAGCTGTTTTAGTCCTTACAGACAGTTAAAACAGGATTCGAGGTTAGTACAATGTACCTGTTAAGACTACATTATTTTTATGAGTTTTCGCACATAAATATGCTTCATCAGGATCTGATGAAGCACATTTATGTACGAAAGCTCGTTAAAATAAACGAAGTTAGTCTTACAAGGTACTACCTTTGAATCCTCTTTTAACATGTTGCAAGCAAGGATCCCTGCAATCTCATAATGGAGTCAAGCCTGCCCACGAAGATCACCCACAATGTTAATAGCTGGTGGTTCACTCCAAAATCCATGTGTACATGTGGCAACGGACTTCTGTTACAAAGCCAGCTGACTTTCATAACCACTGTTTTGTGCTACTTAATGTGGTCAGCGCAAACAGGTTTACTTTGAGCTTTTCAATAGTACTATTTATTGTCTTGTCTGTGAGGCATAGGTATCACGCTTCTGAAGGCGGTGTTAACATCAAGTTTTTGATTTACCAAATCGGTTTGGTACTAACTTTTATTTGATTTCTTGCCTATGATGCTAAGAATCATTATGATATACATTGCCATTGTCCGTGTGACAAAACTCTGTTCTTTCTTCACGGTTTAGTATTTGCATTTAACAAAACTCCTCAACATGTATTTCCCGATTATTTGCCCCCTATTGCCTTCTTCAAACTAGAAACTGTGTTCAACATCCTCAGACGACGAGATCTTTCCAGGAGCTTCACACAGCTACATGAAATGTACATGCTCTGAGTGCAACATCAAATAGGCAAACCTTAGGTGCAGACTGTGAACACTATAACATCACTATTACATGCATTCAAGAGACTAAAGTAGCTACCCAGACAGGCCATAAGATAGTGCTCATGGAGCAAAAACATGCCACATACCGGGGTTTAGGCTTTGTAATCGAACCAAGGCTCTTGGACCATGTCATTAGTTCTGGATATGTCAGTGATGCTGTTGCATTCATCGACCTGGCTATACCAACGAGAAAACGCACCACCACTAAGTGTCGCATAGTCAATGCATATGGCGCAACTACTGAATGAGTTCTCAAAAACAACCGAACTAGGTATACTGATGACACTGTAGTAGTAAAAGTATCAGCAGAGTAAAAGGCATTACGGCTGCGCAAAATTGGCCAAAGTGAAGACCGCACCAAACTACGCAGGGAATGCAATAACATTTTGTGCCACATCAATGAATGCTTAAGAAATCTTGCCATTCAACAAGCACAGATGCCCTGCAGATGAAATCACTGCCACAGATGACTGTCACAGAATGTTTCTGGCAGCCCGAGCCCTGAGAGTTACTGACTACACACCACCACTCACTGTACACAACTCTGAAGGGGACTTTATCGGGACTGACCAGGTTAAAGCTGAGGCAATTCGAGAATGGTTCAAGGACCAGTTCTCTAACCATGATGATGAGAAGTTGAACACATTCTCAGGAGACCCCAGGCCATTACTAATACCAATTAAAACAGCATACGTTGAGAAGGCACGCAAAGCACTGTAAAATGTACGTACATCCGGTACTGATGGCATGAGCAATGAACTATTAAAACACGCAAGTAACATTATTTCAAAACCAATCATGCACCTAATTAATTTAACTTATGCACTGCCTTCCCATCGATGCTGTAGGCCAAAGTACCATTATCGTGCTACCCAAGGCCAAAAAGCCACCTGATCAATCTGCGTCTCATTGTGCTCCTCAACAGCATCTGGAAAATCCTATCCAATGTTACTTTATGCTGCATCCGTGACAAGATCGATGATGTCACCGGATCTAGTCAATGTGGCTTTAAACGCTGACACAGTTGCGCAGATATTGCATGGGCTCAAGGCATGCTTGTGTCAGTAGTCATGTTTAAACACTGGGATTTGCACAAAATGGGCATTGGCATGTCGTGCGACTTCAAAACAATTAAACGCTCGAACAGCCTAGATGTACTACGTCAGGCCAGTTGCAATGAAGATGAGCTATGACTAGTGAGACTACTAGTTGCAAACACCAAGCTGAGAGTATAAGTCAAGTCAGTGAAGGCTGTAGAGTTTGAGACATCGATCGGCTCCCCACAGGGAGATGGTCTATCCCGTCGTCAATTCCATTGTGACTTATGGGACATTTGAATGATTTTTTCAAAATTGTAACCAATAATACAAAGAATTAAGATGCAATAGAGTTGTTTTCTTAATTTAATCTGATAGCAAAGACCTGACTATAACCAAATATGAATGTAAACTGGAATTATCTATTACCTTCTCTTGTGGACAGCATGCTTAAAGGGTCTAGGACTTTTGCAGACCACCGTTTTATACCCTGCTCAGTCGCACTGCAAATACTATCTCAGTTTGAGAGGCAGCTTACACGTGACTATAATTCTATTAGGAGATCCTTGTAGCTTTCTAAAAAGACCATAGAGCCATACATCCTATTTTTTTCATCATGGCAGCAGTGAATTATTCACTGTGACTTATGGGACAAGAAATTGTGACTGATGGGACCATATCTAAAAAATACCTGTAGGTGTCACTGAAACATATTAATCTTAATAGAATAGTGGAACCATCAAAGTATTAAGAGGCATTATATTCATTAGTAATGATCACTTTATTTTAAGCAAACACATCAACAGCTTAAAAAGTTTTTATTCTATAATTACTAATGCCTACACTGAAGAGTGAAAACTTATTATCATGAATCATGATGCCAAAAGACTGCATATTTTTAATATGTATTATCAAATAATGCGTAAAAATAATAAAATGCTTAATACAATGGTCACAAATTCAGCCATGTATCAGTTTCAGGACCTTTGAAATTGTGACTGATGGGACAATTATCATGACTATGGTGATACTTTATACATGCCTCTGGCATTAACTAACATGGGCTCTCTTTCCATGCTGGCCTTTATTATAGCAAACTGTGTTTTTCTCTGTTTCAAACACATAGGTTTTTCCAGAACTAGATGGCTTAAGGCACCTAATTTGATGCATGTTCTCCTTTACATCTACTATTAATACATAATAACTTATGGAATCGTTATCGACAATTACCCATTGTCTACAAGCGTACTCATTGGGTGAAGGGGGTGAATCGATCTCTTCAGGAGCATGGTCATCATTTATATGTACTACATCATTCTTATTACCTGTAGGTCCACTCACAAATGTAAACATTGCCATTTTTGATGTCTCAATGGAAGAATAAGTAGCATACTTAAAAACATATGGCTCAATGGCTTCAAAATAATGAGCTGAACGGCTGCCTGAGTGTTTGAATTTCTTGTCCATTTGGGTTCCAGAAACCATCAAGCTCATTTTTTTATTTATTCAATCTTGTCCTTATCAATATATACCACATTGATGTTTGGGCAGACATTGGTAGCTAGTTTGGCAAATTCAGCTGACGATGTAATATTTAATTTCTCACTTATCACCTTTTCAGACACTCGTCTTTTAACAGTTCCTCCAATACCATTAATGCACCCCTTACCATGAGAGGTGGCTGAAAAGTGCCACTTTGTTGGCAGACTGTTTTAAAGGGTTTCTAAACTTGTCTTCCCCATTTGCGCTATTACTAAATATTGTGTGACTTATGGGACAAAACTTAAACTGGTCTGCTGAGAATATCGACACATCAACTCATATATAAGCACATGGCTATGATAGGTTTAGCAGTCTAGTAGATAGGAAAATATAAAATTACAAAAATAGGCATTCCACCAAGATACAGACTAAACAACAAGACCAAAACTGTGACTGATGAAACAGAGCTGCCTAGACAGTTCTGGGTCAAATTAGTGCAGAGGCTGGTAATCACTTCAATTCATGACCCTGGATATAAAAAGTGCATTGCACCTTTGTTCTGAATTCATCACCCAGAAGCATAGAATGCAGCGTGAACTGAATGTGGGAGGAGCATAAATAATCAGTAAACTGACTAATATTAAGCCCAAATTTACCTAAATTTTGAAAAACTATATCAGGAATAGAAGCAGGTATCAACAAGGTTAGACCTGTTTTAGAAACCAAAATCATTCCCTATTTCATTTCAGTGCATTATTTAACTGTAAAATTATTTCTTAGAAATCATAAAAATGTTGCTTTTCTGTGATATTGATCCCCTGTGCTTTTCACCGGTTACCTTGCTGGAGCATTGAAATCTGTGTGTGAACATTCCACAAGACCAACCCCCGCCCCAGTGTCCATACTTGGTATGCCAATAAAGATGGAATGTGCAGACGATGTGGACTTGATAGATGAGGCAAAGAAACCCATTGACGAACTTCTCCCAATAGCTGCAAGCATACCTAAATTGAGAATCTCTAGAACCCAAAAAGTGTTCAATCACATATAGCTATCTATAAAGCATGACACTAAAGAAAAGGATGATCCACTTTGCGGCGGCGAACCATGGAGGACAAGTAAAATCCTGGGATCACTGCTTTGTAGTACTGCTGACATTGCTGCATGCTGTGTCATAGAGAACATAGCTTTTGAGTCCTAGAAGCTATGGATTTGTCCGTAAAAGTCGGCCAGCAAAAATGGTCCATGTGCTAAGGATGCCAGAAGACACACCTGCACAGAATGCCTTGGAATTTGCCCTACTGTGAGCCAGCAAATATAAAGCCAGGAGAGGATGTCATAGCATAAATTTGCTAAGCGTGCTACGAGGTAACCTCAAGAAAGCAGGACTCATTACACTCAAATCAAGACTGGACCTAAGGAAGCTTAAGATTTTGTCGGAGGACCAGACTTAGTGGTAAAAAGCGAAGAAGGGCCGATTGCAGCAGTAGGATGTTTCTACTACTACAGCCGCAGAATGCTGTAATCATACATTGTATATTGAAATTAAGCTTGGACTACCTGGTTGGCTATGGTGTTATGAATCAGTGTAAACATATTGTGGTTACAAAGTCAATTGTCAAGATCCGCCACCCCTCTAATGCTTACTGCTAGTCAGAAGGACAGAAGAGACATTTATTTTGGGGCAATTCTTGTTATTATAATTATCATATTGTTATATGTATGTCTAATGTGCAATACACTATACAGCTCTGTGCATAAATTGTCTGTTATTTTCCATTAAACTCCTTGATATTAATGAACACTTGATGTATTTTCAACGGGCTCATACTGTCACATCCAAATCAATTTCCATTAAAGAGATTATACCAGGCAGACTGCACTGGAATCTGCAAGAAAGATTACCTGCACCAGATAATCTGCATTGACAAATTTAAGAGCCACATGTTGCACACTGCTAATGCTAGAGACCAAGACAGAGTGAAATAAGAGCAATCAGAGAGTGCAAACCCTCTCCCTCCCATTTTTCTCACATTGTAATAAAGTGTCCAGATTTTCTAGATTTTTTTGGATTACACCCAATATTGTGTAATCTTAGTGAATGGTCACACTCTTTCCTGTGTTAAAATGTTAGCCAGATCAGTAGTTTCTGAGATTGCCACAGATCCAGAATTTGATCTAATTCAGGTCTGGGTTGTTTTATCCGTATCATGGCCAAAGTCTGGAAATCTCCTAGCACGTCCAGTTCCTTTGTTGTGATAAAAATTAAGCCAAATCAGATCAGTAGTTTTTTAGATACAGCTCCAGACAGACAGAAATGGACGCATGCATGCATGCACACACGTGCGCGCACACACACACACATGCGCACGCACGCACACACATACAACTGCAATACCCTCTTCCCCAAATGGGACAAGGGTATTAAAGAGACTGTGTTGTTTTTCTCATTTGTTATTGGCAAATGATTACGGCATTTGTCAGTGTTTGGGCATCTTTCTAAGTCTTTATACTTAGCTTTACTTATACATCAGTATGCCTATCCTTTCGCTTGTTTGGTTAGTTAAGTAGGTAGGTAGTTAAACTGTCAAACTGAGCTTCCTAGAAAGTGGGTAGTAAGTACATAGCGTAGTTCAATACTTAGTAAGGGCATAATGTAGTTCAATACTTAGTATGTAATAAGTGCATAGTGTAGTTCAATACTTAGTGTATAGTAAGTGCATAGCATAGTTCAATACTTAGTGTATAGTGAGTGCATAGCGTATTTCACTTTAAGAGTATACTTACCTCCCCAATACTCTCTGATATTGCCAAATATCGACTCACTCAATAAACACTCAGATTAAAAAAGTAAGGTGCGACTACTGGGTAGGTAGTCAGATGCCAGTTCGGCGGATGCCAGCCCCAACCTCACGCATGCGCAGACTAGTACTTCCTTTTTACCAATTTATTGGCTGAAAGAGACATATGCTATAAGCTTTTTTCTGCAAAGAAAATTTTCTCTGCGCTCAAATTCATACTTAATCCATCAAGAAATCATGTCTGATCGTGTCAAAGCATCTGAGGAAGGACCAGGATCAAGTTATCAGGTGACTTCTAATACATATTTGTCTAATTTAGCGTTTTAGTTCCGTTGTAATGTGTTTCCGGGAGTCGCGATTAGACGTGATAAGCACGTAAAAACTGGTTTATTTCAAAATGGCGTTATGAAATACTAATCTCTCTCTGTGTTTACGTCCACAGGTATCTATCTATGATTGAACAGGACAGCACATCATCAGAGGGTTTGTTTTTTCTCTCCATCAAGGTTCCATTTCCTACTAACATTGTTAGGTTATCTAACAAAAAATCTATGCCCAGTGAGTTGGAGGCCTCGGAAGGTCTTCTCACTTTGCCCTCTTGGTGCACTTCCTTCCTCTTATAGGTGGAGAGAGTTAAGAGGTCATAGAGTTGGTGGAGCTTCCAGTGCATCAGATCGGATGGTTTGTCTATGCTAAAGACTCAGGTATTCTAGTTATGATATGAGGCACTTCAATTTTTATTTGAAAATATTTATGAAATCTGCTGTCATTTTATCATTGTATATCTGATGTTTGTATAGCCTGTATATACTATCCTTTCCAGTTAAGATGTTCTGGATATGAATACAATTCGTCCTTACACCTGGATGTTTGTTTCGGATCGATTTAACTTCTTATTTTTGAAGTTATGACGTCTTAATCAGCCTTGCACTTTACTAACATTTATAAGGTTTTTGTCCAATGCTGATTTATTATTAGCTTGGGTCTTTATGGCCCCCCCCCCCCTCCTTTTTTATTTTGGTTTTGAGTTACTAATTCAATTAACTAAAATACTCATTGTTTTCGTCTTCTGGCTTGTTTCGGAAACCTGGTTGTCCTTCTTGTGAAAGGTTTTTGAAGGATAGATTCCCCCCCCCCCCGCCCACTTATGTTTCCAATGTGTACCATTGCTTAATTGTGAGATCTGTAAAAAGGGGGGGGGGGGTTTGTGTGTGAGAGCTAATGTCTGAGTTTCTATCTTTACAGACCAAAGAGAAGGCTCTAGAGGAGGAGAGGAAGTTGAAGAAGGGGGGGTTCTGGTAAGAAGGGTAAGAGGAAGGCTTTTTCCACTATGGATATGGAGGCCTTCCGTATTCAGATGATGGGAGAGATGAAGAGGACAATTAAGCATTTATTCCCAGAGTTGCCTCGTGGCATGCTTCCTGGTTCAAATCCTTCGTTGCCCCCTTCGTCTGCTTTGGAGCAGATGATCCCTACCTCTGAATCTGTGCTACCTAGGGACTTAACGCTTTTCGTCCATGATTCAGAGGTAGCCCTACTAAAGGGCGAAGTCCACTATGAGGACACTGGCAGCAGGCTTGCCGCACCGGTTGTTCGTGGACAGGTGTCGCTGAAGCCTGGTGCCTGCTTCTCAGGCCAGGAATATCCGCACCCTGCAAGTACCACTTCCTCCTATGGTACCTTTCCTGGCCAGTCCGGGTTAGCATTCTTCACTCACCAGGAGCCTAATCTTTCTGGCCAGGAAGAAGAGGATTATCTGCTGGGTTCTTCTTCTGGCGCCGTGGCCATGGAGATTGACGTTCGTGCACCCATCATGGGGAATATGGGCGACATTGTCCATGGAACTACTCACGCAGGAGTAGCGTTCACGGCACAGAAGGTAGCCCGGGCTGGATCTGATGGCCAGTATTACCGCATACCTCGGCTTGCCAATGGTGTAGTTGGTGCTGGCCAGGGCCGTGGTGTGGCAAGATTTTCTCCACGCAATACCACAGCACCTGCTCCTGGTCAAGCCAGTCTGTTTAGCATGCCTGTTCTTTCAGGCCCGCATGCGTTCTCTGGCTTGCCAGGAGTATCAGTTCCTCCAGCCAATCACACACCGATTGCTCAAGAGGAAGACGAGGGCCCTCCTCTGGTAGAGCATTCGCAGGTGGCCACAGAGGAAGACTGGTCTGACGCTTGTCAGTGGCTAATCAATGTCAGGCCAGTTCTTGCTGTGGATCAGTCGATCGGCCAGCGGGACCAGCACCCGTGGTTGGCAGGTAAGCAGACTCTTACCGCTATGTCATCTCTACCGCTGGCTGAACATATTGTTGATATGTTCACAGCGATGGAGATGTCCATCAAGGCGCATGGACATCTCGCAAAGGCCCCTCGCGAGGTGGCAAAGCGATGCTGCATCGTACCTGATCAATGTCAATTGTACGGTGTGGTGCCTAAGCCAAGCGCGGATGATCGGGCTGCGCTAGGCGAAGATACGTGGCCAGGCTCCCGGTCTAACACGGGAGCGCTGTGCTCGATTGCTTTGCGTTCGGCAAACACCGCATTGGGCGATGCAGAGGAGAGTTCGAGGGCGTCTATCTCAGCGCTCTCGCACATCTCCCAGCTGTTACAAGGGGTAGTAACAGCATCCGCATCACACCAGCCTAGTCCGGTGCCTGTCCAGAGAGTCATCCAAGATGGCATTAACTTGGCTGTGGACTGTTTAACCCGGTCGGTGACCAGGAGTGTCCGGGTGAGGCGCATGTTTGGCCTTGACAACTTGTGGCCATCCAGGACCTGTATAATAGGCTGCTGCATACGCCTATGACAGGTCCTGGTCTCTTTGGAGGTGAGGGATTTAGGCACCTCCAAGAGACAGTTACCCTGGTCAATAACCAGAGGGCATTGCGCGAGCAATTTGAAGTGCTCCGCAGAGAGCGTGTTCGCACAGCTCCCCCTGTGTATCATCCCCTGCAGGCTCGAGGTGGTCAGGTCAGAGGCCAGCCACCAGCGCAGCGCCGGCCACGGCCGCGCGTGCTTCAGCCAGCGGCAGGGCGGAGGTGTGCGCGCGGTACCGGCCGTGGCACGCGAGGATCTGGTCATGGTAATCGTACCTGAAGGGTGGACCAGTGGGAGGCCGATTGGCCAACCACATGCAAGAGTGTGGACGGTTGACTCAGGACCGTTTAGTCTTGCGATGGAGGGGGGGGGGAGGGGGGTATCATCCCGACTGGATATCAGGCCCACTATCGCGACTGTCTCTGGTGCCAGTCTGGACTCAAATTCCAAGAGATCCACATCAACAGTTATGTATAGAGGAGGAAATAAATTCCCTCATACTAAAAGGAGCAATTCAACCGGCACAAAAGTGCCCGGGCTTCTATTCAACGGTGTTCCAAGTAACGAAAAGCATTGGAGAGTGGAGACCAATTCTCAATCTCAAGCCATTGAACAAGTTCATAGACACACCCAGTTTCAAAATGGAGACCGTGAAATCGGTGTTGGCAGGGTTGGAGAAGGAAATGTGGACGCCTTCAATAAATTTGAAGGATGCTTATTTCCACATTTCAATAGCGAGGAGTTTTCGTCGGTTCCTGAGGTTCGCATTCCAGGGCAGACAGTGGGAATTCAGGGTTTTACCATTTGGAATTTCGACGGGTCCTCGGGTCTTCACCAGAGTGGTTCTTGCGATAACAGCATACCTCCACAGGAGAAGCATAGCAATCCACACGTACATAGGCGAATGGCTGTTAAAAGCACACAATCAGGAAAGTTTATCAGCAAATCTGGAGATAGTTTTGAAAACTCTCACAGACTTGGGCTGGATAATCAACTTTCAAAAATCAGAGCTGACACCATCCCAGAAGTTTGTTTACCTGGGAATGTTCTTCGATCTGGAGATAGAATATGTTTATCCTACTCAGGAGAGGGTACAAGTACTCATCTCATTAATACAGTCAGTGTGCAACAGTCGTCATGTCCTGGCACAGGTTTACTTGAAAATACTGGGGTTGATTGTTTCTCTGGAACCAGTCATTCCTCAGGCAGCCTTACGCAGGCGGCCTATCCAGTTATCTCTCATGACACAATGGACCCAGAGTACAGGTTCACTGGACTTAAATGTGTCAGTGCTGGAGCCTCTAATTCACCACGTGAAATGGTGGTTGAAGACAGAGAATCTCCTCTCGGGAGTGATGCTAACCCCTCCTCACCCTCAGTTAACGATGTATACAGATGCATCGATGGAGGGGTGGGGAGCTTGCCTGGAAGAATTCACAATATCAGGGTTTTGGAATCGGGATCAGTCACAAGAACATATAAATCTACTGGACTTACGAGCAGTAGTCCTGGGCCTAGAACATTTCTTAGAGAAAGTTCATGGCAAGAGTGTTCTAGTTCGATCAGACAACTCAACAGTAGTGACTTACATAAACCGCAAGGGCAGAACGAAGTCGCACAGTCTCTATATGATGACATGGAAGCTGCTTTGCTGGTGCCTGAATCACAGGATTACCTTGAAAGCAGTTCATATTCCGGGACGGTTAAATCTGCTAGCAGACTCATTGAGCCGAAGAATGAGTGTTTTACCTACGGAATGGCAACTAAATCAATTTGTGGCGGATCGTCTGTTCAACCACTGGGGGAAACCCAACATAGATTTATTCGCAACGAAGAAGCATGCGAAGATGACGACATTCGTCTCTCCGATTCCAGATCTGAGCGCTATCTCAACAGATGCGTTAGCTATCAGCTGGGTGGGAATGTATGCATACGCATTCCCTCCAGCAATCCTGATTCCAAAAATTCTTCAGCTAATCAGACAGGAGGAGTGCCAAGTGCTTCTGATCGCCCCAAATTGGCCACGCCGATCATGGTATACGGATCTGCTGAACCTTCTGGTCTGCAATCCGGTTCCTCTGCCTCTGATGGACAATATTATCTTCCAGGGCAAGGCCCTTCACAACAATCCATCAATGTTCCAATTGACTGTGTGGATGTTGTCAAGGAATCTAGAATTAAGGAGGGCTTTTCTGAGCAAGCAGCCATGTTCATGGCAAAAGCCAAAAGGGGGTCAACCTCCAGAGCATATAATTATAAAATCAACAGATTTGCAGAATGGTGCTCAAAAAGATGTATTAATCCAATGGATTCATCTATTCAGGTAGTAGACGATTTTCTCTGTCACCTGTATGATGCCTATAGCCTCAAGCATAACTCTGTTGCTGGCTATAAGTCAGCTTTAATGACAGTTATCCCTTGCTTGGCTAATAGGGGAAGTGATGAAGTAAGTACATTAAATACTTTAATTAAAGGCATGGGCAATCTAAGACCAAGGAATCCCCCAGTGATTCCGTCTTGGAGTTTATCTCTAGTGCTCCAGGTACTAGGTGATAAGTCTTTTGAACCACTTAGTTCCATTTCTATGAAAATGTTGACACTTAAAACTGTATTTTTAATTGCTGCGGCCTCGGCTAGGCGTAGAAGCGAAATTCATGCCTTATCAGCCGAGGCAGACCATTTTGTGGTTACAGGGGAAGGCCTTAAGCTTCTACCTAGGATAAATTTCATGGCTAAAAATCAGTCTGGAATATCCAGGTCAACCCTAGATATGATCCTAATTCAAAGGCATGATGTCCAGTCCAAGCACTAAACCGGTACAAACAACATACTCAGGAATGGCGGATGGACCCAACAGCGTTATGGTTGTCGTATATTGAACCCCATGGCAGGGCGTCAAAGGACACCATTTCCAGGTGGATTGTAGAGTGTATTCAATCTTGTCATAAATCCGCCACAGGTAAACAAGTTGACATGGCCAAGTCTCACAGTCTCTGAGGTGTGGCTTCCACTGCCCTATTTAATGGGGTACCTGTGGATGACATTATGTCAGTAGCTCAGTGGCACTGTGAGTCAAGTTTTACTGACCATTATCTCCGTGACACCTCGAATCCTCTCGCCTTATCGATTTTGAAAAACTAATCTAGGTGTACATATTTTGATGAGGTATCTTAATTTTTTTTACATATTTCACAATTAATCAATTGAAACAACGACTTATTTGGACTGCATCAGTCTTCACCAATGGGGAGATGATGACAGCAGCCAACCTCCACAAGGTCAGTCTTGTTTATGTGTTGTTAATTGTATTGTCACGTGACCCTTCATTATTAATATGGTGATGGTACGTGTTTTATGTGGTTCATTATTGAGAGTATACGAAAATGAGCGTTTTCATTTAATGTCCTATAGTACGTGGCACTTGTACATAGAGAGCGTATGGGACATTGAGGTCATTCAATCTTCCTCCCAAGAAGAGGGGGAGGGGGGGGGGGGGGGGGGGGGGGGGGGGGTGGGAAGCGCATATGACATATGGTCATCTCTCAGCCATCGGTTGTGTTAGCCGATGTTCAAATCTATCCCTGGTTGTGTTTTCACACAATTTCAGAAGTTTAAGTGCCTTAAACGCAGAAAAGCGCATAGGGAACAGCTGGTCTTTTGACCTCGCCTCCCTCCCGCCGAATTCGCTGACGAATTCTGGCAATATCAAAGAGTATTAGGGAGGTAAGTATACTCTTGAAGTGAAATAAACGAAATCACAGATTTCTTTTTTTCACAGAGAGTGGATGCTTACCTCCCTAATATGGACCCGGCCTCTCCGCCCCACAGAGGCTTGGTCTTCAGGCTTTCTTAAAGTTGCATAGTGTCAGCCATTAAATTTAGTCAGAGGAAGTACTAGTCTGCGCATGCGCGAGGTTGGGGCTGGCATCTGCCGGACTCATCTGACTACCTGCCCAGTAGGGGCACCTAACTTTTTTAATCAGTGTTTATTGAGTGAAAGTCGATATTTGGCAATATCAAAGAGTATTAGGGAGGTAAGTATCAACTCTCTCGTGAAAAAAGAAATCTGTGATTTCGTTTAGTTCAATACTTAGTATATAGTAAGTGCATAGCATAGTTCAATACTTAGGGTATAGTAGGTGCATATCGTAGTTCAATACTTAGTATATAGTAAGTGCATAGCGTAGTTCAATACTTAGTGTTTAGTAAGTGCATAGCGTAGTTCAATACTTAGGGTATAATAAGTGCATAGCGTAGTTCAATACTTTGGGTATAGTAAGTGCATAGCGTAGTTCAATACTTTGGGTATAGTAAGTGCATAGCGTAGTTCAATACTTTAGTGTATCGTAAGTGCATAGCATACTCCAATGTATAGTAAGGGCATAAAGTAGTTCAATACTTAGTAAGTACAAAGCATAGTTCAATACTTAGTGTATAGTAAGTGCATAGCGTAGTTCAAAACTTAGTGTGTAGTAGGTGCATAGCGTGGTTCAATACTTAGTGTATAGTAAGTGCATAGCGTAGTTCAATACTTAGTGTATAGTAAGTGCATAGCGTCAATACTTAGTGTATAGTAAGTGCATAGCGTAGTTCAATACTTAGTGTGTAGTAAGTACATAGCGTAGTTCAATACTTAGGGTATAGTAAGTGCATAGCATAGTTCAATACTTAGTGTATAGTAAGTGCATAGAATACTTCAATGTATAGTAAGGGCATAACGTAGTTCAATACTTAGTAAGTGCATAGCGTAGTTCAATACTTGGCGTGTAGTAAGTGCAAAACGTAGTTCAATACTTAGTAAGTGCATAGCATAGTTCAATACTTAGTGTGTAGTTAGCGTAGTTCAATACTTAGTTGTATATTTCCTATGAGGAAAGTGAAACAAAATATATTTATAACAAGTTTGCTGAAACAATTGCTGCAGCAGCAGCTTTCCATCAAATCTTTTCAAAATAATCAGCTGATAATACAACTGTAACTAGGCAAAGATTTGATAACGATTTGACAAACTGTTTGACAGATTTTAGCCAAATTTGACTGGAAGGGTCCTATTGTGCTAGGCTCTCGAACCTCTATTCAGAATTTTGATTGGTCAATTTTTTGGGTGAAAATCTGAGATTTTAGGAAAAATTTACCGGAAATTATCAAAATGCATCTCTTTAACACCTTGATGGATTTCAACGGAATTTGTCTGGAAGCATTCTATCATACTAGGCTTCAGATATTCTATTCACAATTTTGATTGGTCAGTCTTTTTAGTGAAAATCTTAGATTTTATGAAGAATTTATCGAAAATTCTATGGTTCTAGGCTCAATAACTCTATTCAGAATTTTGATTGGTCATTTATTGGGGTGAAGATTTTTTATTTTATGAAAAATATATCAGAAATTGTTAAAACTCATCTTTAATTGCTTGATGGATTTCAACGAAATTTGGCTAGGAGGACCTGTAGGTGATATGCTCTAGATGCGGTGGCAGCCATCGGTCATCTGTCCATCTGTCATCCATCCAACTGTCATCCGTCAACTTTTGCTTTACAACATCATAATCTCCTATACCGCTTGGCAGATTTTAAACACATTTGTTTAGAGGGATCCTATGGTGCTGGGCATTAGAATTTCGATTCAGAATTTTGATTGGTCAATTTATTTTACTCTGTTCATCTTTGATTTTAAAAAAAGATTTCTGCAAATTCTTCAAAATACTACTCCTTAGTCAATGGTTCAATTTCAGCGAAACTTGGGTTGGAGATTCCTATGATTTTAAGCTTCAAGTTCTTACAAGAATTTTTTTGATTGATAAATTTTGTTGATTTTCCTAAATTTTCTGGAAATCCTTTAAGCCTCCTATGCCGCTTATCACTTGGCAGATTTTAGTCAAATTTTGCTGGAAATGTCCTTCTGTGGTAGGCTTCAGAATGTCTATTCAGAATTTGTACATGTAAATTCTTAGAATATCAATTTAAAGGCAACCATTTTCAAAATATGTTGAATATCTTGAAACAAAATTTGTCTGACGAACTTGATGCCTTAGGCACCAAAGGCTTCCAGTATACAAAGCATTTCAAATTCTAATGTTCCAGTTGTGCGACAGATTAGGATATTTCGAACAACTTTATTAACAATAATTCATGACTAATAGAGCAAGAACTTTGTCAGATCTGTCTCAGAAATACCAGGCAGGGGCTTTCATTTTTTGTCATTTACAAATGCATATACAATTATGTGCGCAAAGATCCACCCACCAGCACATGGACAATGGCCTCTAACATAGGCCTATAGTGAAAAGAATAATATGCTTTCCTCCTGATTGACAATGAAATGAACAGAATTTTCGAGCATATCTAATATTGGATCTCGATTCCGTATATCATACATGCCTAACTAATTACCCTTGCCATGTAAGGGGAAAAGGCTCTTGCGATCTGGTCCGTCCATTTGTCTGTCTGTGTGTCTGTCCGGATCTGTATCTCGAAATTACTGATCTGAATTTAACGCAACGAATGAACTTGCCGTGCATGAAGATTTCCAGCCTGGCCATCATCCAGATAAATGGCGTCGAATCTGTGTCGAATCAGAAAATCTGAAACTTTATAATGTAACAAAGACAGGAGGACTAGGGTCTTCAATCTCTGATTGCTCTTATTTTACATGGATTTGAAAGTCTGCTGATTATTCTGAGATCAATTTGACATCGTTGTCAGCAATGACTGTCAATAAGGTTTCTTCAAACCTCGCAACATTGGTTGTCCTTCAGATTATTTTGAGAATACTGAATGAAACATATTGCATCAACGATTTTCAGTCAAATTACCAGCTGATTATTTTGAGAATTTCCAGTAAACTCGTTATGAATATATTTTGTTTCACTTGCGCCATAGGAAATATACAATTAGTATTGAGCTATGCTATGAACTATGCTATTCGCTTTCTTTGAATATCTTCAATGGCATTAGCATTGCGAGAATCGTTTTATGCCAAGAATTGGCGAAGACAATACAATCTGAAATAATAGTGCCAGTAAATATCTAAAAGGGTGGCTAGACGTCACATTAGTTAAAGTGTTCATAAAGTAACAAATAACCCTAAATTTATTAGCTCACCTGGCGTGAAAGGCCAAGTGAGCTTATGCCATGACAACCGGCCGATGTCCGTCAAATTTTGCTTTAAAACGCTATTCCTCCTTAACCAATAGACAGATTTTAGAGAAATTTGGGTCAAGGGATCCTATTGGTCTTGGCTCCAGAAAATCCATTCGGAATTTTTATTCCTCCATTTTTTGGGTCAAAATCTTAGATTTTATTACAAATTTACCGGAAATGGTCCGTTTTGACCGATTTCAACCAAATTTGGCTGAAAGTACCCAATGGCTGTAAACTCCAGAACTATCATTCAGAATTTTGATTCATCAATTTTTTGGGTCAAAATCTTAGATTTTATGAAAAATGTACCGGAAATTGTTAAAATGCTTCTCCTTACCATTCTTAGTGATTTCAAACCAAATTTGGCTGAAAAGACCCTATGGTTGTAGGCTTTAGAACCTCCATTCGGAATTTTGATTCCTCAATTTTTTGGGTGAAAGTCTTAGATTTTATGAAAAATGTACCGGAAATTGTCAAATTGCTTCTTAACATTCTGAGCGATTCAAACAAATTTGGCAGAAAGGATCCTGTGGGGATGGGCTCTAGAATTTCCATACATAATTTTGATTCATCTATTTTCGGGGGAGAAATCTTAGATTTTATTTTAAACGTAGTGAAAATTGTCAATTTGCTTCTCCTTACCATCTTGACCAGTTTTAACCAAATTAGGCTGAAAGGATCCTATGGCCATAGGCTCCAGAACTTCCATTCAGAATTTTGATTCATCAATTTTTGCGTGAAAACCCTAGATTTTATCAAAATGTACCAGAAATTGTCAAATTGCTACTCTTTAGCTGCTTGACATATTTCAGCTAAATTTCACTAATGGATTCTATGATGGTAGGCTCTAGAAATTTTATTCAGAATTTTTATTGATCAAATTTTTTGTGTGAAAATCTTAGATTTTATGAAAAATTTACCAGAAATTGTCAAAACCCTCCTTCCCCTTAGTTGCTTGACATATTTTAGCCAAATTTGGCTATAGTGACACTATCAAGGTAGACTAGAATTTCTATTCAGAATTTTGATTGGTCAATTTTTTGGGTGGCCATCTTTGATTTTCCGAAAGTTATCCATCATATTTATTTAAATGCAAATGGTTCAAATGCTAATGGTCCAAGTGAGCGCCACAGGCCCTTGGGGCTCTTGTTTAGGATCCACATCTTTTATCAATTTATGAGAACTTTAAGGAGTTCACTTCTGAACATTGCTGGAAACTTTCAGCTTATTATTCTAAATGTGGAAGTAAAATGCAATGACACTACAGTAGACACTGTTAGATGGGGACTTCATTGGCCTCAAGAAAAAGTGGATAATACTGCTTTCCTTTACGAATGTTTTAATGTCATGCACCACATATTTGTTGCTTAATACAAGTCAGTTGCTTTAGTAAACCACTTGGGAGCACAAAATGGCCTTTATTTACGATGGTGGTCTTACAACCAGATTTGTTTCATACGGAGGCACTCGTGTTGATGACCTGGTCAGTCAGGGCTGCAGCTGTCGGATCACATTGGCTTACAAACGTAACTGTTTATCACCGACCTGTAGCAGTGGGATATTTACTCATAAGTGCAGAGAACATAATGTTTCATTGGAACCCAAATGTTCTGAAATTTCTCGTTGACTGGATAATATATGGATTCTTCCTTACCCAGACTTGAACAGTGCTACGTGATCTTACAAAACATCTGCTATTTACTGTTAAGTTGCCACTTCCATCAATCTGGGTGCATTCAACCTTCTGCTGCCACTTATGGGCTCTATAGGACACAATATTGCTGCAAGTGGCATGGAAGAATTATGGGAAACAAAAGATATTATTGTGCATATGATGAGTAGTCTCAGAATAATGACTGGAAAGCATGTTTTGTGCCACTACTTAAGAACACTACAACATTGAAGGATGTTGTACAGTTGATTACCTTGCAAAATGCCTTTCAGAAAAGGCTCTGACCAAACTGGCAAGCTGTCGATTCAGTATATTAAGCTTGTAGGCATCATGAGGCTTTTTGTTAGAGCAGAGCACTATGGTGATAGAAGGCAGCACCTGTACACTGTGTAACATGATACCATAACTGCACGCAGCTGAACACCTTCAGTCTGTGAGATCAGCTTAAGTTTACCTGCAGCAGCTGCTCAAGCAGCTCTTGACTTGAAACAAAGCAAAGAACTGGTTCATCAGTGCCTATTTCATTGTGCGAAGATCTGACAAATACTGGTCAGGAATCTGGTTTGACATGACAACAGCAAGTCCTAATGTGTTCCTTGAAAACAACAGGTAGTCTGACTCGTGGTCATAGTATATCGCCCGCAACTATATCAAAATAGGTCCATTCAATGACTATTCAATTCTGAGCAGAGTCGTCAATGGGATTGCTAGTTCCACATCTGAGCAGCACGTTGACCTGGGCGAGTCTCGCTAAGTTGTGACCTTACCGATATGAGGACATTCATGCATTGGTTGCAACTACACAATCCATTCGACAGGGACCTCAACTCCCCTGACGTCTTTGTCTAGTAGCATTGTGGCAAACAAATCTGTGAACTGTGACAACGCCATATTAGTTGGCGATGCATCTGTGAAATTAATGGAAGGCAATGCGTTTTTTACATGCATCTGCAGCGATGAAAATTATTCGCTGGTTTGCAAGCATGGCGATGTCAATGAAGATGTGAGATGACGAAGTCTGCATGGATCCCACACCCACACAGTATGACCTCTTCAATGACTAATCTTTATGGAAATGAAACAAAGCGTCCCTTGTTCCAGTGCTAAAAGCTTTGGCACAGAATGAAAATATTCTCTCTCGCTCTCTCTCTCTCCCTCTCTCTCTCTCTCTCTCTCTCTCTCTCTCTCTCTCTCTCTCTCTCTCTCTCTCTCTCTCTCTCTCTCTCAGATATCCTCGTATCTGGAAGCTGCTGTTCACATTACATTTTAAACATTCAGGGCACAGCGTAATTAACTAAATGTAAGTGAAATACTAGACATTTAGAATAACAAGCTGAACCTTCCAGGGCGTGTTCCAGTGACCCCCTAGATAATAAACTGTACTAAAAGTCGGGTGAAATCCATTTGACATACTCCCAAGAAAATAATGGTCATCCTTGATTTGGACGCATGGTTTCATTTATGGCCCTAATGGGTGAACCAATTGCATTTACCAGGTTAATATCTTTGGTAAAACGGCTGTCTTTGTGATAGGGATATTGGCGAAGTCATTAAAATGACCTGCTGCTTTATAGATTATTTTTCAAATGACGATTTTCAACCATGTCCTCCCTCCAGCTCACATTTAGATGACGTGGCAAGGGTAGAAGACGTGACAACGATAGAGGACGTGGCAAGGATAGAGGCCGTACAAGGATAGAGGACGTTGTAAGGATAGAGGACCTGACAAGGATAGAGGACGTCGCAAGGATAGAGGACGTGACAAGGATAGAGGCAGTGACAAGGATAGAGGACGTCGCAAGTATAAGGGACGTGACAAGGGTAGAGGACGTGACAAGGATAGAGGACGTGGCAAGGATAGAGGACGTCGCAAGGATAGAGGACGTGACAGGGATAGAGGACCTGACAAGGATAGAGGACGTGACAAGGATAGAGGACGTCGCAAGGATAGAGGACGTGACAAGGATAGAGGACGTGACAAGGATAGAGGACATGACAAGGATAGAGGACGTGGCAAGGATAGAGGACGCTGCAAGGATAGAGGACGTGACAAGGATAGAGGCCGTGACAAGGATAGAGGACGTTGTCAAGGATAGAGGACGTGACAAGGATAGAGGACGTCGCAAGGATAGAGGACGTGACAAGGATAGAGGACGTGACAAGGATAGAGGCCGTGACAAGGATAGAGGACGTCGCAAGGATAGAGGACGTGACAAGGATAGAGGATGTGGCAAGGATAGAGGACGTGACAAGGAGAGAAGACGTGACAAGGATATAGGACGTCGCAAGGATAGAGGACGTGGGAAGGATAGAGGACGTGGCAAGGATAGAGGACGTGACAAGGATAGAGGATGTGACAAGGATAGATGACGTGACAAGGATAGAGGATGTGACAAGGATAGAGGACGTGACAAGGATAGAGGCCGTCACAAGGATAGAGGACGTCGCAAGGATAGAGGACGTCGCAAGGATAGAGGACGTGACAAGAATAGAGGACGTGACAAGGATAGAGGACGTGGCAAGGATAGAGGACGTAACAAGGATAGAGGACGTGGCAAGGATAGAGGACGTGACAAGGATAGAGGACGTCGCAAGGATAGAGGACGTGACAAGGATAAAGGACGTGGCAAGGATAGAGGACGTGACAAGGATAGAGGACGTGACAAGGATAGATGATGTGACAAGGATAGAGGACGTGACAAGGATAGAGGACGTGACAAGGATAGAGGACGTCGCAAGGATAGAGGACGTCGCAAGGACGTGACAAGGATAGAGGACGTCGCAAGGATAGAGTACGTGGCAAGGATAGAGAACGTGGCAAGGATAGAGGACGTGACAAGGATAGAGGACGTGACAAGGATAGAGGACGTCGCAAGGATAGAGGACGTGACAAGGATAGAGGACGTCACAAGGATAGAGGACGTGACAAGGATAGAGGACGTCGCAAGGATAGAGGACGTGACAAGGATAGAGGACGTGACAAGGATAGAGGAGGTGACAAGGATAGATGACTTCGCAAGGATAGAGTATGTGGCAAGGATAGAGGACGTGGCAAGGATAGAGGAGGTGACACGGATAGAGGACGTGGCAAGGATAGAGGAGGTGACAAGGATAGATGACTTCCCAAGGGTAGAGTACGTGACAAGGATAGAGGACGTGGCAAGGATAGCGGACATGATAAGGATAGAGGACGTAACAAGGATAGAGGAGGTGACACGGATAGAGGACGTCGCAAGGATAGAGAACGTGACAAGGATAGAGGACGTGGCAAGGATAGAGGCCATGGCAAGGATAGAGGACGTCGCAAGGATAGAGGCCATGGCAAGGATAGAGGACGTGACAAGGATAGAGGACGTGGCAAGAATAGAGGACGTCGCAAGGCTAGGGGGGCGTGAGAAGGATAGAGGACATCGCAAGGATAGAGGACGTGACAAGGATAGAGGACGTCGCAAGGATAGAGGACGTGGAAATGATAGGGGACGTGACAAGGATAGAGGACGTCGCAAGGATAGAGGACGTGGCAAGGATAGAGGACGTCGCAAGGATAGAGGACGTGACAAGGATAGAGGACGTGACAACGATAGAGGACGTGACAAGGAAAGAGGACGTGGCAAGGATATGGGTATTTTGGTCCCAAAGACAAATTTCGCGACGGCGCTATATCTGAATCTTTAGTATGTAACATGCGTCAACTGCGACACTTTTGTTTCTTTTATCATAAAAACACAAATTCTATTTTTGTCACATATCGGCCTCACTATAGAGGGCTCAATTCCTAGCCATGCCCCGCTCATTTCCAGCTATTCCACGGCCATTTCTAGCTAAGCTCTTCTCACAGTTTGGGATCGATTTATATACTTTGAACCCTCAACACACAGAATCCCACTTGCAAGGTTAATATACAAGCAGGCCTAAACCTTTGAAATTTTTGAAACTAATTTGACTGAGTGGTGTTGCTGCCTATGGCACCAACAGCGCTCATTGAGATTAATTTCAATATACTTAACAAAATGTTTATTAAATAGTAAAACCATGATAGACACTTGATGAACGTTTAAATGTGCATGACGGAGCTAGATATGTCATTCATTATGCGTTCTGATTGTGACGCCAGCCTACATATGATTATGACGTCATATAATTGATTGACAGATCAGATCCCTTCATGTATTCTCATTTAAAATGTGAAGATGATACTTTGCATTTTCTGTTTAATGGGATTTAAGCTACTCAATGGCAAGATCTAAAACTCGGTTTGAATTGACAAAGTATTACCATGGACATTGACTAAAGTCCACAGAAAAGGTCACAATCCTGCGATCTCACGACATACGATCATGAGAAAGTTTTAATATAATGGCAGACTGCCAAATACACTACTACAGAGTATGAATGACTATAATGTGTATGTCCGAAATCTATATTGTACAACAACCAGTTCATTAGGCTAACTATATTGTAAACTGAACAATGGTATCAATGCAGTAGGCCCCCAGAACCGGCTTTACATTAGCAACTCGATTCTTTGCCAGACGAAACACGATAACGGCACATATCCATGACCTTACATGATAACATAATACTGTTCTCGATAGCGGTCTCGGGATCAGAGGCCCGGATTACACGGTATCGTAGTATATGTTTTTGACTAGTGCGTGTTAAATATTGTTATCGATGATTTTTTCTACGCACCAGCCCGTTTTCATGTAAGTATGCATAATATTTTTTCAAAGTATTTCTGTGTCCATGTGGAAATGTTACTACAATTTATGTTGAAAACTGTTTTTGACATATTGAAGATTTTGGATCTCCGGGTGGTTTCCTAATGACGCTACTATTCCCACTTCGCCAACGGTAAGATTATGATGATTGAATGGTTGCTGCGACAACCTCTTACCGATGAAGAAGCGGAAGAATGATAGTCGGCTCGCCTCGTCGAGAAGATGAAGTACGACGATATTTCTATGAGACTATCGGGCCTATCTGACACTGAAGATTCGATGATTCTGATTGAGTGTTGCTCTCAACTCTGGAGTCCTAACTTCTAATAAAAACCAAACTCTTGTCTTACTTTTGTAAGATGATAAGTTTTAATAACTACTATAATTTAACTGTACAAAACGGATATATTTACTTTAATAAATTTCTCATCTATTATCAGTACCTGACTGGTACTAATCGAATATCTATTCTACGAACGTAGCACCAGCGATGTGCTACGTGAACCCTGATGTTGGATTGATTAACTTTTCTAATCACAAAGTGCTTCTTATATAGCCATCAGCATCTCTGAGGATATAAACATATCTAAATATTTAGATCTTGTTCTGGTGATTCTTCTAGGTAGGTTATAAGCACAGCTTGATTGGCCCGGACATCCAGTCCACCAATCAACTTCTGCTTATTTCCTCCTAGCAGCTTCTACCTACTAAATGTTGGTCGTCCTGACCAATCCGTGATCATTTCATTTCGATTTTAACTTTGAAGCCTATTCTATTAAATTCTCTGCTACAGAGTTTGATCGACACTCATTGATCGTGACGTCATTTTGACCAATCAAACTCTGAGCTATTCTTCTATGGAGCTACTGCTACACATAGGCAAAGCGGTGGTAGCTGGTTCTGATTTGATGCGATCTGTCATCTAACTAACAACATTAGGGAATGTGTTGTTGTTGCATGGCATTGTATGAGTGACATATAGTTGATACACAAATTTCGATTATGTTATTCATTCCTACAGGACGCTACAATGTCCATGTCCTGTCCATTGCCTATCGTGAATAAGCCTGTAGGATACTAGAGTTAATAGGCACATGAGCTGTATGATCTCATTGCCAGCTGGTGTTGTTCTATTCTCGTATGAGAATCACAATGCCTATCGTCATCAACTAAGTCCGTTTGTCGCGTCCGATTCTATCTATTCTTATCCCTTGATTATTTCCTAAACTACTGATCCAACCGATTGCTGAATACTATAAAAATATATGCCGACTGAACAGCAACAACTTTTATCTAAACTATTTCTCGATACACATCAACTCAGAACCGTGAAACTTATTCTAATCAATTCGACTGTTGAATATTTTGATGGTAAACCTTCATCCAACAATCGATCAGGTTTCGCCGAAACTGTATATCATCAGCACTAGCTGATGTCAACTTGTTACTGTAATAATAAACTAAATAATAATACATAGAGTCAACCGGTACATTAGCTCACCTGGTATTTTCGAATTATAAATTTCACTTAGGACTTACTCGTAAATATAAGATATCCAGCGGGGTCATGACTTCCCACAAGACAATCCCATATCTACAATATGTTTCTGTCTGGCAGGAAGTTAGGTTACAAGATGAGACTAATATAGTTATTAGATCTAATGTCTTTGCAATATCGAAGGTTGCGTGTGGATTTAGGCCCTTAATCGAAGTTTTCGAGATCATTAAGAATAAATATACTGTCAGTGGTTTAATGTCTTTCACGGACCATATATACAGAAAACACTAGCGCATCAATACACGTTAAGAGTAGATAGATGCAATAAAAATGTTACAGTATCGGATTTTTGCAAAACACTAGAACTCACTAATTCCCATTTATTGCCATTTAGAGTCCGACATTAAAAAAATCCTAGACAAATTCCAAAATACTATCAGGTATGACTTTGACTAGCCCAATAAATATTTACACCCAAACAGAACAAAAGCCCACGGCTTATAAGTCCTTAAAATCGCGACGACGAATTAACATCAGCACTGTTTCCATAATACATGTCGGATCAAGACCGGTTTTAAAGGGAGGGATCATACAGAATAGCCTACCAGCCCCAGGCCTCACAAAAGGGCCACCAACCACTGGCAACCATACAGGATAGCCTACCAGCCCCAGCCTCACAAAAGGGCCACCAACCACTGGCAACCATACGGGATAGACTTCTAGTCCGGGCCTCACACAAGGGCCACCAACCACTGGCAACCATACAGGATAGCCTACCAGCCCCAGCCTCACAAAAGGGCCACCAACCACTGGCAACCATACGGGACAGACTTCTAGCCCGGGCCTCCCAAATGGGGTACCGACCACTGGCAACGATACAGGATAGCCTACTAGCCCCGGGCCTCACAAATGGGGTACCGACCACTGGCAACCATACAGGATAGCCTACCAGCCCCAGCCTCACAAAAGGGCCACCAACCACTGGCAACCATACGGGATAGACTTCTAGCCCGGGCCTCCCAAATGGGATACCGACCACTGGCAACGATACAGGATAGCCTACTAGCCCCGGGCCTCACAAATGGGGGTACCAACCACTGGCAACCACACAGGATAGCCTACTAGCCCTGGGCCTCACAAATGGGGTACCAACCACTGGCAACCACACAGGATAGCCTACTAGCCCCGGGCCTTACAAATGGGGGTACCAACCACTGGCAACCACACAGGATAGCCTACTAGCCCCGGGCCTTACAAATGGGGGTACCAACCACTGGCACCATACAGGATAGCCTACTAGCCCCGGGCCTTACAAATGGGGGTACCGACCACTGGCAACCATACAGGATAGCCTCCTAGCCCCGAGGCTTACAAATGGGGTACCAACCACTGGCAACCACATAGGATAGCCTACTGGCCCTGGAACTCATAAATGGGGTACCAACCACTGGCAACCACACAGGATAGCCTACTGGCCCTGGAACTCACAAATGGGGTACCAACCACTGGCAACCACACAGGATAGCCTACTGGCCCTGGAACTCACAAATGGGTTACCAACCACTGGCAACCATACAGGATAGCCTACTGGCCATGGAACTCACAAATGGGGTACCAACCAATGGCAACGACACAGAATAGCCTACTGGCCCCGGGCCTTACAAATGGGGTACCAACCACTGGCATACAGGATAGCCAACTAGCCCCGGGACACACAACAAGGGGTACCAACCACTGGCAACCAGTAAAAAAAGCTGTACTTTTGAAGTCTTAAGACTTTTTTGACAAATTTAATTTCAAAGGTAATTTTTGTCTGATTGGGGGACTAATTACGCTCAAAGTTTCAGATCCTGATAACGTTGTAATGTTGCACACAATTCCCTATGCTTCAGGACTATCGCTCAGATACTGACACACCTCAAGTTTGATGCTGAAGCGCATCTGGCTACTGAATAAGCACTATGCCAACAAAAGGGCTAAAGTCAATGGAGGGATCCGATCTATCACTCGAGCATCTGACGTAGACCTATTATCAAATTAGCGTCACTAGTTAGCTGACATCACAATTATAATGACGTAGACTCTGTCATGAAAATTGAAATGTCCATCACAAAAAATACGAATTATATGAACATACAATTTAATACAAATTCTGTTGAATTCAAAATACCTAACAACATGTATAATTTGAAATTCGGATTCTGGAATTTAGGTTTAAAATTTATGAGTCGATTCCAGTACGTGCACAAGTGGGCGGAGAATAGCTAGAAATGGGCGCAGAATAGCTAGAAATGGGCGGGGAATAGCTAGAAATGGGCGGGGAATAGCTAGAAATGGGCGGGAATAGCTACAAATGGCCGGGAATAGCTAGAAATGGGCGGAGAATAGATAGAAATGGGCGGGGAATAGCTAGAAATGGATCTCCCCATTATGATTTAGACACACTCGTGGGCAATCATCTGCATCCGCGCCACACTGGGCAATCTGACTTTACAGAGTATTGAAGGAACCAGCTTCTACTCACTTACAGAGGGTATGTTCCGAGTTCGATCCTACATTTCGCCGATTCCTAGGTTACAGAATTGCATTCAGGGCCAAAATTTTCACATACCGGGTGTATTTTTCCTACTGCCAGATCATCAGCATTCAGAAACGCCAATGAAGACTAGGATCGTGCCTCTTATATCGATTTGTCTTCCCAGACCCTATGTACGGCGTTAGTGACTGACCGGTTCTTAGGGGGATCTCAAGTAGGGTATGGGATGAAGGTAGCTTATATTGCTTGAAAATTGCTAATGTTATTGTAAACCAAGTCTGTGAAGTTTTGGATTTTATTGCTCGATTAGTTTCCTCCTCAGACCAGTCCAATCATCTTATGAAGTTTCAAAGCGATCCGATACACGATAGCAGAGTTATTGTGCGGAAACCAACTTTCAAGATGGCTGTCAGTGCCTGGCGGCCATGTTGGATTTCGGATCATCGTCGATTTCGATAGACTTCTTCCGCCGACCTAGTCCAATCATCCTATGAAGTTTCAAAGCGATCCGATAAACGATAGCGGAGTTATTGTGTGGAAACCAATTTTCAAGATGGCAGTCGGTGGCTGGCGACCATCTTAGATTTCGGATCATCGTCGATTTCGAGAGATTTCTTTCTCAGACCTAGTCCAATCAGCCTGTGAAGTTTCAAAGCGATCTGATAAACGATAGCGGAGTTATTGTGCGGAAACCAATTTTCAAGATGGCAGCCGGTGGCTGGCGACCATCTTAGACTTCGGATCATCGTCGATTTCGAGAGGTTTCTTCCTCAGACCTAGTCCAATCATCCCGTGAAGTTTCAAAGCGATCCACTAAACGGTAGCGGAGTTATTGTGCGGAAACCACTCTGCCGCCCGCCCGCCCGTAAAGGCCAGCGCATAATACCCCGCCAATTTTTTGGGCGGGATATAATAATAATAATAATAATAATAATAATAATAATAATAATAATAATAATAATAATAATCTTTATTTCAAGATGGTACATTGTCAGTGGCCTGATGTTCCCGAGGCCCTCAAAACATATATACACTATGTACCATAACATATAATTATATACACGCCAGGGATGTACAAAAAGATAAATATATAATAATAGCACTTACACACACGCACGCACTCAGGCACACATGCAGACAGACCGGCTGGCAGGCAGACAGACAGGCAGACAGACAGACAGACAGACAGACAGACTGGCAGGCAGGCAGGGTAGGCAGACAGAGATAAATAATTCTACTAGGCTTGGCGGATTTCAACCCAATTAGGCTGGAACAACCTTATGGGTGTAGGCTTCAGAATTTGTATACAGAATTTCGATTGGTCAATTTTTTGGGGGAAAATTTTAGTTTTTATGAAAAATGTACCAGAAATTGTAAAAATGCTATGAATCATTAACCGCTTGACGGATTTAAACCCTAGCTGGCTGGACAGGTCCTATCGGGTAGGCTCCAGAGTATATATTAAGAATTTTGATTGGTAAATTCTTTGGGTGAAAATCCTGGCTTTCATGAATAATTTACTGGAAATTGTTAAACGCTTCTCCTTAGCTGTTTGATAGAGTTCAACAAAATCTTGCTAGAATGACTCTATTATGGTACGCTTCAGAACTTCTGTTCAGAATTTTGTTTGGTCAAGTTTTGTAGTGAAAATAATAGATTTTATAAAACCTTGTCCAAACGCATCGCCTTAACCGCTTGATGCATTTTATCCTAATTTGGCTGGAAGACAGGCTCTAGAATTTGTTTGGTCGATAATGCTGCAGATCACAGGCCTACCAAGATTCGTCCCAATCGTCCAATTACAGGCGTAGGAGAATCTCAGAAATGTGGAAAGAAAAGGTGTAAATTGGACCTACTTCTTCCAAATCAAAACACATTTATGAGCTTATACAAAGAGAAATTCCAAATTCAGTCTAACTTAGATTGGCATTCTCAAAACGCCGTTTATTTAATATCATGCATATCATGCCAAAAGCAGTATATCGGTGAAACTAATTGCCCTTTAAGACGGTGAACAACGATACACCTTTGCGATATTAGACATGAAAAAGACACGCATGTAGCTGAACATTTTAAGTTTAACCTTCCGGGTCATTCAGTCGCTCGGGACTTCAAAGCATATTGAACAACCGCTTATCTCTAATACAGACGAAGAAACTGATAAACAAAGCAAACTTAGTTTGGATTAAGCAATTGGAAACAAAATGTCCGAGGGGCATAAATGTCTTGCTGATCATCGTGAAATAATTCCATTCACTCTGATATGTAGCCTAATCGAAAAAATGTTGAAATTTCCGGATATTATAGGATAATTTAAGATAACGTCTCAACTTACGTCCAGTAATAGCATTCAAGAAAAATCCGAATGTCTGTGACATCTTGGTAAAATCGAAATTAACTGGTCATGCATCGCCATCTTAAAGTTGTCCAACATTTTTAAGGCCATATCGCCTCTATGAAACAAAAATAGCAAATCTCAGAGAAAAAAATATATAATTTAAATATTTTGAAAATTCTGAGAGTACCTACCTACATTTCGAATATACCAAGTATATTACCATTTCATTTGTATCCTCTTTAATTTTAATAGTTACTATGCATGTGCATGTTTTAATAGTTACTATGCATGTGCATGTTTTAATAGTTACTACGCATGTGCATGTTTTAATAGTTACTATACATGTTTTAATAGTTACTACGCATGTGCATGTTTAATAGTTACTATGCATGTGCATGTTTTAATAGTTACTATGCATGTGCATGTTTTAATAGTTACTATGCATGTTTTAATAGTTACTATGCATGTGCATGTTTTAATAGTTACTATGCATGTGCATGTTTTAATAGTTACTATACATGTGCATGTTTTAATAGTTACTATACATGTTTTAATAGTTACTATACATGTGCATGTTTTAATAGTTACTATACATGTTTTAATAGTTACTATACATGTTTTAATAGTTACTATGCATGTGCATGTTTAATAGTTACTATGCATGTGCATGTTCTAATTGTTACTACGCATGTGCATGTTTTAATAGTTACTATACATGTGCATGTTTAAATAGTTACTATACATGTGCATGTTTTAATAGTTACTATACATGTTTTAATAGTTACTATGCATGTGCATGTTATAATAGTTACTATGCATGTGCATGTTTTAATAGTTACTATGCATGTGCATGTTTTAATAGTTACTATGCAAGTTTTAATAGTTACTATGCATGTGCATGTTTTAATAGTTACTATGCATGTGCAAGTTTTAATAGTTACTATACATGTGCATGTTTTAATAGTTACTATACATGTGCATGTTTTAATAGTTACTATACATGTTTCAATAGTTACTATACATGTTTTAATAGTTACTATGCATGTGCATGTTTTAATAGTTACTATGCATGTGCATGTTTTAATAGTTACTATACATGTGCATGTTTAAATAGTTACTATACATGTGCATGTTTTAATAGTTACTACGCATGTGTATGTTTTAATAGTTACTATACATGTGCATGTTTAAATAGTTACTGTACATGTGCATGTTTTAATAGTTACTATACATGTTTTAATAGTTACTATACATGTTTAATAGTTACTATGCATGTGCATGTTTTAATAGTTACTATGCATGTGCATGTTATAATAGTAACTATGCATGTGCATGTTTTAATAGTTACTATGCATGTGCATGTTTTAATGGTTTCTACGCATGTGCATGTTATAATAGTAACTATGCATGTGCATGTTATAATAGTAACTATGCATGTGCATGTTCTAATAGTTACTATACATGTGCATGTTTTAATAGTTACTATACATGTTTAATAGTTACTATGCATGTGCATGTTCTAATAGTTACTATTCATGTGCATGTTCTAATAGTTACTATACATGTGCATGTTTTAATAATTACTATACATGTGCATGTTTTAATAGTTACTATACATGTGAATGTTTTAATAGTTACTATACATGTGCATGTTTTAATAGTTACTATACATGTGCATGTTTTAATAGTTACTATGCATGTGCATATTCTAATAGTTACTATACATGTGCATGTTCTAATAGTTACTATACATGTGCATGTTTTAATAGTTACTATACATGAGCATGTTTTAATAGTTACTATACATGTGCATGTTTTAATAGTTACTATGCATGTTTTAATAGTTACGACACATGTTTTAATAGTTACTATGCATGTGCATGTTTAATAGTTACTATGCATGTGCCTGTTTTAATAGTTACTACGAATGTGCATGTTTTAATTGTTACTATACATGTTTTAATAGTTACTATGCATGTGCATGTTTTAATAGTTACTTTGCATGTGTATGTTTCAATAGTTACTGTGCATGTTTTAAGAGTTACTATGCATGTGCATGTTTTAATAGTTACTATACATGTTTTAATAGTTACTACGCATGTGCATGTTTTAATAGTTACTTTGCATGTGCATGTTTTAATAGTTACTATGCTGTGCATGGTTTAATAGTTACTATACATGTTTTAATAGTTACTATGCATGTGCATGGTTTAATAGTTACTATACATGTTTTAATAGTTACTATACATGTGCATGTTTTAATAGTTACTATACATGTTTTAATAGTTACTATGCATGTTTTAATAGTTACTATGCATGTGCATGTTTTAATAGTTACTATGCATGTGCATGTTGTAATAGTTACTACGCATGTGCATGTTTTAATAGTTACTATGCTTGTTTTAATAGTTACTATGCATGTGCATGTTTTAATAGTTACTATGCATGTTTTAATAGTTACTATACATGTTTTAATAGTTACTACGCATGTGCATGTTTTAATAGTTACTATGCATGTGCATGTTTTAATAGTTACTATGCATGTGCATGTTTTAATAGTTACTATGCATGTGCATGTTTTAATAGTTACTATGCATGTGCATGGTTTAATAGTTACTACACATGTTTTAATAGTTACTATGCATGTGCATGTTTTAATAGTTACTATACATGTTTTAATAGTTACTATGCATGTGCATGTTTTAATAGTTACTACGCATGTGCATGTTTTAATAGTTACTTTGCATGTGCATGGTTTAATAGTTACTATGCATGTGCATGTTTTAATAGTTACTATGCATGTGCATGTTTTAATAGTTACTATGCATGTGCATGTTTTAATAGTTAATACGCATGTGCATGTTTTAATAGTTACTATGCATGTTTTAATAGTTTCTACGGATGTGCATGTTTGAATAGTTACTTTGCATGTGCATGTTTTAATAGTTACTATGCATGTGCATGGTTTAATAGTTACTATACATGTTTTAATAGTTACTATGCATGTTCATGGTTTAATAGTTACTATACATGTTTTAATAGTTACTCTGCATGTGTATGTTTTAATAGTTACTATGCATGTTTTAATAGTTACTATACATGTTTTAATAGTTACTACGCATGTGCATGTTTTAATAGTTACTATGCATGTGCATGTTTTAATAGTTACTATGCATGTGCATGTTTTAATAGTTACTATGCATGTGCATGCTTTAATAGTTACTATGCATGTGCATGCTTTAATAGTTACTACACATGTTTTAATAGTTACTATGCATGTGCATGTTTTAATAGTTACTATACATGTTTTAATAGTTACTATGCATGTGCATGTTTTAATAGTTACTACGCATGTGCATGTTTTAATAGTTACTTTGCATGTGCATGTTTTAATAGTTACTATGCATGTGCATGGTTTAATAGTTACTATACATGTTTTAATAGTTACTATGCATGTGCATGTTTTAATAGTTACTATGCATGTGCATGATTTAATAGTTACTATGCATGTGCATGTTTTAATAGTTACTATGCATGTGCATGTTTTAATAGTTACTATGCATGTGCATGTTTTAATAGTTAATACGCATGTGCATGTTTTAATAGTTATTATGCATGTTTTAATAGTTTCTACGGATGCGCATGTTTGAATAGTTACTTTGCATGTGCATGTTTTAATAGTTACTATGCATGTGCATGGTTTAATAGTTACTATACATGTTTTAATAGTTACTATGCATGTTCATGGTTTAATAGTTACTATACATGTTTTAATAGTTACTATACATGTTTTAATAGTTACTATGCATGTTCATGTTTTAATAGTTACTATGAATGTGCATGTTTTAATAGTTAATACGCATGTGCATGTTTTAATAGTTACTATGCATGTTTTAATAGTTTCTACGGATGTGCATGTTTGAATAGTTTCTATGCATGTGCATGTTTTAATAGTTACTTTGCATGGTTATGGCAGCACCGACATTCATTCAATTAATACTGAACCAAAAAAGTTTAGCAACACTGAGAATATTACTGTATACATGTTATTTAACAAAAACAATAAATTGATTCAAATATATTATTTAATTGATAGGTCATTTTCCAATTTGAACAACAGTCTCTTGTTACTGTAATGCTAGCATCGCGCCTTTAACACGGCATCATTCAACGGAAGGGCCCAATTTAAATAATGACACTAAGCTGTCAATACCGGTTGTGACCTCCGCGCGCATTAACCACCGCCGTACATCGCTTTCTCATGCTTCGAATTAAGCACCTGATGTCACGAAGAGGAATCGCATCCCATTCCTGGAGCAGTGCAGCTTCCAGCTCCCGCACGTTGTGAAGATGTGGATGGTTCTCACGCACCATACGGCCAAGAATGTCCCACACGTGTTCGATAGGACACATGTCCGTCGATCGCGCTGGCCAGTCCAACACCGGAACGTTGATAGCCTCAAGGAAATTACTGATGACCCTAGCTGAATGAGGACGGGCGTTGTCTTGCTGGAACATAAAGTCTGCATGATGCTGCATAAAAGGGATGACAACAGGGGCGACAACTTCTTCACAGTAACGTTGAGCCGTTAAATTTCCGCGAATCACAATAAGATCTGTTTTGCCATTTTCATGGATTCCAGCCCACACCATGACACTGCCGCCACCGAATCTGTCGCGCTGAATGATGTTGGCTGCATCATACCGTTCTCCTAAACGTCGCCAAACCCGTTGCCTACCATCCGCCACATCCACACAAAACCTCGACTCATCACTGAACAAAACGTGGCTCCAGTGTTGAGCACGCCATCGCTGATGAGTTCTTTCCCATGCAAACCGATTCTCGATGTGACGCTCTGTAAGCGGAACAGAAACCACTGGACGACGGGCATGCAGTCCAGCATCATGGAGTCTGTTTCGCACAGTTTGTGCATGCTCTGTAGTGCCGGTAGCGGTGTGCAAATTACGGGACAGCCGCGGCGCAGTCTCAAACCTGTGACGTCGTGATGACGTCACTAAGTAGCGGTCTCTCGTGGTGTTGTTGCTCTCGGTCTGCCAGATCGTGGTCGGTCATTAACGTGTCCAGTTTCCTGCTCACTTGGCGGGGACGGGAAATGGTTGAGGCGTGAACATTAAAATATCGAGCAACAGCGCGAACGCTCTGCCCAGCAGCGAGTCTTCCCATTGCTTCATGGCGCTGATTTTCGGATAGCCCTGGGCGGCGGCCCATGTTCGGTAAGGTAAACTTTTAAGCGTTTTCTGTTAACGTTCGTTATCTGCTTTTGCAATATGGTGAATTTTTGCCTTCGCTACCCGCCAATGTGGGCCAGTGCATGAAAAATGCATTTTCACATGCAGTAAGCGTGCGGCCGAGAAATGCAAGAAATGATTTGCATTTCTTCATGATCAGCGAGACATTACATTGACGAAACATGCCTGCAAATTTGGTTATAAATGGACGCATAGTTTTAATACAACAAACCAAACTTCACTGTTGCTAAACTTTTTTAGGCTCAGTATATGTTATACTAAGCCTGACCATATATATGAGCCGTCCCCTCTGTCTTATAGCCTGTACGACTAAGCTTCTACACAGGGACTAGATTAATATTTACATATGATTAAATCGGCCAGCGTGCCCATCTTTATGTTGACCAAGATCTTCGGTCGCCGTGCTCTTGTTTTGTGCATTCAAATGTTTATTATGTTTTCTCTGCATCAATAATTACGTGATAATGCCTATAGAGAGGGCCCTAAGCAAATGTTGTCCAACGTAGCCACACTGTTAAAAACAAACTGTTGGTCATTTTATACGCATAAAATATTGACATATATCTGACGTCAAGGGTCAGTGGTCTTGTCACTTTATGTGACGATATCGTTGACTTGATATAAAATATTCGAATATTTTGGAGCCCGTTTTTGGATTTTTAGTTATAGAAGCTTTTGTCGTATTTGTGATTGTACGAATTGTATGTCATTAGGAAAATCGCCAAAAATATTTGAATATTTTGGAACTAATATAATTGAAAAAAACCCAACCCCAACAAACTTTTACCTTATCGTTACGTAACTAGACTATCAGAATATATATAGATAGACCAGTTTCTGGATTATGTGTACTAAAGGCCAACTTTCCCATTGAACCCGATAGTAAATTATACAGTCGGCACTTTTTATCATCTTTTGAGCGATTATTATCAAATTTGAATCCAAATTATCTCACGTAAATACTAGTATTTGGATTTGGATATTTATTGGCCCGGTATTGGTCCAGAAATGGGCGGGGGTGGGGGGGGGGGGTAGGCAGAAATTGGCGGTGTATGTCAAGAAATGGGTGGGGCATAGCCAGAAATAGGCTGGGAATAGCCAGAAATGGGCGGGGCATTGCTAGAAATACGCGGGGTATAGCCAGAAATAGGGAGGGCATTGCTAGAAATAGGTCCCTATGTTATCAGATAAGAGAGACCTGTAGACTACAGAAATGCAGGACATATGTTGACTTGACTTGATGCTGACAACTGTTGCCATTCGTGTTCAAATACCAGCAAGCACGCACGCGTACCCCCGCCCCCCCCCCCCCCACCCACCAAACCCAACCCACCCCATAACAACCCCATATCACCCCTACCCCGTCCCTATAATATCCGCCACCCCTAACTCACAAACGCACACGCAGCCGCTAGCGGTTGCAACGACATTCAGTCAAATTATCCTCAAAGTATTCAGCAGGTTGAGGATTTAGTGTCCCAAACCAGTACGTATGTGAATTTAGACAGCCATTGATTCAGAAAGAGGAAGCTGGCTGGGCGTTTCTGACAGTTATGATGGACGACTAGAGGTATAGATCAATAACTGAGAGCCTATTGAAGACTTCAGCGCGTATATAATACAAACTACATACTATTAATACCGAGAACTAGACAAACATGGCAATAGTTGATTTTTATCGTGTTCGGGTACAGTAACGGGACAGTTTAAAGCCTACTCGCTGTGTGCGGTTGTCTTACAACGACATTGTTTGAAGATTCACAGGATATCTATTGCCACATGATAATAAGGTACGATAAACTGTATAATCATCTTCATCGCACAATGGACAGATTCGGTCTGTCGCTCGAGTATATGACGTCAAAATCGATTATGTCAGACGTAGGATGACGTCATAATCACAATGCATAATGAATGATGTAGGATCTATGAACACTGACTAATCAGAATTGCATGTCGTTGATGCATTTACTATTTAATAAGCATCCTGTTGAATATTTTGAAACTAATATGACTGGGCGATGTTGTCGCCATAGGTTAGCTTGAAATTTGGACCCCCCCCCCCACCCACCCCACCCCCACCCCCGGAATCTAGGTTTCAAAGCATAAGCTATAAATCGATCCCAACACGCGCAAAACGAGGGAGGAGCTTAGCTAGAAATGGGAGGAGCTTAGCTAGAATGTATCCCTATACTGTAGCTGCCGCCAACAATTTTAATTCCATTTATGTATACCTCATATTCCTGTGTAAGGCCTGAGTGAATAGCAAGTGAATTTGGCGTCACGCTGACTGACTTCTAGTTGTTTGTATATTTTATAGTTATATTTGACATCTAGGCCCCCCTACGTCATATGGCTATAAACCAATGCAAATATAAAAGATATATTTACAGCTATAGATAACAGGATACAATAGTTATGTTTGCCACATATACTTGACGTTCTAAAGGAATGCAAATATTACCCTTATATTCGCAAGTATCCACTAAGGGGCCTAAAAATTACTGCATATAACAGTTATATTTGACATCTAAAATCAACTTTTGCAAAGAATTCAAATATAGCAGCTATCTTTGCCACACATAATCAACGTTATGATAGCATACAGATATATATGGTACAGGGATACAGCCACATCGACACACCAACACGAATGGACGGACATAGAGACACACGGACGCATCTGCATCAAGGACGCGCGCACGAATGCACGCGTACGCTTGACAATAGCCACGCCCAGACACGCACACACGACGACACGACTACGGAATACGCTGAATGATGGACACGCCCCGTGACACGTGACAGACTCGAGGGGACAGATCGTGAACCTTACAGCAATAAACTGGCAAATATACGCATAGACTATTAATCGACACGCCCACAATGGAACAATCAGTAATTAGACGGAATGCACACGTGCAGAGTATAACTCCTGTAATTCAATGTAACCATGTTGTAATATGCTGCTTTACGATTGTATTATATACGTTAATTAGTATTATTCAAATTAGTTAATTATACTCATAGGACACATTCACGCACATACATGCCCGCCATCACTTAATACACACACATTTGTTGACATAACGACAACATCATATTTAAGAGTGGACGCATGTTGACGACAGGGAATTAGAGTTAAAGTTAGACAGTGAGAGTTACGGTTACGGACTCGGACGGACTTCCACAGCGGTCTCTGACCGCTAGTGACGGGTAGTGAGTAGTGAGATTGTCAGCTATGTAGTTAGCTGACTGGTCAGTTACAGAGACGTACTTACGGTTAACTTTGTTATATTTTATTATAATACTTCTCTCTTAGGAATAGATTGTAGTTAAGTAGAATAGGTTTAGTATAGGTAAGCGACACGTGACTAGAATTTGGAATTATATGTGTAAACTATAGGATTAAGAAGGTTCAGTAAACGAGTCATCATTAATAGAAAACAGCATTGTGTCATCCATTCCATCCATCTCCGCTAGAAGGAAGATCCCGGTCGGTACGCGGGTTGAGACGGTGGCGAGCTAAATCCCCATCAGAACCACCAACCGGGCCACCCGTCTGTATAACCACCGGTACCAAATGAACGTGTGCGAGGAATTCAAATATAATACTTATATTCGCAAATATCCACTATTATATACAGTGTGTTAAATATTACTACCTATATAGAGTGTGCCCGCCCACCCACTCATCTGCCTGCTTGCCTACTTCGTTCGTTCATTCATTTATTCTTTCATTCATTGGCATCGAACTACTGCCAGTCTTGCTTGATTATTTGAATCAATTACAAGTATTCGACAAATTATTATTTAATAACTTGTCTTTCGAAGAATAAGTCCGATCAACAACCAGCCAATTAGCAGCAATACCAAGTGGCCAGTGTCAATCTCTTGTACAGTATTGGTGCCGTAAGACAAACATTTACTTAGCGGAACATATCTGCTGGCAGGAACTAACTATTTTGAGAGGCTGTTGCCAGTGGCTGCATAAATTACGCTAATATGCGGAAATAAATTAATCTTAAATTCCTAACAAATTCATTTAATTATGAATATACCTGCTTGTGTGAGAGGGGTGGGTTAAGGGGTGGGGGAGGGGAAATGGAGGGAGGGAGATGGGAGGGGAGCAGAGGGAGGGGAGGGGGTGGGGAAGTATATATATATATATATATATATATATATATATATATATATATATATATATATATATATATATATATATATATATATATATACATGTGCGTGCGTGCGTGCCTGCCTGCCTGCCTGCCTGCCTGCGTGCGTGCGTGCGTGCGTGCGTGCGTGTGTGTGTGTGTGAGAATGACCGTGTACGACCTTGCGCGTATATATGTATGTATGTATGTATGTATATGTGCGTGCGTGTTCGCGCACGCGCGTGCGTGTGTGTGAGGGCATCGGGGAGATCAGTTTACTGACGATGTATACCCTCCTTAAATAAAGATTATTATTATTATTATTATTATTATTATTATTATTATTATTATTATTATTATTATTATTATTATTATTATTATTATTAAGGTGTATGGAGAGGAGGTTGGGAGGGGGAGGGGGAGGGACGAGAACGAGAGTGAATAAATAAACAATGCTGAAAACTGTTCGCCATAGATCATAGATAATTTATTCACAACAAGCCTTAGGTCCTTGAGTGGACATTATACAACATACATGCTTGGCGGATACCCTAGATTAACTTAAATTAAATTAAATAAGTTGCAATAGGTCATTATTTGGACCATCGTCTAGTGCAAAATTATGAAGGGTGAAGTCATCGAACTCTTCATAGTCACGGTCTTCTCCTTTTTGCGTTGAAGTCACCGATTAAACACATTGCTTTGTCCGTGCTACTTAGAGTTAAAACACTTTCTTCTATCTTATCATACGCATCATTCTCATAATACCGTGAAGACTCTGGCGGTACATATACTACGCCTAGCAAAAGATCCTCGGCATACATAGTTAAACTGGTACGGATTTTAACCCAGAGTACAAAATCATTTTCTATCTCTTGATGTAAGTATGACAACTATCACCGACTCTGATTGTTATTATATACAGTTCTAGATCTAAAGCCATCGTACTGATTATCCGGGCGCTGGGTCGGAATATGTTCTCCATCAATATACAGGCGATTGTAAACCATGCTTGCATGTTTGTTATGCCGCCGCGCTTCCAGCAATACAGGTATTAACTGCCTACGTTGTTCTCTGATCTCATATGGAAACTCGCAGCAGTCCTCATTTCCTTTATTGGTTAGAGAACAGCTTAACAACTCTTTGATAAAGCGCCACACATTCTGTAGCAGAGAGAGTTTCTTTGCCGTTAATTGTTTTTCAAATTTAAAGTAGTTTTGTCTGTGTCTGTAATAATGTGGTAAGTATTTCTTTCTGTCGTCAAAGAAGGTTGTGCACAAAGGATACTGGTACTCGTCTCCGACCTCATCTAGTGGACAGAGAGGACACCTTCTATCTGCGCGAGCTATATTGCCCCATCTGCCAGTTTCAATAGGTAGTCGGTTAATATAGGTTCTAAATTTACTGAAGGTGATTCTGTTGTAGTTATTTAGTTTTAGTAAATATTCCTCTATGACCCATTTATTTTTAAATGTTGTAAATTGTACCTTTTGAACAGTTATTTAAGCTTCCCGCCCATTGTTAAATAAATTTATCGATAAGACGTCGTTTTATTAGTTGGACAGTAGTGGTCTTGTCTGTTATTTGTTGGGTTGTCCACACGTACCCAAAGCCCATTGTTGTTGTTGTGTTCGGATATTCCTCCTCTTCATAGGAGCACCATCTAGGCCGACATCCCAGCCGCTCGGTGTGCTATTTTACAGATTCAGATATGGAGCTACTAACCGCTTGAGCTGTTGACCGAGATGTAGATAATTATAGCACAGTATTTTAAATTTATTACTGTTATTTAGACCCCGCAGCCTGCTATGCCACTCAGCCATAGCCGCCATCAGGTAGTAGCCATCATCTGCGCGCTTTAGACCTGAGCCTACACGTCTGACAACTGACTTTTTTCTATCAGACAGTACCTGAGTGCGGGATCGACACGTGTGTTCCCCAGTATATTTTTAAGCGACAGTTTTGTTTTTTTACGAGTCAGTAGCGAGACCCAGTAATTGAGCATTCTACATTTAATTGTAATTTCAATAGGATACCTTCCCAGCACTCCATACATCATGTATGCTGAGATCGTGTCTTTAACTTTAAGTAAACGCTTAAGGAAATCACGCTGTACTTGTTCAATGATTTGTTAATTTTCGCCGAAAATTACAGCGTCATCTGCATATAGACGCATTAAAAGTTTAATGTAAATTAGCAGATTATCAACGATCCATTGATTTCATTGCAAAGCGGTCGCTCTAAATAATCAGACGGGTAGTTTAAGTATAGACTAGAAAGAATTGGTGACCAATTTTCACTTTGACGGACCCCAAGTTGCATATTGAGTGGAGGAAAAAGATCACCCTTAAGCGTTATTCTAGATTTAATGTTATTATACATGTTTTGTATAATTTTCTAATTACATAAATGGATACTATTAAGAAAAACTCATTTCATGATTAACCAGAGTCGAATTTAAACACGATGGTAGTGGTGGTGTTGGTGGTGCGGTGGTTCTGGTGATGTTCGTTGTCATGGTTGTGATGTTCGTTGTTATGGTTGTGATGTTTGTTGCTATGGTTGTGATGTTTGTTGTTATGGTTGTGATGTGTTGGTGATGATAACAATCATGTGCTAGATAGTGATAGTGGTGAAAAGTAGTGCTTGTGGTGTTGATGATCAGTGGTGGTGGTGGTGGTGGTGGTGGTGGTGATGGTTAGTATACGTGTTGTTGTTATTGTCGTCGTCGTCGACGGCGGCGGCGGCGATGCTGACGGTGGTGGTGGCTGTGAATGTGGTTGTGGTGGTGCTACTGGTGGTGGTGGTGGTGGTTGCAGTGGTGGTGCTGGTGCTGATTCCTATGGCAGTCGTCGTCGTCGTCGTCGTCGTCGTCGTCGTCGACAGCGGCGGCGGCGGCGATACTGACGGTGGTGGTGGCTGTGAATGTGGTTGTGGTGGTGGCGGTGGTGTTGCTGGTGGTGGTAGTGGTAGTGGTGCTGGTGCTGGTGCTGATTCCTATGGCAGTGTTGTTGTTCTTGTCGTCGTCGTCGTCGTCGTCGTCGTCGTCGTCGTCGTCGTCGTCGTCGTCGTCGTCGTTGTTGTTGTTGTTGTTGATTGTGGTGCTACATAGTGATGGTGATGATAAGTGTTTGTGGTGTTGATGATCAGAGCATGGTGGTGGTAGTGGTGGTGGCGGTTAGTATAATTATTATTATTGTTGTTGTTGTTGTTGTTGTTGTTGTTGTTGTTGTTGTTGTTGTTGTCGGCGGTGGTGGTTGTGGCTGTGGTAGTGTTTGTGGTGGTGGTGCTTGTGAGGGTCGCGGCGGTGGCAGTAGCTGAGGTGGTGGCGGTGGTGGAACTGTGATGATGATGGTGGTGGTGGTGGTGGTGGTGGTGGTGGTGGTGGTGGTGGTGGTGGTGGTGGTGATGATGGTGGTGGTGGTGATGATGGTTGTGGTGCACGTTGTATAATCTTTTTATCATACAGAGTGATCCGCTTGACAAACAATTCCATAAACGCGTGTCACCCTCTGAGACGTAATGCAGACATTTTAAACGCGACAATAACATCAAGCAGACACAAAATCTAAAAACGACTGACGTTATTGCAAACGCTATATTGCCTATTAAGTATTTAAAAACAATTTGCGCGTAAGGTGGGTTAAGCCACCAGTCAAATCGGTTTTTTCAAAATATTCAGCATGTACATAGTTTACTAATAAAGTTTAGTGGCTTATAAGCATCGTGACAACGAAATTTCTCACCAGACAAAGTAATTGCGGGATGTTACAGCTAAATATTTAAGAAATGATTTGATCCTGTTAAGACAAATCGTTTTCAAAATATTCGTACGGTACAATTATCCATAGACATTTACTGGTAGATAGCGGGGTTAAAACATAATAAAACATATGACGACACAGTCATTCAAGGCACTGATAAATATTTCGAGTAATGATTTTTAATAATGACGCAGACAAATTATTTTCTAACTATTCGTACATCGTGCATTGCCTTGTAAACAAGTATGCTAGCACCGACCTTAAAACCAACTTCTACTGAGCAAGAATACTAGCCTCATCAACCTCATCCTCCTCATAGACCTCCCTTATCAGATCACCTCTTAAACTCTATTTTACATCCTATTATCAGAACACCCATTATTTTTACCTTACATACCACACTACCACGGTAGATAACCACGGAGGGGGGCGCGCGCCGCTAACTTAAAACGTAAAATACCCAACTTTTAAGGGTTACAATTTTCAGGACATACAACGGGGTTTTACCATGATTCACATATAATAAATATAGATTCTCAAGTGTGTGCGTACGATCGCCATTGTTCTCAAATCTCGAAATCACGGGAGACTGGTCGCCATTGTTCTCAATATACAATTCCTTTGTGTGCGTACGATCTCCATTGTTCTCCATACGATCCCCATTGTTCTCAAAGACTTCCTGCTGAGAAGAACAATAGCGTCCATAAACCCCCATTACTACTAAAATAGTGTTTGTATATATGCTCTATGAGTATCTGAGGCATCCGAAATTCGCTTTTCATTCAAAAGATAGCAACTTGCGAGAATAGCGAGTGTGCTCATACATTTATTGGCGCAACTTCTCGACGAGCTGCTTCCCTATGGCAACCTTCGGTCTAAGATAGATATAACTCTGAGAGAAATCCAGACATTCCTCATCTTTTGCACTAATGAAAATCTCGATAGGCGCTGTGTCAGAAATCGTTGTCACAGGTTGATAAGCTTGCCAGTATCCATAGTAGTAAAAACTAGCATTAAGCTGGCATTAAAAAAGGTGGAGTTCATTATGGGAAAATACCGTTTCTAGCTTGCTTGACTAACAGAGATGCTCGATTGTCTGCCAACAAGGGCTTACTGACACTTATTTTTCTCAGATTTTCTGTCTAGTCTGGAACGAAAAGCCGCAATCCCTATGGGCTTGTTAAGCATGACGTCCCTGCGCGTGATTCGCAACCCGGAAGTGTGTATTTTATTACATCATACGTGCGTGTTTATGACGTCATAGTTTGTCGTTAAACTAAAACATTGTTTTGTGTATTTAACAATCGAGCTGAACCCAGAAATACGTCATCACGTAACAAGTCCAAAGTTATTAGAGATTTTCCGGCAGATACCACTCTGTTCTTAAGAGAAGATTTAAAATTACTTCGATCTAATACATCACTCACTAATTCGACTCCAACAGATAATGAATCTGCCCTGGTACTCCTACTAACTTTTGGCATAGCCAAATTAACAATGCTACCAAAAAGCATGTGACCATTTTGGTGAGATTCCCGTATGAAAACTGGTCGTCACCCGCCAGCTTGAAGAATATAAGAATTTCTCAAAGCAGTTGCATCGGGTTTATATAGAGCTACCATTTTGACACACCTACTCCGTTTCTTCTCTTTATATATAAGTAAATATGTTTCAACGATGCAGTTATTATAACCTGCAATACATTATACTGAGGAAGAATCAGAGAGTAAGTTCTATCCTTTCGAGGTAGATGACTTCATCACTGGGAACCTTCGAACCGCAACATGTCTAGAGTATTGTAGTGTTTTCAGGCATAGTTATTAATTCTATAGGTCGACTACACCATTTCCACAGCAGTTAGAACTCACAGGATTGGCCAACCAATGGACCTTCCGGTTTTAGCTATGTCCCGCCCATCTCTAGCTAAGCTCCACCCACGCCTCGCTCGTGTTGGGTCGATCGATCTCTGAACAATCTAACTATCAATTTCCAAAAGACTACACAGGTAAGCTGCTGAATATTTTGAAACTAATTTGACTGGGTGCTGTTGCTTCCTAACGCAGCAACAGCACCCAGTCAAATTGGGCTCAAAATATTCAACAGCATGTTTATTAAATAGCAAAGAATTACAAAAACATGCAATTCATACAACGTGTCGGACTATTTGAGATTTGATGATTTGGTCTATATGGAGCCCTTTGTGACGTAATGATTGTGACGTCATCATAATCACGCTGCGCTGATCATGACGTCATGCGAGGCCAGATGATGGATGGATACTCTGGAAAGGTGAATTGACGATGTCTTTTTATACTCCCTTGATTCCCTTCTATCATTTAGTTGTTTTTAGTAATTCATTCGATTCTATATAATGTGCTTTCCTCAATCCTTGTCATTTTCTGGAAATCTTGTTCATAACACCTGTTGACTGCCCTTTCATTATTATAATCCACCAGCTTATGTTACTTCTGGCGATGTGGGAATTTCGTTTTTATAGTGAACATTTTCTCAGTCCATTATGATAAATAACCTTTCTTAAAAGGGTTCGTTAGCTCACCCATTCTAACTTTATCACCAGGCTTGAGAGGCGCTTTAGGAGCATTGTCTTTTGCTGCTCGGAAGGAATTTTACCAAGCTAAAAATTAATCTCCATCTGCAGGCATCAAATCTGTAGTTGAATAAATATAATTATTATAATTATTTACAATCTTGAGTAAAATATATCTATACCGTATAGAATTTTGATGGCGAATATATCACCATATCTTATTCTTGACTGTTCTTTGCACATGCTTTGTGATGGCTGCACGCTGTTCATCTCTCTCCCTCCCTCTCTCCCTCTCTCCCCCCCCCCTCCCCCCTCTCTCTCTCTCTCTCTCTCTCTCTCTCTCTCACTCTCTCTCTCTCTCTCTCTCTCTCAAACCTGAATCTACATTATTTATAAAGATGTATAAGTTCTCTCACCCGATATCCAATATTTAACTTGTGCATGTGTCACATCGCCTTTGAAAGATTTATACAGCTTTTCAATTCCTTCAAAACTGGCTAGCTGGTCGGGTTATAATAGCATCCACAAAGTTTTCTAGCCACTTCCTCGTCAGCCATTATTAGGGCCTTAACCACTCATCCCTTAGATTAGTTTTGTGTTTCAGATCTTGATTTGCTCCACATCCTTGATCTCGATTTCATTCACAGGCTTGCGTGTAGGGGAGACTTAGCCGAATGCCTAATCATCTCTCTCTCTCTCTCTCTCTCTCTCTCTCTCTCTCTCTCTCTCTCTCTCTCTCTGCAGAATTTTTTAGGAATGCGCAAGTTAGTAGGAGATTTCTAACTTTCAGCAATCTCGTGAATCCCATTCCATCTGTGCAAATTTCCAATGACTTGGCTTGGGATATTTATCAAATTCATGAACTTGACCATTGTTTCTGGAGTGACAACTCTCGAAATTATATCCACGGTATTGCTTTCCTGGAAAAAGTTAGCCTGTATCATGCTCTGATAATTTTCATCAACTGTAATTCCTTCAGACTTTTGTAGAATACTTTAGTATTAGTTTTTCTATGTAATAAACAAATCACCTCTTCAATCATCTGAAGACTGATAACGCCTGGATACTGAGATGGAGGGTGAATAATGGGTTCAGTCTTCATTGGTGCCGGACCTCTAAGAAATGTCTGGTCTGCGCGATCTTCCATTAGTAGAATATCCAGACTGTTCGTAACATATTCTGGATTTTTGCAACGTTTGCGAATAGAGTTCTTCCTTCATTGAAGGATGGATAGTGCTTTGAGCGAGAATGGTCAGAATTTCATATTAGGGGTTTATTGCTTTTCTTAAATAAGGATTCATAGTTGATGAATTCACTTGGTAATCCTCCCTATGGTTATTTACTAGTTTGTGGGTTTTGGGGGGGGGGGGGGCAATCTTCTGAGCAAATCCCATTCCTCCAAATAGTTTACCAATTAAATGGGCGATAGTTTCAAGAACAGCCAGTAGTAACCACCTTTCTGTGAAATCGCTTCTTATTTAGAGATTGATAAAACATTTTGTGCTTAATCGCCTTAGGAATGGTTAACGGTTTTAAAAGGTGTCGGCCATTCTTTCTTAGAGATCAGTATATTTCCGAGGATGTGATTCAAACAACACTCACAAATGGCATTAATCATTCACCGAGGATAAGAGTCAGACAACACTCACAAATGTCATTAATCATTGTCCGAGGATAAGATTCAGACAACACTCACAAATGTCATTAATCATTGTCCGAGGATAAGATTCAGACAACACTCACAAATGTCATTAATCATTGTCCGAGGGTAAGATCCAGACAACACTCACAAATGTCATTAATCATTGTCCGAGGATAAGATTCAGACAACACTCACAAATGTCATTAATCATTGTCCGAGGATAAGATCCAGACAACACTCACAAATGTCATTAATCTTTGTCCGAGGATAAGATTCAGACAACACTCACAAATGGCATTAATCATTGTCCGAGGGTAAGATCCAGACAACACTCACAAATGTCATTGATCATTGTCCGAGGATAAGATTCAGACAACACTCACAAATGTCATTAATCATTGTCCGAGGATAAGATTCAGACAACACTCACAAATGTCATTAATCATTGTCCGAGGATAAGATTCAGACAACACTCACAAATGTCATTAATCATTGTCCGAGGATAAGATCCAGACAACACTCACAAATGTCATTAATCATTGTCGGAGGATAAGATTCAGACAACACTCACAAATGTCATTAATCATTGTCCGAGGATAAGGTTCAGACAACACTCACAAATGTCATTAATCATTGTCCGAGGATAAGATTCAGACAACACTCACAAATGTCATTAATCTTTGTCCGAGGATAAGATCCAGACAACACTCACAAATGGCATTAATCATTGTCCGAGGATAAGATTCAGACAACACTCACAAATGTCATTAATCTTTGTCCGAGGATAAGATTCAGACAACACTCACAAATGGCATTAATCATTGTCCGAGGATAAGAGTCAGACAACACTCACAAATGGCATTAATCATTGATGAGTCAGCACGCTTTATAATTTTCTTTGTATCTTTCGGACTGACCTTCACTAAGAATCTCCAGACATGTTGCCATTGAGATAAATCCTTCTTAACCATGAATGAGTAGAGTTTATCTTCTCCTAAAATATAAACAGAATATACTCATCACAGTTCTGGCTACAAATTGTATATTTACACCTAAGCTGTTGATTAATCAAATCTCTATCATATCAAGAAAGATTTCGAGAAGGGTTTGTACTGAATGCCATTGAAAGACCACAAACAGATGCCTTTACCTCGAGTGATTAATGGTATAATGCATAATAATGGGGCTGTTATGGTGAGTGTGATATGACATTAGAATTAATAAACAGCATTGAATCTTTGCTGCTTGACTTTGGGAAAAAGGGGCAATTCCTTTAGTAGGCCCATATTGATATTTATAGTCAGCCCGAATCTTTCCTAAAATGTTACCAAGATGTCCTGTTTGGCAAAGTACCGTAACCATTTAATGACTAAATTTGTTCAAAAAATTAAAATATTTACCTATTGAATGTCCATTTGCAGGCCAAGAGAAGACTAACCGAACCAGTCATTCCAGTGGTAAATTCTCAAAAATAGTCTTCTCTTGGCCTGCAAATTGACATTTCTCAAGATCTCTGCATAGGCCGCTCTTGGCCGGTTTCGTCCTGAAAGGGTTAAGCGTACTTTTCCTTTAAATTTATTGCCTCATATATCCCTTCAGCTTCATCATTAATCATATTAAAACTACCTCTAGTCTAATCGCACTGTTGGCTCCTCTCTTATGTTTAAGCGGCATAACCGTTACAGCATAAATTAAATACTGCAGAAATATATAATTCATAGCATTTTAGATTAAGAATAACTGTGTAACTCTGGTTAAGTCCCCAGAACGAATCTTGTAAACTTCTGAAATCACTGCTTTACTCCATAAATTTTTGCATCTATCCAAAAGTTCATTGCCATGATGAAGCAGTTCTTGCCTTATGTATAAATTTATTATGTCACTAGCCCTCACTGTATCAAATGTCTGTTCATGATAGAGCATGGTAATCCACGCACGTGTCACTCAATATTTTATCATTCAGGATCTGTCTAAAAACATGGTACATATCCCTTTCGATATGGGCATACAGCAGAAGCGCCATAGTGTTTCTTTATTCTATTTTTCTGATTAAGATCATTGTAGGCATCACATATTTTACACTCATCTGCAAAGAATCCCATATTTGTTATTTGTGAAACCCTCTTCACCAGTGTCACTGTATATTAAAAAAATTCATAGAATTGCTTTTATATTCTTCTTCTCCTTCTTCTTCCTCTTCTTCTTCTTCTTCTTCTTCTTCTTCCTATTCTTCTTCTACATGTACTGGATTGATTACAAGCAAGCCCTTTAAAAATCTCTGGTTCTGGCACTTCCACATAAGTCCATGATTGGGATGAGATTGTTTGGTGACAACTCACCTTCATAGAGTGTGTGCTATTTTTTCTCACTGTTCTTCATCTAACATTAGCTTTGGACGAAACTGATGTTCTGATGGAAAATTGTTCCACGTTACTGGCCAATATATTCTGAGCCATATTAATTCTTCTAATCAATTCATTTGAATTCAATTACCATTATTACTGGAGTTTGTGTTATCCCAATGCGATTCTTGTCACTATGAGGCTGTTTCGGTAATCCACTGATGAAGAGTTATTCAACTTCTTTGTCCCATATATTCTGAACCATATTGCTTCTAATTCCGCTCAGCCTGAATTTCGCACATATTTTCCTTCAGAATTGTCCATTCACTGTCAGTAAAGTATATCCCACACAGGCTTGGTCTTTACATAATCCCATTGTGTAGCTTGAAAGACTTCGCAAATCAACACAGGGATATTTGGTAGAAATGTGTCCTTTATAGCCAGGTTCTAGTTTGCTGGAATATGATAGTTCACTAGATTCCCCCTTGATGTGCACTGATAACAATATCTTTAAAGACTGATATCATTTCGCAAAACTTCCTAAGCCATTGTGAGTTTAAATGTAGTCCTCATCTTGTAGAATAACCTCAAAGACACAAAATTGCTGAATATTAACAAGTTGGTCACCTCCAACATTCATTGCCCGTATATCATGTCCACGACCTGAGTTAACAGATACAGAGAAACCAATAGATTATGCAGTGTTCACTTCTGTCCAAAACCACTTATCTGTCAATAAAGTAGTTGCATGCGCAACCTTTATATGAGTTTAATTTGTCATGAAAGGAAAATTACCAATCAGATTATGCATCTATCTATCACTTCAACCAATCAATTTGAATGTCTATCACTTTTGCTTGTTATAATGTTCATATGCATGTTTATCGCTTCAGCCAATCAAATCATGTGTCTCTCGCTTTCACCAATAATCAATATTGGTAACAGCTGGCTATAATGTATGTGTGTTAATTGCTGCAGCCAATCAAATTAAGTATCTATCGCTTTCACCAATAATCAATATTGGCAACACCTGGATATATAATGTATGTGTCTCTATCACTTCAGCTAATCAAATCATGTGTCTATCACTTTCTCCAATACATAATATTGTTAACAGCTGGCTATAATCTATGCATGTCTATAACTTCAGCCAATTAAATCACGCAAATATAATTAAATTTAATGGGTAACACATGTCTTTAATTTATGTGCATCTCGCTTCAGCCAATTACATCACATGTTTATCGTGTTTGTGAATAATTCATATTTGTAACATCTGGCAATAATTTATGCACATCTATTCTTCAGTCATTAAAATTTTGTATCTACCGTTTTGCCAATAATCAATGTTAGTAACAGCTGACTATATTTTATGTATGTCTATTGCTTCGGTGAATCATATTGTGTATCAATCACTTTTGCCTGTTACATAATCAATATTCTGTTACATAATCAATATTGGTAATGGTTGGCTATATTTTATGTGCATTTATCACCTCAGCCAAGACTACGAAAGGCACTATTTTATGGTCATTCTGACAAATAGTGAGGTAGAGTGAAAGTATCTCTGTAACATTACTAATGACTTTTGTAATTAAAGACTCCATAGTCTACGTGCTTGGTTATATTATTGGTAATAGTAGGCAGCGTCTGAATTGGACAAGGGGGTGGGGGTGTATGTATTTTTAGATACACCCTTCTATTTATCCGATTCGAAACAGCAAACAACAGAGGGTGTTTTTTTTGCTTTTTTAATATCTTGTAGATAGAAGAAGTAAGGTAGTTCAATATCAATAGTTTCCACAAAGTGGCCTACTAGAACACGTCCTTTTGCCAACTCCATATCATATGGGCAATTAGGCCCCGCCCACTCGCAAGCACGTGACTCCTCTAAACCAACCAAAAAGCGTGTCTATCACACGCCCTTACTCCTACTGGCAGCAACGTGCTTTTTGCCGAGCTACTAAACACTAACCTCATATATATTTAGGAATAGACCCCTGCAGCATAAAGCACACGAAGCACGCGTTTTGGTTAAACCTCTAACCTCATATATAGTTAGGGATAGACCACTGCAGCATAAAGCACGCGAAGCACACGTATGCAGCATAAAGCACACGATGCACACGTATTGGCTAAACCTCTAACCTCATATATAGTTAGGGATAGTCCAATGCGGCATAAAGCACACTAAGCACACGCATTGGCTAAACCTCTAAACTTAGGTTAGGACATATAGTCCTGCAGACGGGTGCTGTCACCCAGAAGGACCGCCTTCAGATTTAACTAAGAAGAGTAATGATAAAGCGGCAATGACAAAGCGTGAATAATTCGTTCCCACCTTTCTGACCAGAACAGTTTGGCATTGTAGGGATATTTAGAAAAGATCTGCATCCCTTCTTTTTCCTCTAAAAATAGGCCTCTCATTTCTCTTGTGTTAAAAGTTAGAGTATGGACAAACACACATTATGGTATGACCCGTTTCTCATCCCTACCTGCGTTATTCTCTACCTCACCATCTTCGACCTAAACGAGGAGCATCTAAACTGCTTAAGCGACAAAAGGTAGGCATAATTGACCAACTTAAAATTGTACAGACATTTTTAGATCCCACTGCATTAAACCAGCACATGCTTAGCTATGCCTCAGCCCAGTGACACAAACACTACCGGGGAGTACAATCCTCTCAGTAGGACCGCTTTCATGAATGCATGGCGTTGTGCACGCACGTCTTTAGGTACTTCAGAAGGACCCCATGATTTCCAAGTGGCCCGTGAGACGCCGACAAACCACGGAACTGCCGATGCAATTCAATTTAATCCTGACGATGTCCCCTGCCCTCCTGCCGCCCCCCCCCCCACCCCACCCCCTCCACACACTTACGCGCGCACGCACGCACGCACGCGCGGGCGCACATACACACACACACGCACGCACGCACGCACGCACGCACACACACTGGCAAGGGTCTGCACACTACAGCATCATCTATTTGGAGCACGTTGATGAAACTCCATAGGGAGGTTGATCACAGGACTCTGAAGATGGTTTGTATTCTGTGTGTCCATCTATCAATCTGTATGGCTTGTTGACCAGGTGTACGTGTAGGCCTACCCCAACTTTGTTTCACGCTAGATTACTTAGTTCCTATTTGGAGCATACGTTGATGAAAATTTGCTTCATTGTATCAAGGTGGATGAAGCACAATGATGTCTAGACACATGCTTCCTTGTATCAAGGTGGATGAAGCACAATGATGTCTATACACATGCTTCCTTGTATCAAGATGGATGAAGCACAATGATGTCTAGACACATGCTTCCTTGTATCAAGATGGATGAAGCACAATGATGTCTAGACACATGCTTCCTTGTATCAGGGTGGATGAAGCACAATGATGTCTAGACACATGCTTCCTTGTATCAAGGTGGATGAAGCACAATGATGTCTAGACATATGCTTCCTTGTATCAAGATGGATGAAGTACAATGATGTCTAGACACATGCTTCCTTGTATCAGGGTGGATGAAGCACAATGATGTCTAGACACATGCTTCCTTGTATCAAGATAGATGAAGCACAATGATGTCTAGACACATGCTTCCTTGTATCAAGGTGGATGAAGCACAATGATGTCTAGACACATGCTTCCTTGAATCAAGATGGATGAAGCACAATGATGTCTAGACACATGCTTCCTTGTATCAAGATGGATGAAGCACAATGATGTCTAGACACATGCTTCCTTGTATCAGGGTGGATGAAGCACAATGATGTCTAGACACATGCTTCTTTGTATCAAGGTGGATGAAGCACAATGATGTCTAGACAAATGCTTCCTTGTATCAAGGTGCATGAAGCACAATAATGTCTAGACACGTGCTTCCTTGTATCAAGGTGGATGAAGCACAATGATGTCTAGACACATGCTTCCTTGTATCAAGGTGGATGAAGCACAATGATGTCTAGACACATGCTTCCTTGTATCAGGGTGGATGAAGCACAATGATGTCTAGACACATGCTTCCTTGTACCCAGGTGGATGAAGCACAATGATGTCTAGACACATGCTTCCTTGTATCACGGTGGATGAAGCACAATGGTGTGTAGACACATTCTTCCTTGTATCCAGGAGATGCAGCACAATGATGTCTAGACACATGCTTCCTTGTATTAAGGTGGATGAAGCACAATGATGTCTAGACACATGCTTCCTTGTATCAAGGTGGATGAAGCACAATGATGTCTAGACACATGCTTCCTTGTATCAGGGTGGATGAAGCACAATGATGTCTAGACACATGCTTCCTTGTATTAAGGTGGATGAAGCACAATGATGTCTAGACACATGCTTCCTTGTATCAGGGTGGATGAAGCACAATGATGTCTAGACACATGCTTCCTTGTATCAGGGTGGATGAAGTACAATGATGTCTAGACACATGCTTCCTTGTATCCAGGAGATGCAGCACAATGATGCCTAGACACATGCTTCCTTGTACCAGGGTGGATGAAGCACAATGATGTCTATACACATGCTTCCTTGTATCAGGGTGGATGAAGCACAATGATGTCGAGGCCACACGTTAAGGCCATTGTAACATTTGACTTACATACAATTCAAACTTTAACAGTTAGGTTCTTCTGCCCAGCTCATTTTGCCTTTATTTCAGAATTGACCAAATAATTAGAATTAAGCATGACCATACAGTTACCTCAACCTGTATGAGCAGCACAAAGACATTCAGACATCTGAGGTAACGGTCATTGTGATCTTGATACAAATCTCGATTTGCGTTTGGAAATGTTGTTTGACTCAGAGCCTCCACCCACCCCACAACCCCTAATCATTGAAAATACCTTTATCTAGTAGGTAGCAATTTTGGGGTAACGTCAATAGTCCGACAGCCCAGTAGTCCGACAGCCAAGTAGTCCGACAACCCAGTAGTCCGACAACCCAGTAGTCCGACAACCCAGTAGTAGACTACGTATAGTACGTTATGCTATGTTAAAGGATGGGTGGACTGATTAAAGAAAGAATAGCCGTCTTCTAAATTCGATAATCAACATACGTAGATGAAGCTGATGGTCACCAGCAACATTGCCAATCAAAATTCCCGTTTGATATGTTAAAGCCAACCGAAGGATGGACAACGGACGTAAGATGAACGGACGGACGACGGACGGTTTCCACGACATAGTCTTTCAGGTCAGCGGAGCTAATAATATGATCCCAGAAATGCATAGAGCAAAGACGTAGAGAAATGTTTAAGCTATACTCGCATCTCTCATAAGCTCGTTAAACTCGATATAATGATCAAGTATTGATTCAAGTAGAACCATTACACTTACAGAGTTGCCGCGTATGTGTGAACAACTGGACATCTTTTGGGTCACTGTATGAGGGCAGGCCTAGTTCGATATTTCATGGCAAATCGTGCTTTATCACTTAGCCTATCAGACAAAATATTATATTAGCTGTAGGCCTACACGTAGGCGCGCTTCTCCGGTTTCTGTCACTACTGATGTCATGATATATGAATTAATATATCTAGAGATACCAGCTGCGAACACAGGTCTGGCCGCCAGGCTTAGCCAAATAAAACCAGAAAACGTTGTTTGACTCAGAGCCTCCACCCACCCCTCAACCCCTAATCATTGAAAATACCTTTCTCTATCTAGTAAGTAGCAATTTTGGGGTAACGTCAGTAGTCCGACAGCCCAGTAGTCCGACAGCCAAGTAGTCCGACAACCCAGTAGTCCGACAACCCAGTAGTCCGCCAGCCCAGTAGTCCGATAGGGCAACGAATTTACCAAACCCAGTAGTCCGACAACCCAATAGTCCGACAGTAGTGTAATAGTCGATAAAGTGCTTCAACTGAGCCGAACTATCACTATAACAGGGTATGCAACGAAGCGTAGGCATATAGGAATGCTGTGTGTATGGGCGCGAACATGCGTGCTCATGCTCACATATGCACAGATGTATACGTACGCGCACATGCTCACATATGCACAGATGTATACGTACGCGCACACGTACGTACGAACGCACGCATGCACTCACACATGGCCGCATGCATGCACACTAACGAACGGGCGCACGTGCGCACACGATAAATATGGGGATAATGTTATAGTACGTTTTGTAATAGTAGACTATGTATAGTACGTTATGCTATGTTAAAGGATGGGTGGACTGATTAAAGAAAGAATAGCCTTCTTCTAAATTCAATAATCAACATACGTAGATGAAGCTGATGGTCACCAACAACATTGCCAATCAAAATTCCCGTTTGATATGTTAAAGCCAACCGAAGGATGGACAACGGACGTAAGATGAACGGACGGACGACGGAAGGTTTCCATGACATAATCTTTCAGGCCAGCGGAGCTAATAATATGATCCCAGAAATGCGTAGAACAAACACTTATAGAAATGTTTACGTTATACTCGCATCTCTCATAAGCTGGTTAAACTCGATATAATGATCCCAGATAATATGATCCCAGAAATGCGTAGAACAAAGACGTAGAGAAATGTTTAAGTTATACTCGCATCTCTCATAAGCTGGTTAAACTCGATATAATGATCAAACACGTAGTGTGATGTTTAAGTTATACTCGCATCTCTCATAAGCTGGTTACACTCGATATAATGATCAAACACGTAGTGTGATGTTTAAGTTATACTCGCATCTCTCATAAGCTGGTTAAACTCGATATAATGATCAAACACGTAGTGTGATGTTTAAGCTATACTCGCATCTCTCATAAGCTGGTTAAACTCGATATAATGAACAAACACGTAGTGTGATGTTTAAGTTATACTCGCATCTCTCATAAGCTGGTTAAACTCGATATAATGATCAAACACGTAGAGAAATGTTTAAGTTATACTCGCATCTCTCATAAGCTGGTTAAACTCGATATAATGAACAAACACGTAGTGAAATGTTTAAGTTACACTCGCATCTCTCATAAGCTGGTTAAACTCGATATAATGAACAAACACGTAGTGAAATGTTTAAGTTATACTCGCATCTCTCATAAGCTGGTTACACTCGATATAATGATCAAACACGTAGAGAAATGTTTAAGTTATACTCGCATCTCTCATAAGCTGGTTAAACTCGATATAATGATCAAACACGTAGAGAAATGTTTAAGTTATACTCGCATCTCTCATAAGCTGGTTAAACTCGATATAATGATCAAACACGTAGTGTGATGTTTAAGTTATACTCGCATCTCTCATAAGCTGGTTAAACTCGATATAATGATCAAACACGTAGTGTGATGTTTAAGTTATACTCGCATCTCTCATAAGCTGGTTAAACTCGATATAATGATCAAACACGTAGTGTGATGTTTAAGTTATACTCGCATCTCTCATAAGCTGGTTAAACTCGATATAATGATCAACTATCTACTAAATTGCCGGCGTTCAGGTGAACGCGCTACAGATGCGACATAGGCAGTCTTTGCAAAATGTCCCAAACGTGGCAGACTGACCTACTGACAAACAAACAGACACATAGACAGACAGACTGATAGATAGAGGTATACTAGTTGAGCTGTCGCAATTAAAAACTGTCTGTAGAACTTTCGGCACTTGGCTTCGCTCACCTATCCAGTAGGCGTGGTGACTAGAGCTGAGAGTTCAGAGGTTTCGCCCTACTTTCCATCTGGTTCAGAAGAACTAGTGTATCAACATCAATCAAACCAGCACCAACGCCACCACCACCACCACCACCACCACCACCACCACCACCACCACCACCACCACCACCACCACCACCAGCACTGCAGTGGAGAGAGTATTCTGACCGTGCCTGCTTGTCTACATGCCTATCTCTCTGCCCGCGTGCCTGCCTGCCTCACTGTCTGTCTGTCGGTCGATCGGTCGGCCTGCCTGCCTGCCTGTCTGCCTGCGTGCCTGTCTGCATGTCTGTCTGCCTGCCTGCCTGCCTGCCTGCCTGCCTGCCTGCCTGGCTGCCTGGCTGCCTGCCTGTCTGTCTGTCTGTCTGTCTGTCTGTTCTGAGCTGTATCTAAAAAATTAGTGAACTGATTTGGATCCAACTCTAACATAATTTGCTAGACGATTTCTAAATGTTGGTCGCGATCAGAGTGAAAGACTCTGGATCCAACTCTGGGTCGGTGAATATTTCGGAATTTAGAGTTCAGATTTTGCTCGCATTTTAAAACAGGAAAGGGTGTGGCCATACACTAGAATGTCACAACTTTAGGCGTTATCCGAAACAAGAGACCCAAGGGTCTGTGATGCTCACCTGGACCATTATGATTTCAACCATTTGTATTTAAACAGACATGATGCATAAAATCCAAGATGCCACCAAAATAATTACCAATAAAAGTTCTCGTTTGATATGTTGAAGCCTGCCGACATAGGATCATTTATTCCACCCGTCTTGAAATTGGGTCATTGATTCATGAGGAGTACAGTTTTTAAATAGTTCCAGAAAATTTTCAGAAAGTCAAAGATTCCAAAACATTAACCAATGAAAATTACCCAAACGTTTAATGAGGAATATGATAACGTTTTAAACAATTTCCGGACATTTTTCGGAAAACCCACTTGAGATGGACACCAAAAAGAGATCGAGCAGTCAAAATTCTGTCTACTAATTCTGAAGTGTATCGGCATGGGGTCCTTCCATCTGAGTTTGGTTTAAATCGGCCGGTTAATGAGGAGTAGGCTTTTAACTGATTTCCAGAAATTTTCGGAAAATCCAATATAGCTGCCGGAAAAATTTACCAATCAAAATTCTCATTAGGGGTGCAAAAGCCTACTATCATAGAATTAGTCCAACCAAGTTGGTTTGAAATCGGGCAATTTATATTGGTTAAATGAGTTCCGGAAATATGTTAAAAATCCTAGATGGCCGCTGGAAAAATTGACCAATCAAAATTCTGAATGGCTTTTCTGGAGCCTACCTTCCAGCCAAATTTGGTTGAAATCTGTTAACACATAGCCTAAAGGGGGATATACAATTTGACGGACAGACAACGGACGGACAGAGAGCCGCCACGGCGTAATCTCATTTGCCCGGGACAATCCGAAAATCTTTTTCAATGTGACAGAAACGGGAGGGCGATGGTCTGCACTCTCAGATTGCTCATCATGGTCATATAAGCACAACATGAAGCATAAAACAGACTGCTGTAAGAACTGAACTATCTACTATAAATGCTTATCCAGCCAGCACTTTCCTTAGCGTTATTGAAATTTTTCGGTATGATCAGATTAAGTTTAAATTTAACAACATGAACGATGGCAACAAGTTACACGTCTCTGCCAAATTTTTGCCATGTAAACATAGGCCTACAAACTATTGAATTAGACTAGCTGATAATCAGCTCGTAAATATAGAAATTTCTTGTGCTTTTATATTAAAACTTCGGATTTGGTAAGAGGTGAGCATATATAGCTGAAATTTGAATATTCGTCGCTTGCCAGTCGGAATTTTCTGAATCAGAAAGCCGGAAATTCAACGGAGTAGAAAATAATAGGAAACACCACTGGTCGTCGTCGGCGGCGGCGGTGGTGGTCGTGGTGATTGTAGAAGTTATGGCGATAATGATGATGATGATGATGATGAATGGTGATGACGACGACGATGATGAGGACGACGACGATGATGATGATGCCGATGATGATGGTGGTGGTGGTGGTAGTGGTGATGGTGGTGATGGCGGTTGGGAGGATGCAACGATAAGGGTAGAAAATTAACTAATTTAGGATGTTATTTACCGTTTTCAGAATCTTACAATTAAAGGCAGAAAAAAAATTGTCAAAATTGTATACTTTTAGAATCTTAAATATTCGGCCTAAATGTAATGCAACGAAATAAACCATAACATATGATGATTTCTTATTTCGTATAAATTAATATAATTTGTTAAGTTATGAAATTGAATTAGAGGCACATCTACCCATCATAATGAAGCAACTTGCCAAGTTTCATTAAATTATGTCAAGCGATTATGTATGATATGGTGTTTTGAAAAAAGTTTTTGCAATAAAAATCCCATTTTCACCAAAAATCTTGGACGTGGGCCTATAAAGGTGAATCCTTTAAAAGGCACATCTAGACCTCATAAAGAAGCTACCTGCCACGCTTTATTAAATTATTTTGAGCGAGCCTGTATGATATGGTGTTTGCGAAAAAATTGAGTTTTTGCATTTTGCATTAAAATGCCAATTTTCACCCAAGGTTTTAGACCTATAGGCCTAACGGTGAATTCATTAAAAGGCGCGTTTGTGTATCATAACTGAGGCATATATCAGGTTTCATTAAAATATCTGAAGCGGTTCTGTATGATATGCTGTTTACGAGATATTGTGGACGGACGGACGGACGGGTGCGGCGATTACTATAGGGCCTTCCCTAAGAATATTAAGCACGTTTTATATATCTGAGCCAGTATTGAATTCTAATGCGGACATTTTCAGCGTCATTCGAAGAATATGTCCAAACATTGACCATCGCTCATACAGATACTAGGAGCGTCTTGCAGTGTTTACAATGGGCTGGGTTTGAGATAGGCTGCGTGAGTGGATGGGTGGATGGATGGAGTTTAATTAATGGATTTTTAGTTGTTACCAGCAAATAGTATAAGTCTGTCTGTCTGTCTGTCTGTCTGTCTGTCTTTCAGTCTGTCAGTCTGTCGTTCTTTCAAATTCTTGACATTTTCTGACAAAGGTTCCTTAGAAGTTGTACCTATAGCGTCTCGCGCGTTTAAAAATTAATAAATGCAAATAAACCGAAAAAATAAAGAAGATTAGACCAATAAATTAAACAAAGTAAGAAATAGATTTTTATATTATGAACACGCTTCTGCCCCCCCCCCCCCACTCCACCCACCGCCTGCCACCATACCCACACACCCCGTCCCACCCCACCCTCTCAACCTCGCGCCCTCTCTCCCCATCTCTCTGTCTTTACCCTCCGCCCCTCTCCACCCCTTCCCTGTCTTTCACTCTCCCTCTCCGATTTATGTAAATATAAATATAAAAGTGCAATTGTCTGCTGCGGCAGTGTTGCCGTCTAATAATTCAGTAGGAAGCTGGCTAAAATAAGTTGCTAGAACTTGTGCCCAATCCCATTGTACAGATGCTACAATAAAACGATTTTAAAAACCTTCCCAGTGTGATCTCACTGGTTATGAGCCATGAATTTGCTAAGATTTTACCAATGATTAGACAAATTAACGCGTTCGCATTTATTGACAATCGCCATGCCATAGGCGTAGAAAGGAGTCGAAAAGTGGGGGTGGCTTGGTGGGCAAAGTCAACCCAAATGTGTGGGTGGGCGTTAGCAGTTTTCCTCTGGAAAGATTTCGAAATTTAGATGTTCTGAGATGACATGTTTTTTTAGGTGGTTAAATATGGGTTTCGCAACACCAACCCCACCTCCCAGCTTTTAAGTTATGACGATAGTGACCGCATTAATGTTAATTTGATCAGAGTGTTTCTTCTGATAATAAGATTTTTATAATCTGTTTTCACTAAAGAAGTGTAAATACAAGAATAAGAATAGTGTCTTAAAGTTGTGAGAGTTGATAACAGTAGATCGCGGTGTTAAATAGTTGAAAATCAAGTTTAAAATGTACATTCCTGTGTAACCGTGAGAGCCGGTCAACTGGTCAGCTGGTAGTAGTATAGTCATCGCTTAGCAACCGCGCTGTGATCGCGCTCGTTATTGCTAGTTATACATTGACTCTGTACATAGTCCACTCACATAACTCAATTCGCCCGCGGAGAGAGCTGGTGGTCAAAATGCCCTTAGATGTTATGGTTGACCAATCAGCCGATCTAAAGAAACGTAAAGCGTCAAATTCACCGGAGGGGTCGAGCAACACGCCTGGCCAGCCGCAGCAATCACTCCCGAAGCACACCGCGAGAACAGAGCTCTAAGCCAGGTGCTTGGTGAGTTGAATTATGCGTTAAACGCCTCGCCCGGTGCAGTGTTTACTTCAGTAAGACAGGCACACAATCTTATACCCATGACATCTGTGGTTACGACGACAACTGTATCTACCACCGCAACGGTGTCATGTACCGGTGTAGTCTCATCCATCCCATCCATCTCGCCACTACCACCGCCACCACCGACGCAGTGGTCTAACATTAGCCCTAGCGAATATGGATTATGCGCGACACCTATGCCAATGCTAAGACCTACAAACTTAAATTTTCTAAATGTGTTGCTAGACCCAAGCATCATTGGTAGTCAAGTGGCGCACCACACGGCAGTACAAAACGTGCCGGCTCCAGGACAATGGCAAGTGGCTATTGATAACGTTCTTGGACAACTACAAATGGTGACATCTAAATTAAATGACGTTAGCAGTGCCCAAGACAAAATCTTTCATACCCTGGGGAGATTACAAAATATAGAAATGCGCATGCAAAGCTATAGTGATTCGATACAGAAGATGGACCAACGGGTCTGTGGTCTTGAGCACAGGCCTGTGGAGACCGAAGCAATTGCACGATCAGCGGTCGACACTACAGAGGCACTGAAAACAGAAATCTGCCAGTTGAGAAGTGAAAATGAAGCCCTCAGATCGCAATCAAACGAAATGATGGACCGAATAATTGATCATGAAAACCACTCGATGAAGTACAATTTAATATTTCTGGGTTTAAAAGAAAACGAAAGCGAAGATGTATACAGTGTTCTGAACCTTGAAAATTGACGATTGCATTAATTTTCAGAACGCCCATCGACTTGGCAGAGCAAAAAGTAATTCTGATCAGCATCGACCAATAATCGCTAGATTTACGTACTATAAAGATCACGAGCGAGTACGTTCTGCCGGTTATGAACAATTACGCAGTTCTCCATACATGATAGTGGAGCAATATCCACTAGAGATACGCGAACGGCGTAAAGTGCTCATACCAACAATGATGCAAGCGCGAAGACAAAACCGGACAGCCAAACTCGTATACAACCGGCTCTATATAGACGGACAAATATATGATCCACGAGCAAATGTAGGACACGGTGAGATACGACCAGACATGTACAACCAGCATCGCAACTCCTCAAACATCAGCTGGCGGCCCACAGGTGACGTCCCAGGCGAAGCATGGCCACATTTGCGACAGTTTCATAATTCCACAGCACGCCATCAAGATATGATTCGGCCACAGATGAATGCATAGGATGAACGCGGGGATACCCATCACCGACTGGAATTCACGCAAACATTTGAACTTGTCAATTTACGTGTGAGTCACGACAGACTAGTTATCCCAGCGCGGTTAGAGAGACTAAATCCGCTATTCACCGCGCAGATAAGTGAAACACGCAATATAAATAAATCTTTTTCCATATGTATCACCACCACCACCACAACCACCACCACCAGAACCACCACCACCAAAAACAACAACATCAACAACAACAACAACAACAACAACAACAACAACAACAACAAGAATATTGCACGTACGCATGCTGATATAAACAAGAAACATGATAACCGTAACCATTGTACATATTTATGTAAAAATATTGTCCATAACGTACCTACTCTGACGATTGCCACCTCTACCACCGCTACCACCAGCACTGAAACTACTGCTACTGCTGCTACTGATGTTAATGCTGCTGCTGCTGCTGCTGCTGCTGCTGCTGCTGCTGCTGCTGCTACTACTACTACTCCTACTGCTACTCCTATTGTTGATGCTGCTACTGATGTTAATGCTGCTGCTGCTGCTGCTGCTGCTGCTACTACTACTACTCCTACTGCTACTCCTATTGTTGATGCTGCTACTGCCACTACTGCTACAGCTATTATTACTGCCGAAACTGGCGCTGCCGCTTCTGCTCCCACCACAACCTCTGCTCCTGTTTCTACTGTTAATACCACTACTACTGCTGCTGTTGCTACTGTTACCACTACTGCTGCTACTAATATTATTACTGCTGTTGCTGCTGCCGCTATTGCTGCTGCTGCTGCTGGGACAACTGCTGCTAATGCTAATGCTAGTGCTGATACAACTGTTGCTACTGCAACAACTACTGATGCTGCAGTTAATTTAACTAATGCAATGTCTATTTACCCGGAAAATGTTCCTGATACCCTCCACCCCGATGTAAATACGTTTGTCGACCCAAATAGCGACCAATATAATGGCCCTATAAGGAATACGTTGCCCAGTTTATTGCATATTGCATGCCTAAATGTTTGCGGTATTAGATCGAAAAATACAATTCCCGGAATTTCACAGCTTTGTAAATGCGCATGATATTATCTGTTTGAACGAATTAAAAATAAATCAAACAGACCACGTGTCTATAGTAAACTACGATTTGCTAGTCAAACTAAGAAAAGGGACTGGCTCCTCTGGTGGACTAGGTTTATTGGTCAAAAGCAGTCTTGCAAAATATATTCATATCACAGATACAGATACAGATAATGATTTCGTCATGTGGATACATATAAAAAAGGACATCGTTTGTAATAACAAAGACATACTAATAGGCATTGTATATATACCACCAGAATCGTCCAAATATTACTCAAACGAAACGTTTGACAAAATTGAACAAGATTATCTAATTCTTAGCAGTAAGTATGAATTTGTGTAGTTTAGTTGGAGATTTTAATGCAAAAACTGAATCACATCGTGATTATGAAATGTATGATAAGTTTACAATCCAGCAGTTTAGAGTAGACGATTGGGCAATGGAAGAACTCCAAAAATTGTCATTCAATGGGTTCCCTATAGAAAGACACAGCCAATGTCAAACACTACTGAACGGCAATGGTCGAAAGTTATTGCAGCTGTGCAAAAATCTCTGCGTCTTCATTATAAATGGCAGACTAGGTAAAGATGCGACAATGGGCAAAGCGACCTGTAGACATGGAACTGTATTAGATTATATGATAGCAAATAGGAAATTTATTGAAATAATACAAGAATTTGAGGTATACGACTATGACCAGCTAATTTCGGACACACTGCGCACTTCACATAGGTATACACCGCAGCGACGACGACGACGACGACGACGACGACGACAACAACAACAACAACAACAACAACAACGATAATAATAATAATAATAATAATAATAATAATAATAATAATAATAATAATAATAATAATAAACACCAGGCGAACACCAACAAACGAATACACTGGGTTCCACATAAAAAAGAAATGTTTGTGCAAAACCTAAGCTCTGATACGCTTAAGCAAATTAAGACAAAACTAAGCCAGATAGAATTAGCTGACCAGGAAGATATCAACGTAATAATGAATATGATAAGCGATCTGTTTATTGACAGTGCGCAAAAGACATTCGGCAAGAAAAACGTCTACCAAGGTAGACGTAAAATTAATAACCAACCGTGGTTCGGCAAAGAATGCTCCCAGAAACGCCAATTATACCACACAGCACGAAAAGGATATAATCTTAACAAAACTGAAAACAACTATCAAAGACTTAAAGAGGCTAGCAACCAGTACAAACGAGCAGTTAGGCGGTACTCGCAAGACATGCGCCAACAACTACACACAAAGCTGCGCAACCTACACAAAACGGACACAAAATCCTTCTGGAAGTTAGTTAACAGTAAACACAAGAAAACTGACGATACACGAATCGAGATAGATAAGCTCTTCGAATACTATAAGTCAGTCAATGAATCTACGGAAACAGACGGCATAAGCCCTGAAATTGAAATTCCCGACTGTAAGGAACTCGATGTACCTATTACGCAAAACGAAATCGCTGAAGAAATCAAACGTTTGAAACAAGGGAAGGCAGGGGGAGTTGACCAATTAAGTAATGAATATATTAAAGCTACTGTAGACCTAATGATTCATATCTATGAGAAACTCTTTAACTTAATCTTAGACAGCGGTTGTATGCCTGAAGTGTGGTTAATAGGAAAAATAATCCCTATATATAAAAATAAGGGAAGCCCAGCAGAACCGAGAAATTATCGCCCAATAACATTGCTTAGCTGTATGGGAAAGCTGTTCACCTCGATATTAAACAAAAGACTAAATAAATATTCAGAAAAGTATGAAATTATCTCTGAATCGCAAACCGGTTTTAGAAAAGGAAAGTCTACACTAGATAATATTTTTTCTCTGTATTTAATAAAAAGAACTGTTATTCGCGCAAAGGAAGAAACTCTATTGTTGCTTCATCGACTTTCGACAGGCATATCATACAGTGTGGAGGCAGTGCCTTTGGAATAAGCTTATTAAAACTAACATAACTGGAAAATGCCTTACTGTTATATATAGCATGTACAAGTCAATTAAGTCATTCGTCGCATACAATAATATTGACTCAGACTACTTTGTGTGCAACACTGGTGTTAGACAAGGAGAATATTTATCTCCCTTTTTATTTTCAATCTTTTTGAACGATCTAGAAGAATATTTAACAGAACACGGAATATCCGGTCTTAGCTCATTAACCCAACAGGCAGAATTCTACTTAAATCTATTTCTTTACCTTGCAATACTGCTATATGCAGACGACACAATACTCATGGCGGATTCTCCTACGGCACTGCAACGCGCCTTAAATGTCTTTTACGACTATTGTACTGCCTGGAAACTGCATGTTAACACAGCAAAAACTAAAGTCATGATAATTTCCAAACGTAAGCAGCGGACAGAATTACATTTTAAAATTGGAGAGCACCCTATCGAGATTGTGGATGAATTTATTTATTTAGGTGTCTGTCTCAGACAAAACGGAAGCTTTGTTAGCTGTAGGACTCGGAACGTTAAACAGGCAACCAAAGCCACTTTCTCTTTACTAAGTAAAATAAAAGAGCATGACATCCCAATAGACTTACAAAATTATTTATTCGACACAATGATAACACCTATCTTACTGTATGCCTCGGAAGTGTGGGGATTCGAAAATGATCGCCAGATAGAAACTTGCCAAACAAAATTCTTTAAAAATGCATTACACCGTAAGAAATCCACACCAAATGTAATGATATATGGCGAATTGGGCCGACTGTCACTCAATATAACTATAAAATGTAATATGCTCAGGTTCTGGGCGGGGTTGGTAAACGCTGGGTATGGAAAACTGTCATCAACACTGTACTACTTAGCATTAGAATTCTCAAGAGAACGAAATATTGAAATCAAATGGATTAAAACCATCAAATTCATTCTAGAAATAACTGGTCAGGAGGAAATAAACACCGCACAAGTAATCACCAAAACAAAAAGAGTCCTCGAACAACAATATACCGATGAGTGGAAAGCAACCATAAACCAGTCGTCACGTCTGACATTCTATAAACAGATCAAAGAGAATATAGTTTTTGAGAAATATTTAAAAATCCTACCGTACCGAGAAGCTCTTATCTTATGTCATTTCTAAACACTAGCGATTGAATCCAAAAGATGGCTAGGTATTGACAGATCAGAAAGATTGTGTTCTGAATACAACTGCATAGAAGGTGAGATGCATTTTCTTTTCTCATGTTCTAAATTCAATAGACAAAGGAAGAGATTCATACCACGATTCTATACAGAAAACCCTAATACCGAGAAAACTAAAGGATTGTTTGCAATATGCAATAAACCGCTCCTTATCAAACTCTCCAAATACTTGTTAGCATCAAAAAAATTAAACAGCTATAGACTAATTCATCCATCTTCTCACCGAATCATACACCCGAGTTATCTATCAACCCAAGTATCCATCGTCATCATTGTTAAAGCGATGCTAATCTCATCTCAAATGCGATAGATTGTACGATAGATTATAGTTTATGGATTCCATATCATTCACATCCTGTTACATTCCCTTACATGTATCACAATCATTTGCTTTGTAACATGGTGTAAACATTGAACAGTGAGCACCGTGATTTTGTTTACTCAAGCGATAGTGTATGGTGTCCTGTAAGCGCCAAAGCATTACATTCTTTATTATGCAAATCATCTTGGTGAATATTTTGGGGATAATTTGATTGGAAGTTGTCATTGCCTATGGCAGTAACGGCTTCCGGTCAAATTGGTCTCAGAATAGTCATCAGCTTACTTGTATGATTGTTTTCATATCATATTGCCAAATTATATGTGACACCGCTATGACTGAGCGTATTGACCAAGGCAGATACGCTAGTTTTTCCTTCTGATTGGTTGAAAAGTAAGGCATGACAGCCACCATAGGCTTCGGAAATGTACCAACGTTTAAACTACTCAAGCCTGAATAGCTTTCTTTAGCGGCATGATAATAAGCTTAATATTATAGTATAGTTTACGAATGACGTGTTAGATCAGCTGAACAACTATTATATGAAGTTAGTTCTCCTTTAATACTGTCTGAAACACTGCAGGGGCAAGTGGCCCAAAATAGTTAATAAATTGATTATTGTTGTTATCATTATTATGTAAGCGATCCCACTGTCGTAGGCCTCGTCGGCAGCGCGGCGGAGATGGTATAATAATAATAATAATAATAATAATAATAATAATAATAATAATAATATTGTATTTCTACCGCCATTGTCAATGTACAAATAATCCTCATATGCCGTTGTCACGGCCTGAGTGTAATAAAGAAAATACGATACGAAAATACAAAGATTGAAGTGTGGGGGAGCTACCCCCCTTTTCGCCAATCTCTTCGCAGAGATAATCGTGTCGATATTGGAAATATGCAGGACGGATTGCTGACAGATAGACCTACAGTTAAGCCTACCTGTATGTAGGTTTATGTTGCGATATTTTTTCATCAATTAGCGTATGTTTTCATGCCATATCTCAGGAAATTCTTTCAATCACGAAATTTAACAGTGAGAACAAGTGTAGAAGCTCGGTTAAGGTCACCGCTAAGTGTAGATTTTGTCTGATTATATTAATCATGTTATCATATGTGGCTATAGCCATGATTTGCCCTGAATCGTGCATTATGCGTCTGTGCCATCTCCAAAATATCTCCATCCGCTTTCTGTGGATTTTGACATATACATGTTGACGATTTTTTTAAATTATAAAGCCATATCATCTCACAGATGTATGGTAATTTTCAGTCCGAGTCGTTAGGATAGCTTAGGATCAGCGATTTATTATATATGACAAATATATATATAACTCTATAGGGGAGTAGAGTACATGTAGGGATGTAGGGTTGTTAGAGCACATGCCCTCCCGCCGTATCTTCCAAAATAAGCCCTATTTGATGAATCAGAACGTGTTTGACATCATATCAATCCCCGTATCATTAGCTGGATTGAGATATAAAAATAAACCAGATTGGTCATGCGGTTCCAGAAATATCACCATTTACAATCAGTTTCAGCAATATCAAAGTTCTACCCCTAGCTCGTGTTTGTCCGAGTAAGTATAGGTCAATGCTCTTGCGTATTAACAGTGTCGTAGATTTAAAGCTGTGTGTGTGTGTGTGCGTGCGTGCGTGCGTGCGTGCGTGCGTGCGTGCGTGCGTGCGTGCGTGCGTGCGTGCGTGCGTGCGTGCGTGCGTGCGTGCGTGCGTGCGTGCGCGCGTGCGCGTGTGTGTGTGTGCGCGCGCGCGTGCGTGCGTGCGTGTGTGCGTCCGTGTGTGTGTGTGAGTTGGGGGAGAATGCGAAATGGGGTGATCACATTAGGAAAAAAGGTTAGATGTTCTGAAAAGATATCTCCTGCATTATGAGCGAGCAAAATGTACATTTACTGTGCTTGCAAATTATATCTAATTTTATTTTTTTAAAACGTTAGCATGATAAATTGATAGCTGATGTTCATTATCAGGATATTGCAGCTGAAAGGTGTTGCTGTCATAGATAGCAACACCTTTCAGCTGCAACATTCTCAAAATGAACACCAGTATTTCTGCAAACATTTGATAAATATTTGTATGCATGTCCAGTAGGACAAGGGTTAAATGTTTTTATTTTGAGTAATTTAAAATATGTATGTACACAAAAGAAAACTAATTTACAATAATGATAAATAACAAATTGTCAATCATTATTTTTTTTTAAAACAGGGCCACAACTCTGGTTTTAATAGGTGTATCCATTTCATTTTCATAACTCAAATAGATATTACCAAAAGGAACATATCTTCCAAATTTGCTTTTAATCCTTTAACAAATGGCAAAACGTGCCACTATTGTGATGGACAGACGACGGACAGACGATGGAAAAATCGCCATCGTATATGCTCACCCAGGTGAGCTAACAAACAACAGAAAAATATAACAATAAACAGTACTACAGTCAAACCTGTCTTCAATGACTGCCTTATGGCGCACCAAGAAATGTTCACACAAAAACAGATGGTCTCTTAATACAAATTAGCAAATTCTATTACAAAGCTGATCCTGAATCCACTTTATAGATCTATAGATGTAATACTAGAAGTAATTTCCATAAATCAAACCCCCCCCCCTCCCCCATGTTTTACGTCCCTGCTTATTAATGGCATCATCACTGTTAAAGAATTAACTAGCGCAATGGCACTTTGAATAGGTCAACAGTTGTTATAAATAATATCGGTATCGGTGAGATTGTTTGCTATTTTATTATAGGCCTATAGGGTTTTTCCTCGCGAAATCATTACGTCTCTATTTTTAAAACGGGGAAAATCAAGACAGCTAGTTGCGTGATACAGTAAATACATGTGTCTTATCAGTCAGACCGGCAATTAGCATTACCTTGCATTAATCGTCGTTATCGTCTAAATAATAATAATGGTAGGCTGGAATATATTCCATTTTCACTTCATACACGGTAAATATTGATCGCAATGCCTTATTTACCGCTTTCTTACCGTGTTTGAACCATTATTCGTGCATCAAAAGCCTACCGTAAAAAGGGGTTATTTCGTAAGATTTTAGCACATTTTTATGTGCACGCTAGTTATGCCTTCTTTTTTCTAACTAGCATGCTGGTGTTTAGAGCACTTAGGGTTCAGTGAATAAGAAAACAATATTTTGAAATTGATCCGTTGTCTGGGTACTCGGGTATAGACGTCAGTTTCTTTGGGTGGTGAAATAACCCCAATAACCGGTTATTTCGCCACTCAAGTAAGTCTGAATGTAATGATCAAGTTAACCATGCTATACCGAACCATCGCCACTTTTATTGAGTTTAGACAAAATTACAAAAAGTATTCATTCCTTTTGCCAATGAATGCAACTGAAAATGGCCTTTAGTTACAGCTTCATTTCGATGGTATACCTAACGTGCCATGAACTTCTGCATGAACAAAGTTAATAGCTTAGTTATTACAAGTTCCCAGTTTAATCGTCGCATGTCATTAGCTCCGCCATGACAACGTTTACAAAGAAGGGCTCATATTTGTGACAACATTAATTGTATTAGTTGAGGTATTGGAAACATTGAACGCAATCGTTTCCAGTGTAAACGTAATACAACACAACACTCTGTACACACATCCTCCTCCACATTACCAGACACATCAATCACAGCGCTATTGGAAAAGCTACTAGGACCTACTGTTCCTGGTTGATCTTCAGCCTCGCCTGATGAAAGGATCGTGGTGGTCTGTCCTGCTAAAGCTCTCATCTAGCTGCACCCCCTACACCGCCCCTCCCACCCCCTAACCCCACCCACTTTGGTTTGGTTGGTGATGTTGAGGTTGACCGTCCTCTCATCTTTTTTAGTATATCAATAACCTTTCCATTGATGGCTGTAGTCGTATCCTAAGATTCCTGACATGGGAGGCGTTTCAGGGCAGCTACGCTGACAAATGGCACCAACACATTCCGTTCAAAGCTGATTTGAGACATGTTCATTTGAAAGTTGATTTAAGATTCGATTAAGCTAGTGGCGAAGTTACTTCACATGGTGGCAGATTTACACACTAAAATTTCGGTAACAAAATCAGCGATTGCAGACCCTCGGCCTCATTCCTTTTGTCACACTGTAATCATTTTCTTGATTTCTCGGATTTCAGCGATTTTCCAGATGTTTCGACTCACTCGTGATATTGTATAATCTAATGTACGGTTACACCATCTGTTGTGTTCAAATTTGAGCCAAATTGGATGAGTAGTATTGGAGATATCCAGGTATACGGAATTCGATCAGAACAGATCGGGGTATATGGATAAGGGTCAACGTATGGAAATCCTATCACACGTAAAGCTCCTTGGTTGTATTAAAGCTTGAAACAAATCGGACGATTGGTTTCTGATGTTGATCCCGAAATTGATCCGATCCAGTTCCAGGTTTTCCTATCCGGATCAGGGTTAGCGTCTGGAAATCCTCTTACATGTTAAGTTCATTTGGTGTGTTAAGATTTGAACCAACCTGACGGGTATTTTACGAGATATTTCCAAGATATCCATATAGATCCGGAAACGGATCTGATCTGGATCTGGCTTTTTCAATCTGGATCATGACTAATATCTGGAAATCATATTATACTCCAACACCCTTTCTTGTGTTAAAACTTGAGCCCAATCTGATAAGTAGTTTTTGAAGTGCAACTCCGGACGCACAGACAGACAGACAGACAGACAGACAGACAGACAGACAGACAGACAGACAGACAGAGAGACAGACAGACAGACAGACAGACAGACAGACAGACAGACAGACAGACAGACAGACAGACAGACAGACAGACAGACAGACAGACAGACAGACAGACAGACAGACAGACAGACAGACAGACAGACAGACAGACAGACACATACACACAGACACACCGACCTGATTGCAATACCCTGTTCCCCTTATGGGTTGAGGGTAATTATATGCGCCATTCATGCTCTACTAAGTAGCTGACTAATAATTATTAGTTTGGTTGGTGTATATCGAGTTGCTCATTCGAGGTCCCATTCATGACATATCTAGGCTGGGTTTGGTTATTTCAGTTTATTACTCGTCACTACCTCTGTTTTAATACTGATACCCATTTTCTCCTTGGTGGAGAGCGAAGAAGATTGCCCCTGTTTCCAACGATTTGCGAGATCTGTAATTCACGGAAATTTGAACCTGACTGTCTCACAGCTGTGTATGTACATAAAATAGTGTCAATGTTGAAATTGATCAGGTGACCTGGGTCAAGTTCGACTGGCTAAGCATAGTTGCTATGCCCAGTCGAACGATGGATAGTTAGCTATATTTCACTGGCACCCGTTTCCCCATTAAATTAGAATTGGAGGAAACGTGGAGCCGTGTACCAGTCGCGACTAACTATTTCTGCCGTCTGTTGTGGGGTCCTGTGAAAATGGGTTACTTTTGTCCGCTAAGATGTCAAAAGCTTCCATATAATATAAAGCCGGAAGAAACTGGGCCTTGGGAACATTGATTTACCATAGGACACCATAATTCCACCACACTTAGATAGTTTAGGGAAATATTACCACGTTTGTGTGCATTTAACCGCACGGGAAGTGAAAACCATCCGCTATTTTGGATTTTACGACAATCTCATACTAACCATTTGAAGCCCATCGTACTAACATACGCCCACTCACATACCTACCCTGCAGCTGAGAGTGAGGGCGAGACCCGTGCAATAGGATGATGTTTGGAATCGTGATCGGGTGCTCGGTCCACTATAGTTGACTAGCTAGTTAACTATTTCAAGTTTAACTGGGCTCTAGTTAGGAATAGCTAACTATGGTTAGCCAGTCGAAGTTGACCATGGGTGAAATAAAGCTTAACTGCCCTGTTTTCCTAACCAGTGTCAAACCACGGTCAAACCATGGTTTGTCCATGAATTGATCATGGCAAGCGATCATTGGTCATGCATATTAAATCGCAGCACAGTCAGACCATGGTCGACCATGATCAACAAATTTCTCATGACCATGATAAAACTATGTTTGACAGTCGGCGCTATGCAGAAAAAAGGAATACACGGTTTAAATGGACAGAGAAGATAAAAGCAATCCTAACATTAACAGGTTGTGCAGAAGGATTTGTGAAAGACAACATAAATAAAACACAATTAACTAATCAGGTACAAACAGTTACGGTTTAGAAAATCAATTTAAAGAGAAATGTAGAACTGACATCAGCGAGTCAAGTCGGTTATCATTCTATAACAAAATAAAAAACGATGTAAATTTGGAACGATACTTCACAATTCGACCCCATCGTGATGCTATAACAATTCCACCCCCACTGTGATGCTATAACGTTATACCATTTTAGAACGCTAAATCACAAATTAAATATTGAGACTATGAGGTGGACGGGAACGGAAAGAAGCGAACGTTTTTGTGATATATGTAACTGTGTAGCGGATGAACTGCGCTTTATTTTTTCATGTCCCAAATATAATACAGAAAGACAACAATATATCCCTGAGTACTACACTACCAATCACACAATAGAAAAAACAAAAGGGCTCCTTTCAATATGCAACAGGCATGTGCTAAGAAACCTCTGTAAATACCTTATCAATGCGAAGAAAAAGATATCACTCATGATTTTGAACCGCATACAACTGAATTAAACGTACACAATGCTAATGTGATAACAAACTATACATAGAATTTATGAGAAATATTGTTACTCTGTTACATCTTAATGCTATAATGCGAACAAATATGAAATGTATAATTTATATCTACCGCCAACATATTAATTGTAACATATTTTCCCTCATATGCTTTATGTAAAGCCTGAGTGAATAAAACGTGAACATGAACATGGCGGACCCAGGAATTTGGCAGATGAGGGGTACAGCCAACGAAAAGATGGGTGTGTCCAGAAGGGGTGTCACTATACCGCCGGTTGCAGAGAGTGGGAGGGGCGTTTCGGCCTCAGCCATCATGGAACTGTAAGGAATGTAGATGCTATTCACTTCTGACGATAATATTAGTTGAAATGTTACTTGGATATCTGTATGTGCTGGGAAGAGACAGGGTACATAAGGTGCGGCAGGGTACCAATGACGTGGGAGGGGCATGTCCTTCACCCCTCCCCACCCCCTCTGGATTCAGAACTGTCCGGTGTACATGTATACATCACATGCTTAATGTTACAAATCTAGCAACATCATTGGTCATGGGCATTCTGTCGCTTAGCGCAAGCGAATAAAAGACTTGCCTTCTATTTTAGAGCAGCGCGACTCGTAGTCGTGCGTTGACCAACCCACCCCGAGCATTGGTACCCTGCCGCAACTCGTGTGCCATTTCTCCTCCCAACACCTACACATTTTCGAGTAAAATTTCAACTAAAATTAACTCCAGAATTTAGTGCACAAGATAGGCCTACATGTCCGGTGCGGTTACATACGCAGGCACACATGATAGGCATGCATGCCTTGTGTGGTGACATACGCAGGTACACATGATAGGCCTGCGTGTCCTGTGTGGTTGCATACGCAGGCACACATGATAGGCTTACATGTCATGTGCGGTTACATACGCAGGCACACATGATAGGCATGCGTGTCCTGTGTGGTTACATACGCAGGCGCACATGATAGGCCTACATGGCATGTGCGGTTACATACGCAGGTACATATGATAGGCCTACATGTCCCGTGTGTTTACATACACAGGCACACATGATAGGCTTGCGTGACCTGTGTGGTTACATACGCAGGCACACATGATAGGCCTACATGTCCTGTGCGGTTACATATGCACGCACATATGATAGGCCTACATGTCCTGTGTGGTTACATACGCACGCACATATGATAGGCCTACATGTCCTGCGTGGTTACATACGTGTGTATACGATAAACCTCATGTGCAGTTGCACAGATGTGTATATGATAGCCCCCCCCCACCCCCGTCCCCTGTGCGGTTGCATACGTGCATATCAGAATCAGAATATTTTATTGGCACAAAATCTATAAACGAATAGACATAGCCTAACATACAGACCAAAAAAAATTAACATATATGTACAAGACAAAATGGAGTATACACTAAAATTATCTATACAAATATCATATACGATTGACCTACGTCTCCTGTGCTGTTACATACTGCGCACATACGATTGACCTACGTCTCCTGTGCGGTTACATACTGCGCACATACGATTGACCTACGTCTCCTGTGCGGTTACATACTGCGCACATACGATTGACCTACGTCTCCTGTGCGGTTACTTACTGCGCACATACGATTGACCTACTTCTCCTGTGCGGTTACTTACTGCGCACATATGATTGACCTACGTCTCCTGTGCGGTTACATACTGCGCACATACGATTGACCTACGTCTCCTGTGCGGTTACTTACTGCGCACATATGATTGACCTACGTCTCCTGTGCGGTTACTTACTGCGCACATACGATTGACCTACTTCTCCTGTGCGGTTACTTACTGCGCACATATGATTGACCTACGTCTCCTGTGCGGTTACATACTGCGCACATACGATTGACCTACGTCTCCTGTGCGGTTACTTACTGCGCACATATGATTGACCTACGTCTCCTGTGCGGTTACATACTGCGCACATACGATTGACCTACGTGCATATACGATAAGCCTCCTGTGCTTACACACAGGTGTATATGATAGCCCCCCCTCACCCCCCCCCCCCCTCACGTGCCCAAACCCCGTAGTATTAAGCACTGACTCTATACTGTTAACCCACGTGTATGGTGCTCGATCTATTGTATAGTTATCATACATATATTTGTAGATCTTATACAATAGTTTATTACGATTTCCCATTACAAATGATGCCCAAAAGTGTAACATTTTACATTGGAATCTTATCTGCATGGGGTATCTTCCCAATTCGCCATATACCATGTATAATGGGGTTGTTTTTTTAACTTTCAACATAAATTTAAAAAATTCTTAATGGATACCTTCTAATATTTTGGTATTTTCAAAGCCCCATATCTCACTGGCATATTTTGCTATTGGTGATATTGTTGCATCGAACAATTGGAGTTTACAGTCTATTGTCAGATCTAAATTGGTGATGCGCCGAGGTAGGCGGTACATAGCTTTTCTACATTGGTCTCTAAGGTGTTTAATTGCATCTGTAAATTTAGCGTTTCGGGTGAAGTATATACTTAAGTATTTATATGTATTTACAATTTCTATTTGGGTATTTTGCATATTAAAACTAAGCAATCTTATAAGACGCATGGTGCCGCCAAATACAACGATTTTAGTTTTTTCTGCATTTATTTTTAGGTTCCATTGATTACAGTATTGGCAGTACTCGTCGAGCATATTTTGTAAGTCTTGTTTTTTCTCTGCAATAATGGTTGTGTCATCAGTATAAAGTAGAACCAGCAGTTTTAAGTGTAAAATGGCGTTATTTTTTATTTCTACTCCTGTGCAATTTTTGCTGCCTGTCTCTTGTCGCACACCCCAGTTACACACTAATGTGTTAAACATCATATTATTTAGCAGAATTTTAGACTTATGTTTTCATACATATTTTTAATTACATTTAGTATTTTACTGTTTATTTTATTTTCTAACAATTTCCTCCCCCCCCCCCCACAGGGCCGCCCTCCAGATTGTATCAAATGCCTTAGCTAGGTCTATGAACGCACAGTACAGTACTTTCTTTGCGTGTGCACATATTTTAATTATTGAATGGAGACTCAAAATGTGGTCGGATGTGGAGTACCCTTATCTAAAACCAGCCTGATTCTCTTTTAAGATGTTTTCCTCTTCACTATATTTAGTCATTCTTATGTTGAGTGTAGAGGTAAAGAGCTTTCCTAAACAGCTAACGAGCGTTATTGGTCTATAATTGTTTGGCCTCAGCTCTACTCCCTTTATCTTTATAGATGGGTATGATCACGCCCTCTGTCCAGACCTCTGGTACATAGCCACTATCTAAGACATCATTAAATAGTTTGCAGTAAATTGGAACCATCGCCTGCTGTGTTGTTTTAATATACTCATTTAGCACATCATCGACCGCTGGGGCCTTACCGCTTTTTAGATTTCTAATAGATTTAAGAATTTCTTCGTCGGTGAATTTTCTATTTAAAGTGATGTTTTCAGGATGAGTGTCTTGACTATTGCTATATATTCCTGATATTGCTTCCTTCTCGTTTATTTCTTGAAAGTACTTAAACATATCATCGATGCGAACAGGACATGGGGTTATTTTCCAATATGTGTTTGGGTCCCTACGGTTTAAATTCATAATCTTATGTTTTGTTTTTTCCTTGTGTCTCAGTATTGCATAGTATTTGTATAAGTTTTGCTGGCTTCTATCATATCATTTCTGGAGGTTTCTGTTTTAACTAGATGGTTTGTATACCTAGCTCTATGGTACTTTTCTCGCACCTTTTTAGTCAGGTGTGTACCAGGGTCGCTGGATTTTGGAAGTTTTTAATTTAGGCATGGCACAATTTCGGGGGTTTTCTCCAAATGTTTTTATAGCCGTTGTTCTGAACAGTTATATTTCCTACTGTTTGGTTAACGCTTTTCAGGCTAATTGCTGTCGTATTTATGGACCGTTTTAATTCAGCAGGTGCCGGGTTGTCAAGAAAATTTTTGGCAAATTGGTTCACTTTATCGGGTATCCAACGAGCTGGTTGTACTTTGTCAATTTTATAATTTTTGCCATCTGATGCCAGAGTTTTCATCGGAGATATGTTACTGGTGGTCTTATTTGGGAATCGATATGATACTACTAATGCACAATGTACGAAAGACGTGAACACTGTGGTCGACGTGATGACCAGGCCTTGCACTGGTCAGGTCAGTTCGCCAAATATTAGCTCCGCATATGTTCGCCTATTTCAAGTGTTTCTAGTGCGAGTTAGAAAATAATGTTTATACCAGCGTATTTCTAACTGTACGGTGCTTATAAATGTGTAATTGTTTCGTATAAATTTTTTATATTTTGTGAGATATAAGTAGATATAATGTAGTAAATTTCAAATTTTCGTCAATTTTAGCTAAGCAATAAACAATGCATTAGTGATTGTTGCGCATTTTCTGGCGCATGTTGTTTTAACGCCAGACATAGCTGCGCCAGTTAATCTTTTAACAATGCTTCGTTAGGCCGAATACGTACTGCCTGGGTGACCAGGAGTGTTAATGTACGAAAGAAAATGGCGGATTCCGAACCCTTGTGTTTATCTTTATTGACTGAAAATGTAGAATTAAGGGAAAATAACACCAGTATAGATTTTCAAACCACCAAATGTGACGACAATGAACACTTTACAATTAAATATAACACTTACTCTATAACTGTAACATTGAAAACTGTACCCGCGATTTATAAATGGATTAATAAATGTGAGCAAATATATGGTGAGGGTACAAAGAAAGGGAATAATGGATTAATTTTCCGCGTAAATAAACATATTTCAGGCGGTAATGCGTGCAATGTAACAGTCACATTATATGCAACAACTTTTGTAATCCATGTACAAGGATCAGATTGCTACGATTGGATCCTGAAGGATTTTATGTCGTTAGCCAATATTATTTATTCAGACAGTGATAGAGTTGATGGAGCTGCAGAGGTAGCCGATGATGTAAGTGATGTTGAGGACCCAAGCGTTAACATGGTAGATGTAGCCGAAAATGTGAACAAAGTAGATGCGGTAGATGTATCCACTGATATGAAATCTGTAGGAGTTGTTGCGGATGATGTGTGTGTTGTTGATGATGTAGGCATAGCGGGTGGTGAACTATCAGTCTTAGTGCAGAATACACCCGAACTCTTCACGCCCGAGGTAACTAGTGACTCTGGTGACTCTGGTGACTCTGGTGAACATTGAACTCGCTGCCCAGGTGATGCAGTTAAACAAACTGCTCCTCGAAAAGGAGGAACGAATTCACGAACTAACCACGGAAAATCAGCGTTTGGAAGACAAACTAGCGGTATCGACCGAATATGCAAAAACAACACGGGATATGTGTGTAGGAACAGAAGGACGTACTTTAAACAACAGTGACTGTGATGTTGCTGCAACACAAGGAAATAATGTACTAAAGGGCCATGAGAAAGATGAACAGCCTCTCAGTAAAACGCGAAAAGATGAAGAGAACTCAGAGAAAGCAGTCCCGTGTGTGAATATGACTGAAAATGACGCGCGTAGGCAAACCATGGTTAAAGAAGTCGTGACACAGTGCAATAATAAACGGGAAGTGCGAGTTCATCAGCAGAAAGAACAGAAGTCCATCTCCGTAGTCACCAACGCCAAGAAGCCGATTAACCACTATACTGCGGATCCTACTAAGGAAACTTTGATTATTGGATCGTCAATTATCAAAGGTATAAATGAGAGCGGGCTCCATGCGTCAGTGCAGGTTATGTGTATCAGGGGAGCGAAGATTCAAACTATCCGTGACATCCTATATTCAATCGAACTCATGAACTATAAAAATGTGGTAGTGATGGCATGGACTAATAACTCAGACGGTGACCTGTGTGAGGCAATGAGTGAATTAGACGAATTAGTGCGAGATATTCACAGTTTAGCGCCCCATTGTCAAGTCTATATTTGTGAACTGGTGCCACGCGCGGACAATCCACGACGACAGAAATTCGTCGCCAGATTCAATCGCCACATAGACGTACGGGCTCTATTTTTAGACTTCACCGTTATAGAAACATCCGGACATTTCTACTCAAAGAACCGACCAGGAACTATAGAAAACTCGCTGTACTACGCGGATAAACTACACATAAACAGGACCGGAGCCTCAGTACTGGTACATTGTATTAATGACTATGTACAGATCGTCGTTTCGGCCAGTTGCAAGAACTGTGGAGAACCTAACCATAAGTCATTCATGTGTCGCCACGGCCAACCAGTGAGATGTTACACATGCCACGCCCATGGCCACAAGTCCAACAGGTGTCCGGGGCGCTAGGAGTCTGGCCAAGAAGAAGTGCCAACGGGTGACACGTATTTTAAGGTAAGATCAAATTCCTTGCCTACAAACTCACATGATAATAAATATAATCATAATAGTATTGTTGACAATGTTTATAATGTGGTCGTCAGCAACAGATATGATCTCTTAACTATCATCGAAAACATTCACAATGTAATTACACCATTTACTACTGCACCAGTCTATGCATCCGATTCAACCGTCTCAATGACGCATGTTTCTTCTACTGTCTTTAATATAGCTACCACTATTACTACTGCTACTGCCTCCGATACTACTGCTACAGCTTACCCTAAAGCGAAACATCCTTGTGCTAACACAAACAATATAATAGAAGATAAATTATTTACTCGTGCTACTGTTAGTGCTAGCATAATAAATGCAATCGATAGTGCTAAAGATAATGAATATATTGATAGCATTGCATGTGCTGCTGCTACTGGTGGTGATGATGATGATGATGATGATGATGATGATGATGATGATGATGATAATAATATTAATAATAATGATGATGATGATGATGATGATGATGATGATGATGATGATGATGATGATGATAATAATAAAGTAAATTTTTTCAATTTTATTAATATTATACGGTATTGTGGTGGAACAAGCAATAATAATTTTTCACACACACATTCCAGTAATAACGTCCTCTCTGATGTGGACCAATGGGTATGTAGCAAGAAGTTTATAAAAACTAGTAAAACGCCTTGATTTCCCATCATTTAACTCAAAGGAAAAAGGTATACGCATTGGACATTGGAATATTGAACACTTAATGCCTAAATTAAGCCAATTAAAAATAATTATGGAGAAAACCACACAAGAAATTGAAATATTTGGTATAACAGAAACGTATATAAGCGCCGTCGTCGCCGACAATTTAATAGATATTCACGGTTATAATGTTGAGAGGAAAGATAGACCGAACAATGTAGGAGGTGGGATTGTAATATACATAGCCGAAAATCAGTCACATCGTAGGAGACTCGACTTAGAATCACCGAATACAGAGGCATTATGGATCGAGGTTACGCCCTTTAAATCGAAATCATTTTTATTATGTTGCGTTTATAGACCTCCAAATTCTCCCGTTAGCTGGATCGACGATTTTGAAGCCCTACTTGAACCTGCATACTCAGATAACACGGATATAATTCTAATCGGCGACTTTAATTTTGATTTTCTAAAAGCAGTCACGCCAAAATGGCTATCAGTAATGGAGTTATTTCATCTTGAACAATTAGGCAATAGCGCAACTAGAATTACGGACAAAACAGCTACCCTAATAAATAGACCATATATACGTTACAGAGAGAAACAAATTTACGTCAGTAAGCGTAGGAGATTTAGGATCAAGTGATCACTATCCCGTTTTTGGTGCGCGACAAAACACCAGACAAAAATCACATAGTCATCACACTATAAAGTATAGATGCAGAAAAAAAAATTTCTTCAGAATCTTTCCGATTGCAACTGGGAGCTAATTGATTTGTTAAATGACCCAGATGAAGCGCTGCAGATATGGCAGGACGCATTTATAGGCATTCTAAATAAACACGCCCCTATTGTTGAGCGTAGAGTAAAGCGATTCTCTCAGCCAGGATGGATTACAGATGAAACTTTGAAGGCCATAAAGGACAGGGATTATGATAAGAAAGCTAAAGATATGATTAAATATAAAGAGTTGAAACGTAAGGTAATGTCGCTAATCGAATGATCTAAGAAAAACTACTTTAGCACAGCGTTGGCTGACAATAAAAAGAATCCTTCACATATATGGACAATAATGAAGAGTATTAATCCGAAACCTAACAAAATGCCATTGACTTTGCTTGATAGTGACAGTAATGAAATTAAAGACGTCGAAAAACATTGCGAAATGTTCAATCAGTATTTCACTACAATCGCGACAGATCTCGCAAATTCCATAAAGACGCCATCTCACAAAATTTCAGACGACATTAAAACGCATGTTAGAACGAAAATCCCGAGCGAAATTGAATTTACGATACCGAGAATAACTGTTAATAACGTTTACGAGGAACTTAGTCGGTTAAAAACAAATAAATCCGCGGGCCATCACGGATTGAATGCACATTTCTTAAAATTATCGGCACTAGTCATAGCGCCATCAATTACACGTATTATAAATATAAGTATTGATACAGGCGTGTTTCCAACAATGTGGAAATGCGATACGGTGAAACCGTTATACAAATCAGACAACAAAGGAGAGGTTAATAACTATAGACCAATATCGATTTTACCTGTTCTTTCCAAAATTATTGTACGACATATACATAATCATTTGTATACATTTCTTAGTAAATACAATTTATTGACTGAATCTCAGTCAGGTTTCCGTCAGAAGCATTCATGCGAAACTGCACTGCTTAAGCTAGTCGAAAAATGGAGATTTGCGATAGATAATGGTGATTATGTCGGCGCTATATTGATAGATTTTAAGAAAGCTTTTGATTTAGTTAATCCCGATATTTTACTAGAAAAGTTAGGCCTATGTCAATTTGATAAGCTTGCGTTAAAATGGTTTTCATCTTATTTAGAAAATAGAAAACAATATGTGTCAATTTCTGACAAAATTTCCGGACATCTACCGGTAACCGTAGGCGTACCTCAAGGTTCTGTATTGGGACCGCTCTTATTTATCATGTATGTAAACGATCTTCGTATGGGAATAACTAGTAATGTTGATATGTACTGCGATGATACGACGATGCACTGTAATTTTGAAAAACTTCCACAGATAACAGACCAACTGACTAGCGATATGTCTGTGATAGAAAATTGGTGTCAAAATAACAAAATGGTGTTAAATACGGAGAAAACAAAACTTTTAATGATAATCACTAAGCGTAAACAAGGGCAGATAAATCATGAGGAAATTAAGATACCAATATCTAATGGTGAACTAGTCATTGTAAATGAGGCGAAACTTTTAGGCGTACATATTAATGACACTCTTTCATGGGACCAGCACGTAAGAAAAATTTGCAGCAAAATAGCTTCACTTATCACTTCACTTATGTTAAAGAAAAATAAGCAATATATGAATGTTGATGAGCAAAACCTGTTTTACAAGGCATACATCCTTTCACACATTGATTACTGCTGTCTTGTCTATCACGCTGGCACGCCTACATTGTTAAATAAACTTGAAAAATTACAAAAGCGTGCAGCTCGAATAATATTAGAAGTCCCCTTTCGAACACCGTCAAAACAAATGTATGTAGAATTAAACTGGACTACCCTAACGCAAAGAATGACAATTAAAACAAATATTATGACATATAAATCATTAAACGACCTTGCACCGAAGTACATGAAAGATCTGTTCACATTTGTAGAAGACACGCATACAATGAATTTACGGTAAAAAACAAACGGTCAATTAAAGCCTCCAAAAATAAGAACGGATTACGGGGAAAACAGTTTTACATACACAGCAACAAAAATGTGGAATTCTTTAACTATTAATATTAAACATTCTCCGACACTCGGATCATTCATCGCAAATATGTGTGATTGTTTACCCGTATAATGATGATAATAATAATGTTTTCATTTTCTTCTGTTTTGCCCCCATTGCCCCGGAGATACGGTTACCCGTCTTCGCCGCGGAATCTCCTGCGATTTTCAACAATTAAGGACACGCCAGGAGTGGCCAAGTGTGACCACCTAAATCACCTCCACCAATAGCTTTGCTTAATTTACAGAGGACATTGAAAACGAATTGTGCCCAAAACAATAACAAAAGTAACTGATAATTACAGTGCCGGACAATCCAATATTATCATAATAAGTACTAGGAAGAACAATAACCCTGATCATTTAGCACAATAGAGATAAAACATACAAAAATGACCATTTGTTGATCAAGAGAGGCGTGTTCCCGAAAAGTGAGCAGCGGAATGAATGACTCAGAAACCGAGCCAGTCATTCCGGTGTCCAATTCTCGGAAACACTTCTCCCAGACCCGCAAATGGGCATCGGAACAGTAGTCCTGATAATTAGTAATAACAACCTAGTTATAACTGCAAATTAAAATCACTGAGAACAGTTATAATGTGTATATCCCGTTAGGTTAGCAATATGTTGAACAAAATTCCCATCTGCTGGCCAGCAGTAAACTGTTTTCGAGGGCTCCTCACTGGAATCATTGGCTCAGCAACTGAACCTGTCGTTGCAGTGATGAATCTTCGAGAAGAGTCTTCTCCTGGTCTACACATACACATCTTCTATTAAATTATATTTAACAATTGTTTATTTATAATCATTTGAATTAAATTAATGTCTGCTTTAAAGACAGTTAGAGCACTCTCCAGAGCATTGTCTGTTGGGAAGTGTCCATCTGCGGACCGAAAGGTCAACTGCTCTTTGAGGGTTTACCACTGGAATGACTGGTTCACTGACTGATCCTCTCATTCGGGTCATACATTTTCAGGAGGAGTGTTCTTTTGGTCTGTATATGATCATTTCCGAGCAATGTAATGCTAATAGTTATTTGTGTTATCATTTATAAAGGCTCTCTCGTTTGCACTCTCTCTCTCTCTCTCTCTCTCTCTCTCTCTCTCTCTCTCTCTCTCTCTCTCTCTCTCTCTCTCTCTCTCTCTCTAGCTTTTATCCTACATTATGAAGTGCTATGTCAAATTTGGTGATTCTTCCGCTCTTTGACCCTTAAATGCACAAGCCTAGAAACAAGTCCATAAAATCGGCTAGAGAAATGACCATTTGCAGTCCAGAGGACTATTTTATGACAGGAATGACAGGCGCGATAATCGAGCCAGTCTTTCCGGTGGTAAATTTCCAAGAATGGCATTGTCTTGCTCTGGAAATGGACATTTCACAATAGATAGACCTAATCGAGGTTTTCCTGACAAATTTAGTCACTAAAGAGTTAAGACATTCGACGGCGTGGGTAATGATAATAATTTTACTAAATCTATTGTTTCTGTATGTATGTATGTATAATCGTATGTTATAATGTGCTTAGCTGTATTTGTCTACGAAATTGAGAATTAGTTTCTATATTTTAGCACATAAAAATATCGTTATATCTATTTCTTGCATTGTTTCCAAAGCATTTCAGCAGAAAAGAAAGGAATTTACTTTACAATGCTGAATATATCAATGCTAATTTGATTGAAAGTTTGCTGCTGTTGAAAGCATCAGTAGCTTTTGTTCAAATTACTCTTAATACATTCAGAATATTTTATGATTATAAGAAATAGATTCCCTAAGTTCCTTGTCTGTACATAGATGTATAAATTTGTACATATTATATATATATATATATATATATATATTTTAAAAATGTGTATATATGTTAATGAGGGCCTCTGCTAGATCAGGCCGTGTACTTGAAGTGCTACCCTCAATAAATAACGATTATTATTATTATTATTATTATTATTATTATTATTATTATTATTATTATTATTATTATTATTATTATTACTGAATGGTCGAGTATATTGAAGCTATTGATATAGTGAAGTAAACCATGTGACGATATAACATAATCGACAGTGGAGCTGTTCTTGCAAGTCAGTTTTCCTAATAATTTATCATTTCCTATTCTACCATTATATATAAGTTGATTATTTGATTTACAAATGGCAATCAGTTTTTTGCCGTATGCATTCGGTCTACTAATATCGCTATTTGATCGTCTAGTTTCTCTATAGAGGGCATTACGTGACGCAGCTACTATATCACTCATATCTATGTGGCATTTGTCTAATAGATCATGATCCATTTCCAGTCTATCGTCTAGTTGTCCGGTTTTTGCATTCATGTCGCATAGTAAAAGTAGATATTCAGTATAATTTTCAAAGGATAGAAGTTCTTGTTCTAGTTCATCAAAGGCGTCCAAACTTGAGTACCTTGAGTTTGTCGGTGAGATATATATGTTTCCGATTGCAATTTTACTTGGCAGATTAGTGAGATTTTCAGATATCGTAATCCATTGTACATATGGGCTTGGCGTTATGACTTCTTCTACAAAGCCTGCTATATTATCTCTTACCAAAACTGCTAACCCTCCAGAGCTTTTAGTGGCATTTTTTCTATTCTTCAGGTATGCTTTGTAATTTGGAATGCTTATCACGTCATGCTCATTTAAGTTTGTTTCAACTACACAGATTAGATCATAGTTGTTTATAAAGCTTTTCATTTCCGCGTATTCTAACTTGCGTTTAAGTTCGCAAACATTTACAAAGCAATGTTCCATGGTTTAGAAGATAATGGGGCTCGATGTAATGATTCACTGTAGTTGTAATGTTCATCACGCTCGTCGTCGTCGCCGTTGTTGTTGTTGTTGTTGTTGTTGCTGTTGTTGTTGTTGTTGTTGTTGTTGTTGTTGTTGTTGTTGATGATGATGATGATGATGATGATGATGATGGTGGTGGTGGTGGTGGTGGTGGTGGCGGTCGTGGTGGTGGTAGTGGAGGCGGCGGCAGCGGCGGTAGTAGTGATGCTGCTGGTGGTGCTGAGCGTCGTCTTCATAACAGTGGCAGTGGTAGTGTCAGTAGCAGTAGCGATAGCAGCAGCAGTAACAGTCGCAGTAACATTGGCAGTAGAAGCAGCATCAGCAGCAATAGTAGTAGTAGTAGTAGTAGTAGTAGTAGTAGTAGTAGTAGTAGTAGTAGTAGTAGTAGTAGTAGTAGTAGTAGTAGTAGTAGTAGTAGTGGTCGTACGAGCAGCAGTAGTTGTAGTAGCAATAACATCGGTATCAGTAGTAGTAGTAGTAGTAGTAGTAGTAGTAGTAGTAGTAGTAGTAGTAGTAGTAGTAGTAGTAGTAGTAGTAGTAGTAGTAGTAGTAGTAGTAGTAGTGGTAGTAGTAGTGGTAGTAGTAGTGGTCGTACGAGCAGCAGTAGTTGTAGTAGCAATAACATTGGTATCAGTAGTAGTAGTAGTATATGGTGCTACGCAGTTGGTGACAATATTTCTATAGATAATATTTATAGCGGTGTAATCGCTGACAGCAGGATTTATTCCATATTTTGTATATGTGGCCTCATTGTGCATGCTTGTGAAGTTCAGGGTATGTTATTACTCAGTCAACACTTTAGTGCTAATTTTAAAGTCGTTGTTGCTGTCGATGTGTAGATGTAGGATGTTCGGTATATAAATACGTTGGCCTTCTACATATAGTCTACCTGCCCACAAAGCTATAGCGTAAACCACGCGATTTTGCCATTCTAAACTCTGGCAGCAGTAATTTTCTCCGATCAGATATTTCCTTAGGATACTGTATGTTTACACCATATGACTGACTGACCGCGTAATGTTCTGGGTGCCGCTTGCAGTACTAGTTGGCGGTCCTTAAAGGATGAGAATCTCGCCACGGTTGTGCGAGGTCTGCCAGTTTTCGCGCTTGCTTCTCGGTGACCAATTCTGTGGACTGTTTCAAATTTGACATCTGACTCTATTTTCATTTTCTCTGCAATAAAACGTTTCACTAGCATTTCACTATCATCACTTGTCTCACAAGTCTCGGATTCTGGTATGCCCGAAATTACGAGATTATTTCTCATACTACGTCAAGATGTGCTTCTTCAAGATCTCGCGTGTGATTCAGGAGGACAGGGCTAGTGGAATTATTGGTGGAATGACCGGTTTCTCTCAGATAGTTCTCCATTTGTCGTATACGTGAATGAGCTTTTTCATTATACTCATCCATCTGTATTTTGAGCGAATGGATATCACGCTTAATGACGTCATTATCGCTACTGAAGTTGTCATATCTATCACTAAGGTATTGCACACTGTTCAAATTTAGCTAGCCTATGTTCCGTCTTCTTTATCTCATCTTTTAATACTATCATTTGAGAGTTCGTTTGCTTAATGTCATTTTTTACTTCATTTATTGTTCTCTCCAATCCGTCTAGCTTGTCCAACTTACTAAGTTTTGAGTCCATTGCATTGAGTTTCTCTATTACCTGTGATAGTTGAACGGTGTCGTGATCATGTCTTTTATCTTTCTCATTTTGGTAGATGTAAGACACTGATGTGGGATTCAACTGATTATACACATCGTATAAAGGCGGCACTGTTGAAAAGTGTGTGGAAGATGGATTAGTGTGATCGTGTGTCTCAGGAGTTAAATGGTGCCGATAAGGGATGGCGGGTACCTGCTGCTGCTGCGAGCCTACGCATGCAACGTCACTCCTACCCGCATTCCAATCACTGCATGTAGAGGGAATGTTTTAGAATGATTTAGGCGCACTAGAAGCAGTCGTATAAGTATCACCAGCAGTAGCAGAAACAGAGTTGCGTGTGAGTGTTGTTGTCGTGTTTGTGAGTGTTGTTGTCGTGTTTGCGAGTGTTGTTGTCGTGTTTGCGAGTGTTGTTGTCGTGTTTGCGAGTGTTGTTGTCGTGTTTGTGAGTGTTGTTGTCGTGTTTGTGAGTGTTGCTGTCGTGTTTGTGAGTGTTGTTGTCGTGTTTGTAATTTGTGTTATACTCACTGTCAAGAGCACTAAAATACGTCTTCTTTCTTCGCCTATCTACTAGTTCGGTTTCTAGAGAAGACTATTTTTTGGTAAATTTATCATTACAATGACTGGCTCAGCCGAGTGAGCCAGTCATTCCAGTGGTAAACTTTCAAAAACTTGTCTTGACTTTGCCCGCAAACGGACATTCAATAATGACAGATTCTTAGCCAATCTTGACCATCAAATGGTGAATTACTGTTGCTTGCCGTCGATATGTCCTGGAACCCGAATACAAATTTTGGTCAAGTCGGTAAACAAGCTTTACCCCTCTGTGTCAACGTAATCCTATAATGGTCAGGCCGGCGCACAACGGCTTCTGCAGTGGTCTCTATGAATTTCCATTTGCAGCCAAAGAGAAACTAATTTTTGTAAATTTACCACTGGAATGAGTGGCTCGGTAATCAGTGGTAATGTTTTAAAAAAATAGACTTCTCTTGGCATGCAAATGGACCATTATCAAGCAGAAATTAGGGTTTTCATTTTCGTGTTAATGTTAAAGCAGGCCTAAACATCATCTACAGTCGTCTTGATAAATATCCATTTGAATGATATCAAAACGCTCTTTTTGTACATTCCAGTGATCATTTTACAAAATAGTCTTCTCCTGACCTGTAAATAGACATAAACTAGGCAAAAATTTAATATTTAATATTCGGTTAATCAAAATATGTAGCACTTTGAGCGCTTTGAGGCGCTGTTGACACATGAATCGTTATTTTATTTCCAAACTCCACCGTATTGCGCACATCTTCACTTAGTAATAAGTTAAATGGATATCATATTATGTGTACATTTTTACACCAGACTGACAAATACGTATACACGTGTACACGTTCGTTATAACTGACGTGTACACGTGTAACGGTGTTGGTCCAAATGCACACCCCTAGCTCGTATACGATAGGCCTATGTATCCTGTGTAGTTACACGTCCGCGTATACAATATATCTCCTGTCCGGTTAAACACGTGTGTATACGATATGCCTACGTGGCCTGTGCTATTACATATATAAACGCCTTAAAGATTACAACACACATATTACATATGTGCGTATACGATATGCCTACGTGTCCTGTGTGGTTACACACGCACGTATACGATAGGTCTCCTGTGCAGCTACACACGTGTGTATACGATAGGCTTACGTGTCCTGTGAGGTTACACGTGCGCATACGATATGCCTACGTGTCCTGTGAGGTTACACGTGCGTATACACGTGCGTATACAATAGGCCTACGTTTTCTTGCGGTTGCACGCGCCTGTATATGATAGGCCTCCTGAGCAGGTACACACGCGCATATACGATAGGCATACGTTTCCTTGCCGTTACACGCGTGCATATATGATAGGCCTACGTGTCCTGTGCGTTTACACACGCGCATATACCATAGGCCTACGTGTCCTGTGCGATTGGACACACGCGTATACGACAGGCCTACATGTCCTGTGCGGTTTCACACGTGCGTATATGATAGGCCTATGGGTTCTGTGCAATTACATAGTTGTGTTTCGTATATGATAGGTCTGCGTGTCCTGTGTGGTTACATACATGCGTATACGACATGCCTACGCGTTCTGTGCGGTTACATACGTGTGTATCGTATTATACGATAGGCGTACGTGTCCTGTGCGGTTACATACGTGTATATCGTATACACGCGCGTGTGCGTGTGTGATCTCGATGTTTTTTTAATCAAAAGAGTTATTGAAACGAGTAGATATTGTGAAACTCCAGTTGCAGCCTACAGTCAGGCAGTTTCACGAGATTTTAATAATGTAAATTTACTAACTTGTCTGCCGAAGATTTTTTTAAACAAATACAGAGCCACACTCCTATAACACAGGAGAAAGCAAGACTCCAGCCAACACAATACAGAGCCACACTCCTATAACACAGAAGAAAGCAAGACTCCAGCCAACACAATACAGAGCCACACTACTATAACTCAGGAGAAAGCAGGACTCCAGCCAACACAATACAGAGCCACACTCATATAACACAGGAGAAAGCAAGACTCCAGCCAACACAATACAGAGCCACACTCCTATAACACAGGAGAAAGCAAGACTCCAGCCAACACAATACAGAGCCACACTCCTATAACACAGGAGAAAGCACGACTCCAGCCAACACAATACAGAGCCACACCCCTATAACACAGGAGAAAGCAAGATTCCAGCCAACACAATACAGAGCCACACTCCTATAACACAGGAGAAAGCAAGACTCCAGCCAACACAATACAGAGCCACACTCCTATAACACAGGCGAAAGCACGACTCCAGCCAACACAATACAGAGCCACACTCCTATAACACAGGAGAAAGCACGACTCCAGCCAACACAATACAGAGCCACACTCCTATAACACAGGAGAAAGCACGACTCCAGCCAACACAATACAGAGCCACACTCCTATAACACAGGAGAAAGCAAGACTCTAGCCAACACAATACAGAGCCACGTCATTAGTAAACTGTAGAATATTTAGAGACTGCCTGTAAGCTGTTACTGTCTTAGCAACAGCTACCAGACAGATTAGTAACAAAATAGATTTTAAGAAGTGGTCTGATAGTAAACTGTAGAATATTTAGAGACTGCCTGTAAGCTGTTACTGTCTTAGCAACAGCTACCAGAATAGATTAGTAACAAAATAGATTTTAAGAGATGGTCTGATAACGGAGGTCGTAGGAGGAGGAGGTTGAGGATGTATGAGGAATTACGGTATTGATGTGTGAAAATAATTTGACTGTTTTATCGCTAACGTTATTAGTAAACTGTAGAATATTTAGAGACTGTCTGTAAGCTGTTACTGTCTTAGCAACAGCTACCAGACAGATTAGCAACAAAATATTAAAAATAATCTTGTATTAATGGTATGTTCGGTTGGAATGGTAACCAAGACTTGGTGGTGATGGATTGGATTGTATCATGGGTTAAAAAGAAGTTAACCCTAATACCAATGAATATATGGCTCATTTTCATCGATACCATACAGGTAAACTGTTGAATATTTTGAAATTAATTTGACGTCGCTAACGTTATTAGTAAAACTATTTTTGTTGTTGAATATTTTGATTGACTTTTAACCGTCATTACGCACAAATTGTTTTTTAAATACTTTGCAATAACCTCAATCGTTTTAGATACGATGGTTAAAATGTGGTCATTATATCTCTGAGGGTTTCGTTTATAGAATTGTATGTAGAGCGTACTTATGCTAAAACGATTATTTGTTGCGTATGATTTAACCATACGTTTTGAATAGCCGTGAGATCAAGCTTGAATCGAGATACAAACATACCATGTGTTAATAATGAAAGAACGTGTTAGTACCTCAAGTCTCGTACTACGTGATTTTTAGAAATATTCAAAATTACTATTGAATTATCGCCTACTCGCTAGGAGATTTCACTTTGTAGTTGCGAATGCGTACAGCTTTGTGCTCTGGATACAATATCGTATCGTTTCCTAGTTCTTAGCCGAGTGGATATATATACTAATTCCCTTGGGTAATTATTAGAATATCACGTTTTGGTGCGCGAGTGCTTTATGCATATTTATGGTGTGTTCGCGCATTACTCATATTACCATTAAACATGTCCGCTTCATTCGCTTTAAGGTCATGCGATGTTAGATTTTGTCAATGCCTGTTTCCTCGCGAACTAATAATGTCATTGGTATGTAACACGACGAAAGGCTTCGCCCATTGTGGAATATGTGGTTGAATGCGTCTGTATCATTGGAAATCTGTTACTGATCCACCATCCACAAGGGTGTCCTACTTCTTTTTTTCGCATACGTACCCACACACACACATGCACGCACCTGATGCAAACACACACGCACGTACTGCGCATACCCTCATGGGTGTTACGATATGCGCGTGACGACGCGTGCATGGTTCTACGGGCATGCCCCTTGTCACCCGTGTTCCCTTTTTCCCTGTCCCCTATGCGTGTATGTCGTGCGTGCGTGCGTGTGTGCATCTTTTTTATGTACCCGTTTGTGTGTGGGTGTATGTAACATAATTTTGGTTTTTGGTGGCCCCTTAAAAAAGAGGCCTATTTTTCTTATTTTTTATTTTGCTAACGTAAATATTTTTATCTCATTTAATGCAAACGATAAATTCTGTTTTGTTTGCACGACATACACATACAACAATCATTACGAAGTTGGTACTTCGTATGCAACCATTTGTGGTAATTGCGTTCGTCCAGATCCGCTAGATATTCTCTCCAGCGGTTACGGATATTACGCAATAACATTGCAAATGGTTGTCGTACTGCAACCTCTTTATATTGGTTCCATTGGATGCAACCGCAATTAATAGGCGTATAACCTATCATTCTCCATCGATCGCATAATTGAGATTCCATTATACGTGTTTTGTCAAATTCAAAAAGCTGTATGCCTTACTAGTCGCGCGCATTTCGCTTTTATAGCTAAAATATGAGCTGTCAGTAAAACTATCTTTCCAATCTGAACACGCCCTTATTTCGGTCACGTGTTTTTCTCCACCTCTTAACATCATCGGTTTACAAAACATTACTATCGCACCATGTTTGAATGAAATTCCCGTTATAGAAAACTGGAATTGATACGCAGGGTTCAATTACAGAGCACGTCATATGGTTTCCTCTGTATTCAAATATGTCCGCATATTGTCATTGTCGCGATGTGAATACGATTAATTACGTATCTTTGGATCATTGTGGTATGCCTCGCGTGCCTAGTGTACCATTAAATATTGCTATCAAAATAGCGGGGAATGGGTGAGGGGTGAGAAGGGAACACGAAGAAATAATAACATATATTTACAAAATGTATTTTTTAATGACACGTGCATTTTTCTTATGATAAATATTAGTGACATTTATTCACGTTAATTAAAAAGTAAACATAGTACATAAATAATTATACATTAAATATGATCATTTTCTCTTCATAATCCTGCGCGTCAGACGTTTCACTATCGCGTCATTTTTGTCTCTGTTTCTTAGGGCCCATAATATGTGTTTCATTTGTACACCTCTCGAACGATGGTATAAGAAATACACGCAATAATATCCACAAGTTGTCATCACGGATGGTTGAACATGTACATTGTTGTAATAATAAACACGCGCACGGTGTCCATTTTGTACATTTGATATCATTCTTCCATATGGATCAAAGTATTCAGCATTTCCATTTCTACTGTAATAAACCGCCACCCAATGTTGTCCGGATTTATTACTGGGATGCGTGTTTATTACTAATGAGGCCGGGAGATATTTAATATGTGCGGGTACATTGTCAATTGGAAAAACGCCGAGAAAGTGTTCACGCGTTTTATTGTCGCCAAATAATAGATCCTCTATTTCAAATGTATTCAACATATTTGTTAATAATCTGTTAATACGTTAAAGTCTGATCCAATTTCTATCGTATTATCAAATTCAGCATAGCAAATTACATTGGTTGTAGCGGCAGGTGCTTGAGAAAAATGGAAGACAGCTCTTAGCGAACCAGTGCGTGTAGGGTAGCGATGCTCTGAATCAGCTAGATCTGGCGATGCGAACAATGTGGTTCCATGTCTGAACTGAGTCTTATTTATCAGGTAGCCACGGTCTTTGAATAACGCCCCAGTACCGCTGAATAGTGAGAAATAAGCGTCCGAGTAAATGTCGTCGCTAAACGAAGGACGTATTGGCGATGTTGTTACCTCTTCTCCATTTATATAACATGTAGCGTAGGTAGTGTTATTGTTATCAAACTTGAACAGATTTTTATGCACCACACCATTATAGGCATCATTAGGTACAAAAGCGAATAATACTCTAGTAGGTAGCTGACCAATAAGTATATTATCTCTATCGATGCTCATAACACCGCTAGGTGCCGTAAAAGTCTTACACACTACCCTGCGAATAGGATATTTCGCGCTTGTCTGTCTCAGAGTAACGGCGTGCGCCACTAGCAGATCTGATGATGGGATAACTTTGCATACAAATAAGTTAGCCGACATTATTTTCAATTTAGGCCTCACTCCTTCCGCGGCCATAATGGCGAACGCATCTTTACTCCTCTGTAGGCGTACTCTTAAATCGACGGAACCGAGCAGGAATCGGTCCTGCAGAAACATATCGCTGTGTATGTGGCCTATTAATTGCACCGTTTTACTCTGCTCCATCATTCTTCTACGTGCTTGAAAACCTAAGTTAGTATCGGCGATATTATCAAATTCGCCGGCGTCATCTATTTTCCATCCAGCAAGTTGTAGATGCGAGGATGCGGCATCGCTGCCATAATTTAGTATCGTCTCGATGTACGAGCGGAAAGCATAATTTTCGTTCGAGTTGCTGACACGCTTTCCAGTCAAAAAAACATCCACTTGTGAGAACATCGTATGCAAAAGCTTATTCGCAGGAGCTATCAGGTCATTCACCTCGAGTGTCTTTTCATCACCATTTCGATCTAGCTTTACTAGCTTAACTTTAATCGAATGATAAGATTGCATAAGATCCAAATATCTATCAGCAGAGCCACTGACGTAAAACTCGATCGGTCCACTATCTGATAAACTAGATACAGGCTGAAACAGTTCCTATTTTGCAGACTCCAATGTCGTCACTATGGGACGCGTCTGAAAAATGTCTAATTCGCTCTTCGAGCACTCGCAGATCTGATTAAGTTCCATGTTGTTTGTTAATTAAAGATATCAGCTTGTTTTCTCTGACGTCTATTGCGACCCTTCCTCTTCGGTATCGCATGCATTGACTGAGCATTACGTGTATTATTCCTCTTTTTACGTTTAGGTTGAGGTGGTCTTAAACCACCTCGCACCGCTGTTACAGCTTCCGGTATCAAAGATCTGGCAACACCACCTGCTCTCGATTTTAATGCCGTTTTAATATTTTTTCCAGCCATTACGTCCTCAGCTAGTCTGATTCCAGCACTAAGAGCTTGTTTACCTACAAATTTAGCCACATTTTCTGTGAAAGATATTGCTGAACGTAATAGACCACCTAAGATATTACCGAGTCCATGTCCTGATTGGTATCGCTCGCCTACAAATACTGGAATACCTCCATGACCCGCTTGACTCGCGTAGTAACGAGCCAGTGCTGGTGCGTTCGTTCTTCCTCTAATCGGCCCTCTTAACGTCCCTCTCATTATCGTTGTTGTCGTCATCTGAAATGTAAACAGAGTACACTCGGCGATGCTCCATCCTTGAATGGGACATTGGCGCCAGTTCTATCCGTTATAAGTATTCCAATAGTATTGATGTAGTTGTTTGACACAGTACGGTATTGAATATCAGGAAATGTCCACTGACATATATCTTTTCCTCCATCTGTACTAGAAACGGGTATCACTCTGAGTAGCGGTGCGGAAGTATTGCCTACCACGCTGTGTGAGACTACGTCGCAATATATATACGCGGTCGTAGGACCACCCTCACGATTTGAACGAAATGATTCTTTAAAGTCTATAGGTCCCATATGTATTTTTCCTCCTTCGAATCTGATTAAATTTGCTACATCTCTACCTAAACGTATAGCGTAATTATCTTTAACTGTGAGAGAAACTAGATTCGCACGATGCAAGTAAAAATTGAAAAATATGTTTTTGTGTCTAAATCTTGTCTTGCTCTCTATCTGGCCATTTATATATTTTTTACGGCATAGTACCCTTTCGGTACATTGATAAATGGAGCTTCTGTTTGCACATAATAATAATTTTCGCTTCTACGTAAACGTTTTTTACCGTTATTATTTGTTTTATCATTTCGCGCATCTTTTCCCCGAGCATTTCGTAACCGTTTTCACCGATCGGCAGTACGTGTATTACGGAAACCATCTTTTAAAACTAGTGGAAACGCCAATGTCTTTTCTATTTCTGACGTACTGCCGACATCTTTGCTAATTTCTTTTGACTCAACGCTATCTTTTTTCTTCTTCTTCTTCATCTTCTTCTTAGTAAATGCGTATATTTGTACAAAACTTTCCTCCGCAATAGTAAGCCAACTCATCGGATATAACACACTCGAGAGGCCCACTTCTCATTCGCCATCTAATGTTAATGGAGTTTGCAGACGTGTTCGAAACTCTGATATCTTTTTGTATGGAAAGAACTGGGTACTACTATTGCTCGGAAGCGTTATGTAAAACTGATCCTCGTTCATTCTGAGTCGAATGATGTATGGCCGTCTTTATGCGTGGACTAGACAATATATACCCTAGACATCCACTCAAAAGCGATATCCATATGCCTGATTGCCCATTTTGTATACTCAGATTCACGATACATGTAATGATTACGATATAAATTATTATAATTTGAGCTAGGTATAGGCCTACTATTTCTTCTTTCGGTACTCGCGAATCCAGCATTCGCCACATGCTCTGATCCGATCTTCTCTTCATATATTCATCCATTGTCAATGATGTATAGTGCTTAGTTCATTAACCCACGTGTTAAACTTATCCGGGTAACCGAACCACTTTACCAGATACTCGCATTGTCCCTTTTTATTTTTTCTACTTTTAAGTATTTTTTCCACGGCATACTCTTTATCATTTTCTTCTATCACTTGCTGTATCTCATCACGATAAAAAGTACCAATAATCGAGTCACCCCCATAGTCTTCTAATTTATATAAGTATAGATATTTGTCTGTAAGCACCTCACGCACCTTAAACAATTCGCGACTCCATTGCCCGCGATATGCTTTTTCAAATATATATACATATATATATTTCTCCACGCGATTAACTCCGTACTATGGTCGACTTCGGTAGGAGCCATGCGCGTACTGGAATGTGTTGTGTTATTGTACGCTGTGACTAAACTGGGTAATACATCGATATACTTTCGTGTATTTTTATGCGTCATGTATCTGTATATTCGACCCTTCAGTGTGCATTGAAAACGTTCTACCATTGCCGCTTTCATTTCATTTTGAGAAGTGTATAAATGTATTCCACGGTTTACGAACTCACCCCCTTTGTCTGTTTGAATAGCGTGTGGGCGACACACAGTATGCTCCAATATTGATTCTAACCCTTTCTTGACTGCCGACGACGTTTTACTAAACATGCATTCCACCCATGCATATTTTGAAAGGGCATCAACTACGCATAGCAAATATAACACGTTGTTGTTCTCTTTTGCCAGCATGCCCATCGAGCATAGATCTGCCTGCCATAGTTCATCAACGGCTGAAACTCTTATTTTTCGCCTGTCAAACTTTGTTCTCCGCGGTCTGTGTAGGGTATATACTTCTTGGTGTTTTAACCATTTGTTGATGTAGTTGTGAGGTATTTTACCTTTGAACGCATTATATAGCTTTTCTTTCCCACCAAAAGACGCGTAATGTTTCGGATCAAAATATACTTTCGCCAATTTAGCATCATTCATGACTTATCTAAATTTACCCACACCGGAAGTGAATGTCGCTTTTTCTTCCTGATGTCCGCTAGAGTACTCTTTCTATGTATTCTTTTGCTCACGGGCGTAGACGTGTACTCACTGGCGCTAACATCCTTTTCTGCACCATTATATATCTGTCCCATCGTTTTCTCTTGCCCTACAAATCTGCGGGGTATGTTTAGGTCGCGTAACAGATTAAGAAACTTTCCCTCCGCTTGACACCAGCCATAAGAGGTTCACGCACATGCGCTACTACATTTGTAAGCAGGTCGAGTACATTACTTTTTGGGAAAAACGTACCCTCTATTGTCACTTCGCCCAAATCATTAATGTGAAAACGTTCATGAACCGAACGTAAAATATCAATTACTCCACTGGCTTTTGTCTTGTACGTTTTTGGTATTCCCCTCATCGTACGTTCAAGTATTTGTGCGGGCAGTGCATCGTAGTTAGTTATGGGTTGTAGAGGTAATGGTTGATAATGTTGTTGTTGTCCTTGCGTTTGCTGATAGTAATGCCTATACTTATCCAATACTTGCGAATATGATTTTCCTTTTTCATTTTCAGTCAGATCGTGTCTGGTTAATATATTGGATATCTCGTTGTCGAGACTAATAGCTTTACGTATCGATGGATCTGTCTGTAGCAATGATATTTTACTCTGTCCATTTAAATTACTTATCAATTCGTGAGGAACTAGTGCCATTTTACGTGTATGTTCCATCTTTTCACGTGAACAGTTTACCAATTAATGGTGCTAGCGTACCGATCAACGCTGGTAATAAGGCACCTAAAAATCCACCTGTTTGTAGCAATTTTCTTTTACGTGCATATGGCACACCGCGACTAGTCAGTGTACGCATTTTCGCTTTGTATTTACTCAGCTGCTTGTATCGTATTTTAGTAATATGAACATTCCCACGTAATACGTTTAGGCATGATTCGCATAGTACATCCACCAATTCGTTCGAACACTTTTGATTACATCATGTCTGATTGAAGGCTTTACTTTAGCCAAATATTGCAGCATAGGTAAATGGAGTTCCATTTTACGTGATGCCATTTTTCTTAGGTATGTAAACATAGCACCCCTCCTTCGGATGAACAGATGAATGGAGTCTGATATTGTCATGTGTTGTCTGTTTCAAATCTAGGAGTAGATATGAGTTAGGTTCGCGTGTAGCATCCTTATATGATTCGATCAAATACTTTGTATTGCCTGGGTACATCTGATTAGATAAAGAACGAATGGATGAGGCATCACAGGGATTCTTAAACAATACCATGTAGTGACAGTTAACTGATAAGTCGCGTTTATTGCGAGACTTGTGAAACAGATTTTGTGTGACAAATATTATGCTACAATTCTCATGGTGAGAACGTTTTGTAAATAGGTCAGCTACATTCTCGTCACATTTATTCATCAAATCGTCGAGCACCACCAATGTTCTGCAACTTCTGTCTAGTTCAACATTCACACCCTCTTTAAATTCAACTTCTTTTGCCAAATCGTTATACCCATCTTGCCACGCACCGTAGCAGTACACAATCCTCTGTGGAGGGGAAGTAATGGCATAGGGATCTCTTATTAGTGCTTTTATCATCTCAGTTTTACCACAGTGTGTTGGACCGCAGACAATCATAGTAAATGGGTGACGTAACATCGTATTGCAGTTAAGCGTTGATGCCATAGCGAAGTCACATGCGCGTCCATGTATGACTAAGAAGGTATACGCTCATGCGCATATATATATATATATATATATATATATATATATATATATATATATATATATATATATATATATATACCTTAGGCGTACGTGGACGCGTGTGAACCGTCACTACGATGTAATATGTAGTTACTCTTCTGTGAATACCTTATCAATGCTTGATGGTTAGCGAACATTACGAATTGTGACATCGGATACTCGTGACGTAAGAGAAATGCTATGTCCATTTAAGAATGTCATGTAAATTAGGCAAATGTTACGATTGCAACCTCAGATACTCGTAGGTGAGATACTGTGTACATTTAAGAATTGTGATGTAAAATTAGGAGAAATACTATGATTGCGACCTCGGATACTCAAGACGTAGGAGGAATGCTATGTCCATTTAAAAATTGTATCATAAAATTAGGAGAAATACTATGATTGTGACATCAGATACTGGTGACGTAGTAGAAATGCTATGTACGTTTAAGAATTGTGTCGTCATATACACACTATGGAGCAGAAATGCTATGAACATTTAAGTGTATGATTATGACATCAAATACTTGTGCGACGAATCCATAACATCTTTAAATAGTTACAAAAATAAACACAATATTCAGTGAATATTTTGTCATGAAATTGAACAAAAACCGTCTAACAGTGTTTTATTAAAGTATGCGCTATTCAGCTCACTCTATCATTCATTCACCTGGACCATTCTTCTCTAAAGAATAGCGATGGCACGCGCCGTCAAGTGCCTCTGTCAAGTGAAAAGCGGGCATACCAATGCGTGCGGTGGAGGCGGGTGAGTGAATAGCGAGTCGCTAGCGACAGATAAAGAGATAGAGAGCTAGGTGCTAGTACTGTACAAGCGAAATCCGATTTTAAAACTTTTTTATTAATACATACATCAATAATACATATCGTTACAAAGATACGAAAAAACACACCAGATACATCATATTTTACAAAGCTACGATTGACAAAATAAAACAATTAATTATGTTATTTAAAAAATAAAATACATATTTGATTTTATTAAAAATTATCCTCGTGTTTTAATGCTTAAAAACATGCGGTTAATTTTAAATAAAACTAATTAAATTAATATTAATTATAATTATGGCTCCAACATCTGTTTTTCATATATTACATCCACAATGTACCTATACCATTCCGTCATACACATGTGGTACAGTTCAGTACAATGTTCGCATATATAGTAATGGCAGGCTAGTCGAGCGCAATATTCGTCTTCGTCCATTTCTAATAATGCCGCCTCATTATACAATTCAAAATTGTCAATTAGATTAAGGTCAACATCAATCCCGAAACATGAATGTTCACGTTGACTCGGATGATTTACTAGACATCCGTAACAATCGCGCACAACCAACGAATGTATCTTTTCACACAGCATGGATGCGAATAATTTCTGACTAATCATTTGCAATAATGGTGTGGATGACCCATAGTTTTACAATAGTGACACAATTTGACGGTATCGTCATCGACGAGATTTAGTTTGTCATCGCTTAAAACCTCGAGGTATATAGCGTCCGTAGTAATCGTATCGTGATTAGACATCTATGCAGAATCACTAGTGGTTGGAATGTTATTCATGTTCTCGCTTTTTCACACCGTAAAAGCACTGAGGTATCATGCTAAACAACTCGTCACCGCTCACGTTGGGTGCCGCGTAAAAGTTAGGTAATGCTGACATCAAATTACTCGCGTTCTGTTTCAATAATTCCCACTCGTTGTCTTGCAGGTATAATCCACAATGTGTGGCACGTGGTTCTGTGTCAGAGCAGAAAAAATAGCGTATGTCAATACACGGAAATTCGTCACCGATAGAAATACGAACAGAATTGTCCAAAGAATATGTAAATAGTACGCCTTCTTTTTTGCGTGCACGTTTTACAGTGTCTTCAAGATCTGGTATGATCTGTAACAGCTGTTTAAACACTGAATTACCAAGATCACATCAAAATGCCGAGCAATTTAAATATTTAAAGCAAGGATCAGACGACATCGTGGAGAATGAATAATCATAGCATGAAACTGCTGCATTTATATATCATTAGTAACAATAATGACCAGCCGCACACGGATTGAACGACATCTGGCATAAATACCATGCATACAATGGCATACAGAGGAGCACGTGCATTACAATGACATACATAGACGCGCTTAATTTGAATTTATGGAGCGCATTTGTTCGATCAATAACGTACATATTCACGCAGTACAAGACACCGTCTTCTACCGTCGCACACTTTATGAGCAATAACGCGCACGACCAACTTTTAACCATTACACGGCTGAGAGACTCGATACACCAAAGTCGACACGTATTATCGCTGGATGCACAAAATATTTTGAAAACTATCTGACTGTAAGTTCATGGCATATGACAACAACTTTCAGTCATACTATTTTTGCAGTAATGTAAGGCTTGTAGTGTGTGCGATAACTAAGCATAAGTTATGGATGAGAAAGACATCGATTAATGTAGCTTCGCAGCAATAATACGTGAACCCAATGCACTATGTCTATCCCCTATTTGGTTAATAAACCCTTGCTAATTTCAGACATGAGTATAATTCTTCCGGCATTAATTTTGTCATCTCTTAAAGCGAACTGCATGCTCCTCATAATCAACGTACGCATCTTATCTGTATCAGCGTTACACAGACTAGCAATATTTGATATCATAGCGCGAGCAGCTAGTGCGGCTTCGGCGGACATGGATGACACTGACATTGTTTACGTACTGACTGAAAAAAGTGCACTGTTGCTATTTATATTACGCTAGTGTAACCGTATGTTACTGATGATAAATCTCCCAGTTTCAAAATACGTTTTTAAAGACGGGTCTGAAAATCTTACTGCTATTTACTGAAAGAATTCTAAAATGATTGGTGCGTGTGATCTTTGATGGATAGCTTAATAATACGCTATTACTATCCGTAATTCCACCATCGTTTATAATTTGATCAATGGATTTTTTCATTGTATCAAAATTAACTTGTTTTGATTGTTGGGTACCAAGCGTTAAACCTTTAACCTTCGTCACCTGTTTAACGATCAATGGATCGCCTTCACGCTTCGTTTCATAACTACAGTTTTTTGGACCGAGTGCGCAAAAACTTGTTAATCCGTAATCGGAGGGGATTTCACTCGTCCAAGAACCTAGATACCCACTTCGATCTTGAATGGACGGCTCACCTTCACGTGTACTAAATACCACCGAATCCGTATCGTGATAGGCTACGCGGCGTCCGAATAAGGACAAGACTTCGTACAGTTTTATTCGGGCATAGGCTGTCACGAAAGATGCAAGAATACAGTTGGTATTTAATGGTGACTGAATGTACTCGTCATTGACCGAATAGGAGACCATTAGAAGACTATCATTCAGGAATGTAATGGAGCCTACAGTTTTACTTTTATCGTTCAGAAGGGAGAGTAGACCGTTACGTCTTGATATCATGCTATTCTTTTTATGATCACAAAGAGAAAATCGCCCCCACAAAATATTCAAACAGGATTTAGCGACAAAGCGCAAACCCGGGTTATACGATATTTTGGCAGGGTCGAGCTGTATTCCTTCATGTTTATAATAGTCAGCCACATAATTTGCCTTTTCACTCTGACTACCGACACAATCAGGGTAACCGCTACTTTCCTGTTTAATTTTCAGAAAACGGTTAATGTAGTCTGAAAATAACCCATCGTCGCCATGCGATGACGCATGATAATGCCATACTTCATACATTTTTTTAATGACATAACCATTGCGTATAGCTAGCCGTAACTCTGGAGTGGTCCATGTTCCGCATAAACTGCGCTGTTCTTCCGTATGTTCGCATACAGAAAATTGTTCATTTTTTGCGCATTCGTCGCATAGTACAAACATGAGGCACGAATTTATTCGAGCAGGTAGCACGGGAAAGTATAAATCATGAGGTGGAAGGACTTTGCATTTAATAAGACCAAAGAAGTCATTCACCGTCTTATCCCTCAAGTCATCGCCTCTTAGAACCGTATATGACCCTTCTGGAAAACTACATTGTTTCATCACTGAAGGACACATGGAAACGCAGTCTAAATATTCGAGTGTGGTATGCTCATCCGCTTCCATAAATAAACGAATTGTGGATGTACGACCACCGAATAGCACATCACGTGGTGATATTGGGTGTGCTGAGTCCAATTCGGTGAGAAAATCATTTAGCTCGAAGGAATCAGCGACTTGTTTCATAAAGTCACATTCCCACATAATTCTCACCGTATATCCACGCAATTCAAATAAAGAAATGCGACATTGAAGCGCGGAATATGCTTCTTCATATGTCTGATCGCCATATGGTGTATATGTCGTATCACGCTTATCACCGCAACAAGCAGACTCATGTCCGTGGAATTTACAACCTAAGAACTCGTAAAGAATATGTTTTCTGTTCACCGCCATTTAGCGCATGTGCAATTTGGCGACCATCGCATTGACTGACCCATTCCATCCATTCTACACCCAAAACACTATAAGCACATTTTGCTCTTAGTGTGAAATCGGTATAGTCTGTATGCTCTCAGGTCGAAGCCATAAAGCGCGATAGGCCGCATTACACGCTCCCGCTAGCATTATCCCTGTCACAAATGGGTTTTGGCCATCCGTCGATTCAGAAAATAAAGTCTTAAATCTAGACACGGCTAAACGTAAGACGGTTATGTCATCATTACAATATTCGATGAGATTTTTATCGACATCGTAGCGCTCATGTCTAGATATCTGGTAGTTGTACCATCAATCAAATTCGATTAATTCATTCATATTCATATTTTGTGGACAGAATATCTCCCTCTCGGGAAAGGGTATTACCTTACCCCCAATATTGAGGCGTGTTGAGCTGATGGGGAAATGTCCCCTTTCGAACAGAAAGATTAAAAGCATCGCCCAACTTACATAATGAAAGGGGAAAAAAGTTAATTGAATCGATAAACCGAATAGTACCTACATCAAATGAGAGAACTGAATGACCACGCATGATAATATTTGAAGGTTCAAGATGTGGATTAGTGGTTTTGCAAATGCATTGAAGGAGTAAAAGGGAATCATAGGCACGAGCGTTGTGAGCGATCACCAAATAGTCAGAGAAAACATATTTTCTAACGATACATTTACCGACACGCGCAGCCTTAACATGTGTCAGCCAGCTAACGAACTGATCCACCGTGTCTAACCCGTGAAAGCGAACATATCCATAATTCGTGCCTCGATGACATGTAGAGCAATCGTCTTCGAGCGGTAGCTCGAGGCACGCATCACAACATATGTTGGCAACCACGAGATTGACTTTATGCTCGGCTAGAATATTAGTATTGCTACTGTCGATAGGCGATAAATATGTTTCTGTATCGTAAATGATGTATTTTTGAAAACATTCATAATTACAATTATCGGCATTCGTACACATAGCGCGTGCGTTGGATAATGACATAATAGGTTCTTCAATTACTTTATGATAACACGTATGATTTTCAGTAATAACATACTTTTCTTTACACGCATGACCTTTTGTCATACCGCATACGTGTTCATCGTCATCTTTACGTATGTGACTGAAACAGTGGGGGCAAGCCGTAACCATTTCGCAGGTCCCATTAGAGAGGTGGTTCGACATACATTGATGGTTATAAAACTTACAATGACAATCGGTACACATTATCTTATGCGTAGCGTCTGTAGAAGTACAAGCTCCTTTATCAGGATAAGGTGTCTGACAACTACGACAGCGCGCAGAGCATGAGTGATCATTAGAGTATGACACATTACACCGCGTACAGTAATTACATACCATAAGAAATGCAGCCATAGACGTGATTAAGGATATACGATTATCACGTTCTGAATGCATAAGATGTATGCATGGTAAGCTCGGGGAATCGCTACCGAATAGTCGTTCATGTGTTGACTCTGAGTAGACATGAATAGAAAATTGATTGTGAAATTTGTTCCAATCAGTACTATTAATTTTGCGTACAGGAATACTACAAGCTGTATGATATTCACGCACCATATGCGACAAATATGTTTTATTATGTATCAAATTATTCCATTCTTTTGCAGAGATTAATTTGTTAATTTTCTCAATATATTTTATTCCTAAAAATATTCCTGCCGCGAAACAGAATGGATATTCGACGCATACGGGTATAATACATTTTTTTATACGCATGTATGCATCTAAATCGGATGAATGTAAATTTAATAATTTAAATATCTAGAATCGCTCGTGCCTAGGAGAGTATCATTTCACCCACCCGAGTTGTAGTCCTCTACACGAAAAACGTGAAATTCAAAACCCTCTGATAACCTACAATCAGTATTTGACTGAATGACTTTTTCCACTGATTCTAAAATTATGTCAGGCGTAATTTCGTTCAATAGCATAAAATCCATCGCTATCGGAAATTCCAAAGAAGAGTGAATCAACTCAATTCTCACGTGATCATTCGGTTGAACATTACTATATTCGCTATATGTATCGAGCAAAGATTGAAAGACGCCTGGCACGAACTCAGAATGAGAAAGTGGTGTATCAGCTATAGGATAACTTTTAAAAGATACATTATATTCAGTACCTTCAAGATGAAACGTTTTACTGTGGTATTTGCGAACAGTCTCCACAGATATATAGTCGGTATGATCAACTACCGACCCTCCGATTTGTGTGTGCTCATAGTGTTGCAAATAACGCTTAAGTAGATCATCTGCAAGCACTATATTTTCTGATATACATCGACTGATTTCATCAGCGATGAGACTAATTTCATCTGTCGAATGATTTGCTTGCGTGTCAATAAGAGTTTGATGAGTAGGATCATCGATGCGATAAGCGGAATCGTTAGGAAGGTAGGTATGCTATATCCAGAGATAAGTCATTAGCGGTAGGCTTGATACAGACAGATACATCATCACATAAATTTAGGTCGGTATCATTAGGAAGACATGATAAATCCATCGATATGTCATTAGCAGAAGGCACAATACAGTCTGGAACTGGCATAGCATCAAATAAATTTAGGTCGGAATCGTTAAGAAGGCATGATAAATCCGGTGATATGTCATTAGTAGAAGTCTCAATACGTACAGGAACTGGCACGTTATCAAATAAATGTAGGTCGTAATCATTAGGAAGGCATACTAAATCCTGTGATATGCCATTAGCAGTAGGCTCAATACGTACAGGAACTGGTGCGTTATCAAATAAATTTCGGTCGGAATCATTAGGAAGGCACTCCAAATCCTGAGATTTGTCATTAGATGAAGGTACAAGAATGTCAAGAAGGGATGCATTGTCGAATAAATTTACATCGTAATCATTAAGAAGGCATACTAAATCCTGAGATAGGTCATTAGCGAAAGGCACAACATCAATTAAATTTAGATCGTGTCCATCACGTACATCGGTCGAATAATTAGAATCAATTATGTCACATACGTTATGAGGATAATTAACAAATGATGATGGTACAGTACTCAGATCAGGAATAGATTGTTCAGTTATAGTATGTATGGTTTGATCATCGATAGAAGCAGGTTGCCCAGGTATGATTACATCATAATCGTATAAATCGTCCAAATGATTGAAAAAATCAGCATCGGTATCAGACAGTTCAGGAATGACTTCGCGTAATGCTATGTCGTTATGTTCATCAGATACGTGCGGAATTGAAAAGTTGGGTTCATACAACATAAAACCCAGATTTAAAAGGTGATCCACATCTTCATCAGGTGAATTGGATAGATCCACGTTTAATATTGCCGCATCAGCGTCACGCATCTGCTGCAAAATCACATTAACAGCATATTCACATTCTTTAATATCGGTGCTTAAATTATCTGCCATTTTGTTATGTCTTTAATGCAATTTAATCCTCGTTAATATGAAATAGTTTTTTTTAATTATTCTCTTAAAATCTCTATACGTTTCTTTATAAAAGCACAAACAGCGACAGCGAACTAGACAGGAGTGCTTAAATACGCACAGAGAACAGTGCCAGGCGAAGGCCAGCCGGCATTGCATTCATCCTCAAACTCCTCCTCCTCCTCCTCCTCATCCTCCTACGACCTCCATTATCAGACCACCTCTTAAACTCTATTATTTTACATTACTCTCTACTATTATCACTCATCAAACTCTATTATTTTTACAACGGTAGATAACCACGGAGGGGGGAGCACCGCCACTACGTTTTCAACGTAAAATACACAACTTTTAAACTTTTAAGGGTTAACTAATTCAAAATAATAGAACATTCCAGAGTGAGGCAGAATCTCAAATACGTGTGCGGCTGGACGTCATTGTTTTCGAGAAAACGTGGCGTTATAGACGTCATTGTTCTCTAGAATGCGTGGCGTTCTGTGCGTCATTGTTCTCAACATTCCATTCCGCAAGCTTTTCTTTTGTTCTCGTGAAAAACCCATTGTTCTCGAAGACCCCCTGCTGGGAGGAACAATAACGTCCAGCCCCACCCATTACTACTCATGCATGCACACCAGCACGCGCGCGCGCACAACGTATTACGCATTGCTCATTTAAAGAGTGCAGTAAAGAAGCGATTATCAACAAATAACGCACTCTAGGTCCCGCACAGACCACAGCTGATGGACGCAATAATACAAACTTAGGCTACATTACTTAACAATTTAATTGTCAAAATCGATATAAATAAATAAATAAATAAATAAATAAATAAATAAATAAATAAATAAATAAATACATACATATTTGCTTAATGGATTTTCATTTCCAGGCCGAGTGAATGCAATTTTTTTTAATTTACAATTGAAATAACGGAATCTGTCATCGATTTCATCATCCCAGTTTTATATGTTCAAGGATAATGTTATATTGTCCCGCAAATGTGTATTTATCAAGACCTCTGCGGAGACCGTACTGACCGGCTTGACCCGTACTGACCGGCTTGACCCGTACTGACCGGCTTGACCCGTACTGACAGGCTTGACCCATACTGACCGGCTTGACCCGTACTGACTGGCTTGACCCGTACTGACCGGCTTGACCTTTAAAGCGCTAATGCAACATATATCACCATCAGGGGTTACAAACGCACCTGGACTGGTGGGGTGGCAGTGTGGGTGGGGTGTCCATCAGGGGTTACAAACGTACCTGGACCGGTGGGGTGGCAGTGTGGGTGGGATGTCCATCAAGGGTTACAAACGTACCTGGACTGGTGGGGTGGCAGTGTGGGTGGGGTGTCCATCAGGGGTTACAAACGTACCTGGACGGTGGGGTGGCGGTGTGGGTGGTTTGTCCATCATGGGTTACAAACGTACCTGGACCGGTGGGATGGCGGTGTGGGTGGGGTGTCCATCAGGGGTTACAAAGGTACCTGAACCAGTGGGGTGGCGGTGTGGGTGGGGTGTCCATCAGGGGTTACAAACGTACCTGGACCGGTGGTGTGGCGGTGTGGGTGGAGTGTGTGTGCTGATGTGTGGGTAGCGCCAAAACCTAGCGGCGCTATGGGGATACACTATGGAATAGGAAAAAACGAAAAAATTTAGGGATGATCTCGGCCCCCTTGCCCCCTCCCCACCCACTCTCCCTGTTCCTATGCCTATGACCATGGCTCCAATATGCACCTGTTCATCATGATAACAAAATAATAATTATAAAAACTAAATACAAGAATAAAATTTGCACCCATCTTCTCCCTCTGTGTCCACATTACCATCCTCATTATCAGATGAAACAACATGTAACGTTAATTTTGTCAAATGTGCCTTGTTTTCTATTTTGTCAAATGTGGCTTGTTTTCTATTGTGTCAAATGTGCCTTGTTTTCTATTGTGTCAAATGTGCCTTGTTTTCTATTGTGTCAAATGTGCCTTGTTTTCTATTGTGTCAAATGTGCCTTGTTTTCTATTGTGTTAAATGTGCCTTGTTTTCTATTGTGTCAAATGTGCCTTGTTTTCTATTGTGTCAAATGTGCCTTGTTTTCTATTGTGTCAAATGTACCTTGTTTTCTATTGTGTCAAATGTGCCTTGTTTTCTATTGTGTCAAATGTGCCTTGTTTTCTATTGTGTTAAATGTGCCTTGTTTTCTATTGTGTCAAATGTGCCTTGTTTTCTATTGTGTCAAATGTGCCTTGTTTTCTATTGTGTCAAATGTACCTTGTTTTCTATTGTGTCAAATGTGCCTTGTTTTCTATTGTGTTAAATGTGCCTTGTTTTCTATTGTGTCAAATGTGCCTTGTTTTCTATTGTGTCAAATGTGCCTTGTTTTCTATTGTGTTAAATGTGCCTTGTTTTCTATCAAATGTCCACATGTTAAAGGTGCATAAACACACAAACATGCTTGGAAATTAAATTGCTAAAGTTGTATGCTTTTATAGGTTTCAAGCTGCATTGAAATCTGTGCGGAAAAATTCCACAAAAGCAACGCCCCCGCCCCCCCCCCCCCAACCCACCGCACACCACCCCCACCCCAGTGTCCATACTGCCGAAATATGCCGACGACGTGGACTGGACTTCAGAGGAAAGGAAAAGAAACCCCTTGACGAACTACTCCCTATAGCTGCAAGCAAACTAAAATTTGAGACTGAATGAATCCAAAATAGAGTTCACCTATTTATACCTCTCAACAAAGCATGAAACTAAAGAAAATGACAATCCACTTCGTGGCGATGAACCATGGATGGAAAGTAAAATCCTGGGCTCACTGCTTTCCAGTAGTACATCTGTCATTGCTGCACGTTGCGTCATGGGTAACATAGCTTTTCCTTTTGGAAACTATGCATTCGTAGATCAAAATGTTGTTGCTGTAACAGCTGGGTATCTCCAAAGACAAGTCTATAGAAACTTGATGCCTGCCACCGCAAACACCTACGCACCATCAATGGACACCGATGGCCAGACAGCATAATTTCCAATGATGCACTATACAAGATGTGTAATACATCGCCTGTGTCCGTAAAAGTCACCCAGCAAAAATGGTCTATGTTTGACCATGCGCTAAGGATACAAGAAAACACACCAGCGCATGCAGATAGCCTTGGAATTCGCACTATTAGGAGCAAGCAAGTATAAAGCAGGAGAGGACGTCATTGCATAAATATGTTAGGCGTGTTACGGGGTGACCTCACGAAAGCAGGCCTCGGTACAGCTAAATAAAGAATGGACCCGAGGAAGCTAAAGATTTCGGCTGAGGACAAGACACAATGGTCAGATGCGAAGAAGGGCGGATTGCAGCTGTATGATGTTTCTACCACCCCTCCGCAGAAAACAGTAATCATACAAAGGCTTAGAGTATGTGACTAAATGTAATGAAACGAAGTAAATTTTAACATGTGATGTTTTCATTCCGTATAAATTAATATAATTTTGGATTAGGGACTCGCGTATCTAAATTAAATTTCACAACTTAAAAATAGATTAATTTATACGTAATGAAATCAGCAAATGCTAAGATTTATTTCGTATCATTACATCTAGATGTTAAATTCCTAGAAAAAGAGTTCCATGCCATGCTTAACAAGCTTCTTACATTACTAACCACGGTGGCATCAGCTGCATGTTAGTCATTGTTAGGAATACGGCCGGTAGTCCACGTGATGTCTATAGAGCAACAGTAAAATGATGGATGTTGACAGAAACATTCCAGCTGCAGGTAAATAGAAGATGTCTGAATACAGTGGTACTTAACCAAATGTGTCTGCTGTGCTTGGAACAAGTAGAGACTCTCAAGCACTTTATGTTGAGATGCCCATTAAATTAGCACGTTAAACTGTTTGTAAGACGATGTGCATGCTGATTCCGAATTACTGCTTGTAATGAGAGCAAACTGTAGAACTTTAAATCAGGACATCAGAGTATGCCATTTCCTACTGGATACCAGTCAAGCAAATCTCAAGGATGACGTGACCCAACAATTAGATAGCAAACGTAGACTCTGTTATGCACTAGGCCAAGCGCGTGAGAAGGCTATCTTCATTGCCATCAAATAAGTAGAATGGCTTGTATCGCAGACGTGAACTGGGTATGATGACGACTCTACAATAACCTACCGACAGCTACTATTACGCAGACAATAGGTCGTTGCGACCGTTCTCACCAGAAGCGACAATCTACCACGCCAACTCAACTAGACACACAATTTACGCCTCTAAATGTATTGTAATTTGCAATAAACAAATTACACTTCACTTCACATCGCAGCCATTACGCAAGTAAATATCACGTAGTTAATGTTAGTAATCTAACATCGTTATTGGCCATGCGCATTCTGTCGCTTCGCGCAAGTAAAATAATAATAGACTTGGTTTCTATTTTAGAGCAGTTGTTAACATCAGAATATTCATGTATCAGTTGATCGCCAGTCCTGTTTACGCGTCGTCAAGAATTGGTGATCTTTTGACGTCTGGTGACCTACTTAATCAACTGGTTTCCATTTAACATTACATGTATGCGACCTTGTGGGGAGGGGGTGTTAAATGCAACATTTTGTGTCGTCGTTTGTGAGTCTAGTGCAATTGCACCGCAAGTTAAATCCATATTTGATAACCTTGCTCAGTGCCTTCATTCAGCATAAATTAATATCAATTTTTTAAGTTGTGAAATTTAATTAGAGACATGCATCGCTAATGCAACTTCACAATACAATTTAAGGCTTTAAAATATGAAATCTTAAATATGTCATTTTCGGGGATCTTAGCATGAATGTGGGCCCGTGTAGGCATGTGCTATAACAATTATATTTATATACCAACCATCCATCACGCCTGTGGCGTAACTTCCAACAGCATATAGGCCAGAAATGGTAAATTCTTTAAGATTTAACAAATACTCTGTTAACCTGAAACTTAATTGATTTCTTCCTCTCTCTCTCTCTCTCTCTCTCTCTCTCTCTCTCTCTCTCTCTCTCTCTCTCTCTCTCTCTCTCTCTCTCTATGCCTATGACAACAACACGTTCCAGTCAAACTAGTTCCAAATATTTGAGAACTTTTCTGCATAGTACATGCGATAGCACCGTCACATGCAGAAAAATGTATTTTAGCTTAAGCCCTGGTCCAGAAACACAAAATGCATACATCGACCGAAATTATGTGGTAGGGTCAGTTAAAGACGTTCTTAGACCCATCAATTATTTATGGGAATGATCTACCGAACACTCCCTGGCACGCGCGCACGCCAGTCTGACCACTCGCACGCACGCGCACACACGCACGTACGTTTTTGTCACAACGTACCGGCAAAGGTTTTTCGGATTTTCGGGATTTCCGGATTTTTAGATCACGCCCAAAAGGTGTGAAATCATAGTGTATTTCAACTGTTCACCTGTTAAAACTTTAGCCAAAATCAGACCAGCAATTTCCGAAGTATCCATAGATTCAGAATCACACCAACAATTTCCAAGATATCCATATATTCAGCATCAGACCAGCTATTTCCGAGATATCCGTAGATTCACAATCAGACCAGCAATTTCCGAGATATTCGTAGATTCACAATCAGACCAGCAATTTCCGAGATATCCATATATTCAGAATTTGATCGGATCAGGAACCTGGTGTTTTATCTGATCATAGGCTGGAAATCCTCTTCCCCATAAGATCCTTTGTTGTGTTAATAAAACCTGAGCCAAATTGGAGTAGTCTTCTTTCAGATACAACTGCGGACACACTTACAGGACCCTACACACGCAAACATACACAGATCCAGATCAAGATGCAATATTCGTTTGCCCCATGGGACATAGATAATAATAGTAATAATAATAATAATAATAATAATAATAATAATAATAATAATAATTTTCTTTTTCTTTTCAAATTTTAGGAACTGACTCTAAAGTAGCCAGGAAGATAAAGCAAGATGAAGCTAAGACAACGCGTATACATTTGCACAGCCTTATTTATATTCGGAATCCCAACATTGCTGTACTATATTACGTTCTACGGCCGAAGGACTTCATCCCTAACTGTGGCGTCCTACTTGGCTATACCTTTCCTTGGAATATCACGGGAAACAGCAGCTCGTGACAGCAATACATTCTCAGAAGAAGTATTTGATGAGAGGTCTGAAGGAGAGCCATTAAAGTATGTACAAGATACTGTTTTCCATGCTGAAACATTCTTCATGAGCATAAAGGAACAGTATAGAATGGTATCTGTAGTTTCGGCATTACCACAGCATGAAGCTGAAAAACTTGCTAATAATAAATCGAATAGCAAATCTAGTTTATCAGATGATGCCTCTAAGTTACCTCTTAAAGTCTTCCTTGTGCCACACTCGCATAATGACCCAGGGTGGCTTCTTACAGTGGAACAATATTATTTGAGACAAACCAAGTCGATCCTAGATAATATGTTGGAAAGCTTACTTAAATATCCTGATTTGACATTTATTTGGTCTGAAACTTCATTATTAAGCAGATGGTGGAAAGATATTAGCACAGATTCGAAGGATAAAGTTCGTATGATAGTGAAACGTGGGCAGCTTGAAATAGTGACTGGCGGATGGGTGATGCCAGACGAAGCATCCACACATTACGAATCCGTAATCATGCAGCTTATACAGGGGCATTTGTGGGTGCAGAAACATTTAGGCGTAACACCTAAAATCAATTGGTCCGTAGACCCGTTTGGTCATTCTGGAAGCTTAGCATATCTGTGGAAGCTAGCTGGGTATAGTCATATGGTTATCGGGCGAATCCATTCAAAAGTGAAGGAGCAGATGTCTAAGTATAAAGTGTTCCAGTTTTCTTGGAGACAACCTTGGGATGGAAGCGGTAGCACATCACTGTTCACCCACACATTGTCATCATCCACATATGTAACTATTGATACATGTGGACCGGTAAGAGAGTATTGTGCTAATCTTATGTATGATGCAAATCTACTGGCGCGGATAACGAATGAGAGAGAACAACAAAAGCACACCGATAATCTATATGCCAATTTCAAGGCCATGTCTATGTGGTTTCGCTATGGTGTTATATTGGTGCCACTTGGAGCAGATTTCTCTGGAGTGAGAAAGGATGAGTGGGTGTATATGCATACCTTGTATACCAAACTGATGACGCAAATGAATTCCGACTCAAGGAAGAATATCGAGGTGAAATTTGGAACACTCTCAGATTACTTCGCAGCAGTAGATGAGAGAACACGTGAAATGGCCACAGTCTCTGAGCCTCCCGAGATTCAAGGAGATTTTCTCTCATATTCCGATTCCCCTGGTCTGTATTGGACAGGCTATTTTACATCACGACCCAGCGAGAAAGGAATCAGTAGGGAACTGCAAGCGAACTTGAAAGCAGCTGAAATGCTTAATGTGTTTGCAATAGCAGTGAGTTTGAAGAATAAGCCCAAGACACACGATATTTCGGAATACCTTTCTAGAACCTCGGTGATGTTGGATACGGCTAGAGAGGCTCTGGCATTATTCCAGCATCATGATGCGATTACAGGAACATCTCGGCCCAAGGTAGTAGTAGACTATCGCTCGAGACTCCTCACTGGATTCAAATCAACGCAAAGTGTCATACAGAATGCTAGCGCCCTGTTGATAGAAAACATAGCACATAGTTCTTCTTTCTCCCATCTTCCAATAGAAGCATATGTATATAGTGGTCTTCAAATGCGTAGATCAGTGAAAATCCTAACGTTTAATAAATCGAATTCTCATTTTCTCGTATTTAATCCTTCAAATATTCAGCGTACAGAGATTGTTCGTCTTATGTCTTCAAGGATCAATGTACACTTTTCGGATTCTAGTGGCAATTCTCTGCCTGTGCAATGGCGTCACGTACATGATCATAAATTCGCCAATGGTCAGCAGGTCAGCATTCTGTACGAAGCAGCTCTTCTCATCCGTCTTCCGCCTTTTAGTATCAGTCAGATTTCAGCTAATGTCGATTCAAAACAAACAGACATTAATAAGAAAGAACCTAGGATGATCGAGGAAGTCATAGATAAACAAGATGCCGATATATCTTTAGAAAATAGCTGTATTAAAGCAAGCTTTTCCCCCAGCACTGGAATGTTGAAGTATCTTATAGACAAACGCAAAGGTCGTCAGCATAGTGTCAGTATAGACTTCGCTTCATATACTCCATATTTAGATGGAGCATATTTATTCAATAGTAACGGTGACGCCAGTAGTGTGTTGGAACAGAAACCTGTATCTGTACATTTCCTCAAGGGCGCACTTGTATCGTATATCGAGATAAAACACGCACATTTCACACACCGAGTAGAGGTGCATAATGTGACGGACGTAATGTGTCATGCGATTCATATTCAAAATGTAGTGCATTTACAAGATAACAATATGGAACTTATCATGCGTTTTAAGACCGATATCCAGAACAAGAACCAACTACTCTACACAGATAGTAATGGGATACAAATTGTTCCACGAAATTTCTATTCAAATCTTCCTAAATCTGCCAACTATTATCCGATGACAAACATGGCGTTTATCCAAGATCACGCGACCCGGCTGACTCTTCACAGCGCTCAACCTTTGGGCGTGTCCTCGTATTCTAGTGGATGGTTAGAGGTTATGTTAGATCGAGCCATAGTAAGCGATGACCATAAAGGACTGGACATGGGAATTTTTATAAATACCCTTCAACATGCGCATAGTAGATTTTCGATTACTATTGAAGATATGACTGATATGAGTAGGGAATTATTTATGCAAAATGTTTATATCAACGGTCCCGACAAGATTCCATATACACACCCAACATTACATAGCCTTCACGTAAATAGTGTACTACAGCATCCACCGATTATAGTACATTATACTGGTGCCGCCACGGTTCCCATAGATACCGTACGAGTCCTGACGTCACTTCCATGTGACGTAGAGCTTGTGATGTTACGACAAATGGAAGTTTCCGAGAATGAACAACATAACACAGCTCTGATTGTCCATCGTAGATTGTACATTAAAAAGAAATCCTTAGACACGGCGTGTCAGCTCGCCTCTAAGACGATGAACTTAGCACGTTTGTTTACATTAAGTAATAGCTCCAGTTCCGTGACAGAGATGTCATTAAGCTTTATGCATTCCCATAAGATCTTTCCTGCAGACACTAATATTAGCCTAAAACCTATGGATTTACAATCGTATCATCTTCAATGGACGTGATCTATTCAGGACTTAGATCGGCTCTACAATCACGGCCACTCGGGAATGTCGGGTAAATATGGGTAAAACACGAACAATCAAAGATTGCCTATCCTCGCCCACCCGTTTTGTCGCGCCCATGTGTTAAGAAACACTACCAAAGTTCTTTGTATCTTGGTCCAAAGTTCATTCACTTATAAATTGTGTTAAATTTTGAGACAAATCGAATCAGTATATTTTTTTAGATACAGCTTCTGATACGGTACGCACGCACACACGGATATGCGCGTACGCAGGCATGCACGCACACGCACGCACACACGAACCTAGACAAGAATGCAATACCCGCTTCCCTTACGGGCCGAAGGTAATTATATAATGATGCGGTTAACGATTTTAAACGCGTATATATCATCACATGAAAATACGAAATCTTTAGTTCCCGTCCTGGCTAACCGACAGTAGGTCGATTTCAGTTAATGTAGGGATACATATCTACCCATTCCACGCCCATTTCTACCTACCGACAGCAGGTCGATTTCAGTTAATGTAGGGATACATCTCTACCCATTCCACGCCCATTCCTACCTATGCCACGCCCATTTCTACCCATGCCACGCCCATTTCTACCCGGGTCACGCCCATTTCTACCTATGCCACGCCCATTTCTACCCATGCCACGCTCATTTCTACCCATGCCACGCCCATTTCTACCCGGGCCACGACAATTTCTACCTATGCCACGCCCATTTCTACCATGTCACGCCCATTTCTACCTATGCCACGCCCAGTTCTACCCATGCCACGCCCAGTTCTACCCATGTCACGCCCATTTCTAGTCATGCCACGCCCGATTCTACCTATGCCACGCCCATTTCTACCCACGGCACGCCCATTTCTACCCATGCCACGGCCATTTCTACCCATGCCACGCCCAGTTATACCCATGCCACGCCCAGTTATACCTATGTCACGCCCATTTCTACCCATGTCACGCCCATTTCTAGCCATGCCACGCCCATTTCTACCCATGCCACGTCCATTTCTACCCATGCCACGCCCATTTCTAGCTAACCTCCGACCACTTTTACGCATGTTTGAATCGATTTAATACTTTGAAACCTAAATTTCAAAAATCTAAATTTCAAGGTAACGCTATAGGTAAGCTGTTGAAATTTTTGAAGGTAATTTGACTGGTCTGTTGATGCCTATGGAAAAAACAGCTCCAAGTCAAATTGCTTTCAAAAATATCTAACATGATGTTCGTCAAATCGTAAATTCATTAAAAACATACAATTTGTACACTAGTTACGGATCATTTTACTTTCATGACAGAGTTAAATAAATCATTATGATTGCGACGTAAGCTAATTAGTGACGTAATTGATTAGCCTATGACGTCAGATACTTGAGTGCCAACTAGGATCCATCCATTGCGCTGCGTCCCATTCCGTCAAATGCATACGATGAACACACATCCACATGCGTCATACTGTGTGATAGCTTTGTGTTATATATATATACGTACGTTGACATTTGGCACGTTAAGGACTTATGGTCCAAGAGGGTGATGCTTAAACTACAAGAGAATGGACTGGAAGGAAAACTAGCTAGTTTCCTGGTTATCGATAACGACAAGAGCGTGTCCGGGTTACGCTCTAGTGCAATTTAAATATTATTTATTTCGTGATCATAGGTAGAGATTAAGCAATAGAGGGAATACATACAGGGTTATGCCTTTAATCCTTACCACTCTGATGGCAATATTTTAAAATTTCAAATTAAAGTAAAAGATGAACTGGTGTTTGTTTTTCAACAAATTTGGTGGAAGATGGTGCTGTCGTAGACAGCAACATCTTCCACCAAAATAGTTGGAAAATGTGCACCAGTTCCTTTGCCATTGACACCGTAATAGATAGAATATTGACATCAGTGTTCTATGGGTTAAAGTGAAGGACACCTTGCACACATCACAGTACGTTTCAAACAAGAACGAATAGACACAAACAACAAGAACGAATAGACACAAACAACAAGAAGAACGAATATACACAAACAACAAGCAGAACGAATAGACACAAACAACAAGAAGAACGAATATACACAAACAACAAGAAGAACGAATAGACACAAACAACAAGAAGAACGAATAGACACAAACAACAAGAAGAACGAATATACACAAACAACAAGAAGAACGAATATACACAAACAACAAGAAGAACGAATATACACAAATAACAAGAAGAACGAATAGACACAAACGACAAGAAGAACGAATATACACAAACAACAAGAAGAACGAATAGACACAAACAACAAGAAGAACGAATAGACACAAACAACAAGAAGAACGAATATACACAAACAACAAGAAGAAAGTATCCCATAACTTACAATACATAGAATATCTACATAAAGTAGTTAACATAGAATCACTACATAAAGTAGTTAACATAGAATATCTACATAAAGTTGCTAACTTCTACCGTTAGCTAAAGATAATGTTGATGGCGGGGTGGAGGGCTGTGTGGGATAGGCTCCCTATAGCCCATCATCATAACATATTGTTATGTATTACTATCATTATCAATGTATGATTACTCTAGTATACACAATTAAACGCTCAGAGAGCATACATGTACTACGACAGGACAGTTGCAATGAAGATGAGCTACGACTAGTGAGACTACTGTTTACAGACACCAAGCTGAGAGAGCGAGTTATGTATGTGCAGTTTGAAGAGTTTGAGACATCAAACGGGTCCTTACAGGTAGATTGTCTATGTCTAATTACTGTGTTCTGCGGCTATAATAGAAACATCCCAGAGCTGCAATCAGTGCTTCTTCGCTTTTGATTACTGTATCTTGTCCTTAGCCAAAATCTTTAACTTCCTCAGGTCCATCCTTATCTGGGTGTACCGAGCTCTACTTTCTTGAAGTCTTTTCGCAGCACTCTTAACATATGTATGCAATGACGTCCTCTCCTCGCTTGATATTTGCTGGCTCCCAGTATGGCAAATTCCAAGCCTCTCTGTGCTGATGTGTTTTCTGGCATCCTTGGCACATGGCCAAATATGAGCCGTCTTTGCTGGTCGACTAGCAGACAGCGGCGATGTATTACACATCTTGTATAGTGCATCATTGGAAGTTATGCTATCTGACCATCGGTGTCCAGTGATGGTGCGGTGGTCTGTGCGCTGGAAGGCATAAACCTTGTCGAGAGCTGCCTGTAGAGCTGACCAGCTGTTGCAGTTATATCAAGAATACACAGGTTGCGTCGTAGGAACATAGTATTTTTGTCAGAGGTATCTTCGATCTACGAATCTATGGCTTCCAGGACTGGAAAGCTGTTTTTCTTGATGCAGTGCGCATCAATGCAAGCAGTATATCAGAACACTGAGCCGATAATTTTACCATTCCTCCATGGTTCGCCGCCACGAAGTTTAGTTTCATGCTTTGTCGATAGGTATATGTGGGTGAACTCCAGTTTGTATTCATTTATAAAGCGGTTCTCTATGTTTAGTTTGCGTGTAAGTAGTAGACTGACTAGTAGTAGCTCATCTTCATTGTAACTGGTCTGGCGTAGTATATCGAGGATCTTTAAGCACTTAATTGTGTCGAAGGCTCGTGACATGTTAATGCCTATTTTGTGGAAATCCCAGTGTTTGGACGTGACTACTGACGCAAGCATGCGTTGAGCCCACACAATGTCTGCACAGCTGCGTCCACGTTTAAAGCCACTTTGACATGATCCAGTGGTCATCGATCATGACTAGGATGAGGCATAGAGTAACGTTGGATAGGATTTTCCGTATGCTGTTGAGGAACATAATGGGCCGCAGGTTGGCTGGGAGTGGCGTCTTGGGCTTGGGTGATAAGGGTGCCTTGACCTACAGCATCGATGGGACGGGGTGCATAAAACCTGAATTAGGTGCGCGGTCGATTTTCAGATAATGTCACTTGCGTATTTGAACAGTGGTATGCATAATAACATTATTATTATTATTATTATTATTATTATTATTATTATTTTTATTATTATTATTACGAATATTACGATCATGTCAATAATACTTTACGCTGATCCCGAAAGATAGAGGGAAAATTCAATGAAGATTTAAATCACATTTGTTTAATGCCAGAAAAAAACACGTTAAATCTTACTATTTCGAAAGCACATAGCTTTTTATCTACCAATGTTTGAGAAATAACATACAGTATCATCAGAGCAGTCTACTAAACATATTGGCGTAGGATCTAACAATCAGAGATTGCAGACTCTCGCCATCCCGTTATTGTCACATTGTAAAAGGTTTTCTGATTTTCGGAATTTTGTTCGTATTTTCCAAAGCTTTTTGGATAATCAGGATTTTTTCAGACAACATCCAAAGTTGTGGAATCCTAGTGTATGCTCACACCATCTCCTTTGAGCAATAGCTGACCAGTAGTTTCCGAGATATCCACGCACGCACGCACGCACGCGCGAACGAACTCACGCACACGCGCACATATATATGCTGCATCCGGCTGTATATATGCCTGTTATATTTGAAATTGTATCAAAGAAAGGCGCAGTATTTTTCTATCACTGTTTAATGTTGTTTGTACCCTATTTATGTGTTCTCCCTCCCGCCCCCCCCCCCCCCCCCGCCCCCTCTCTCTCTCTCTCTCTCTCTCTCTCTCTCTATCACTGGAAGATCCTTTTAGTGTAAAAATTTGACTCAAATTCGATCCGTGGTTTATTAGATTCAGCTTAAAATATATGCACCCACGTAAGCACAGCCTCGCGCTCAAACGCACATACGCAACAACACGGCACAGCACGGCATGACACGAGCCGACGGATCACGACGGGGCAAAACACAAGGCGACGACATGACGAGAAGACCGTGGAAATGTGACTACATATTGGTCACTGACAGCCTTATCATCCTAGATTGCTTGGGTGGGTGGAGAGAGGAGCTGCAGGCTATCGATTATAGATAGACAAGGGGTTGAATTAACACTGGAAAGTCATAACGCACGTTGGTATAAGACATGCAGAGATTGCTTTAACAGAACAAAATTAGGGCGTGCTTCCAAAAGACAAACATATGACGCCAGGGCCGTAGGAACAATTTCAGTAATGGGGGGGGGGGGATCAATGAGAGGGGGGGGTCCGGAAAATTTTGAAATCTTGATGCTCTCAGAGGCCATTTCATGCATTTCCTGGGGTAAATATGTGCTTTCACTCAGGTGTAAAATTAACCCATTTTACACATATGATATTCGCCTATAGGCCTATACGGAACAACATTTTTATATGTCAGAGGTCATGGTGGGGTGGTTCAGACCGTAATCCTCAAATGTCAGGCGCTTGAAAATATGCTATTGTCTGGAAGGTTTTATGGTAAAATACCAGCCGTTTTATTTAGAAGTCAGGTTCATGTGAATGCAGAATGAAATTGGTTAGGTAAATGTGTTTAACAGTTACTCTAGTAATCCTGTAATTTTTGTAGAAATAAACATTGTATTAATCCAGATGTTTATTGCTACATAAGTTACAGTATTACTATGGTAACTGTTATGGGAAAGCTATGCGAGAGAAAAAGGATTTGTTCTATCACGATTGATGCGATTAAACTCATGTCAGAAAATAATTTTGTTCACAAAATTTTAAAGATACAAAAATCAATGAAGGTTGTAAACAAAGTGTGGTTATAAAATTAGCGATTAGGTTAACTAATGTGAAATTAGCGATTAGGTTAACTAATGTGAAATTAGCTATGGTGAAATTAGCGATTAGGTTACCTATGTGAAATTAGCTATTAGGGTAACTAATGTGAAATTAGCTATTATGTTAACTAATGTGAAATTAGCTATTATGTTAACTAATGTGAAATTAGCTATTATGTTAACTAATGTGAAATTAGCGATTATGTTAACTAATGTGAAATTAGCTATTATGTTAACTAATGTGAAATTAGCTATTAGGGCAACTAATGTGAAACTTGCTATTAGGTTAACTAATGTGAAATTAGCGATTAGGTTAACTAATGTGAAATTGTGAATCAAACTTAGAATTTGCCAAACACAGAGCGCCTACGCTCATTGCGAGAGACAAATTCATTGGCCAAGTCACCACGTAGGTCAAGAGAGTCAGTTCTCTCCTGATGGATATGAAAATCCATCACATGATTCAAACGTTTTTGAGTCATAGTATTACGCAACCATGTCTTTATACGGCGTAATGCACTAAAGGTGCGTTCACTCTCTGGATTGGTTGCAGGCATTACGAGCAACAGTTTACAAACTTTCACACTTTTCTCCATAAAAAATCTCTGTACTTATGATAGTGAAATCAAGTAATTAATCACATCAGCAATACGCGAAGTACCCCTTAAAGCTGAAGTGTCATTATGAAATTAAGAAAATTTTAGTAAAAAATAGTAAGTGAATTAATTATTCATGTTTGCAATTTGTATCAAGTAATCGTCCGCCATATTGTTTTGTGACGGCCATTTTCTTTTTCCAGCCTAATAAAAGAACGCGTCAAATCTAAATCCGTCCCATTCACTTTTTGATGCCTTGTGTGTAATCCATCTACGGAGAGCCCCTATATCAATGTTTCTTCAAATAAAATACAGAGAAATCACGAACTGAGGACACAAAAGTGAAATAAATATGTTGATAATTACGTTCTATCCCATCCAGTATAAATATCCATTCAAAATCCGATATAAATCGAGCAGTTATTCTCTCTCAGACCAGCTATTCCACCGTGCTAGAACTCAAGGACATTTTGAAAATGCCAAAAACGCTAACGTCACCATCTGTGTGTAGATCAATTCAATTAGTTTATTTGGCTATCAAAGTTATGCATTTGCATATCAAAGATATGCGTGCTAGCCAAATAGTAAGGTCTAGTCTGCTGAGCGCCTTTGTATTCGCATCGAGATTTTATAAAATCCCACGGACTTGAATTCCTAATAGAATAGGGGAGCGTAGGGCAATATGTAATCATTTTCATATACTATGCGTGATTTTTGAAACATAAAAAAGTATATTGTGGTTTGGTGAGAGGGAACTAATAAGCAACTCTATGCCCCATCCGCCATCATACACACATACACACTCACACACGTGCTGGTCCGCCATGTCGCTCCTCTCCGTTGCACCACATATACATGATGCGCGGGAGGACTGGTTAGCTGTGGTTCTCGGGGATGCGGGTCCCATATCGTGTCTCTCTGGAAAGTACAAAGACCGGCCTCTAGAGCCAGTGAGGGCCATGCGACCATTGCCGCCGAGATTAAACCACACGGTCTTGTCCCAATTGTTAGTGTCACCGGTATGACGGTCCATCCTAATTTAGGAACACGGACGTGATGATAACAAAACAGTCATAAAATAATATATACTACACAAACAATATCACTCGTTTGACAGTAATGAGCAAATAATACAGTACATAGAGCCAACCGGTGTTCTTTCTACGTGGTCTCGCCGAAGTTACCACACAGATCCGTAAATCCGCAGAGGTATCCCCGCAAGAGAGCATCGCGTCGAGGTCACCTGGTAGTTTAATATAAACTAATTACACTCCTAACACATGCACAGAAAAAATGTTGTCGTTGCGAGAGGAAAGTGCCTCGCGCGGGCCTCCATCACAGGGAAATGCCTTCAACGCCGAAGCCGAGGAAAAGATCTGGCAAAAAGGGCCACTTTTGTTCAAACAGAAAATGTTAAGTGCTGAAAATCCTAGTGAAGCCATAATTAATGTGATGCACACTGGTTTACGTGAAGACGGGACGAATGAATTTCGAAGAATTCACAGGTCACCGTCTTATGTAGGTCCAAAGTTACTACATTGGTAGTTGCCGGTTTATTTATGCGGGCCTTCTGCTACATTCTAACTTACCATTTGGTTACTAGAAACGAGGACAAGCTTTGGCCGCAAGTGGCAGGGATTCCTACCTAACTTTAGATACATTTATCTAACAGGCGAAGATGCTCAGCTCCCCATAGGTCACCATGCATAGCATCTACCTCCGAAAGATAGCGTGTGTACATGTTACGGAGCAATAGCTCCCGAATCAAATAACAATCCGGTCACTACTGTCCCGCAACCACATATAACATCACCAGGACAAGTTCACAATTCGCAGAAGCAATTTTTAGAAAGTGCTATGTCGTTTATGGTGGGGATAAAGAGACGGATATCCACTGCCAGTGTCCTTCCCGTAAGAATGTGGTGGGTTCTAAGACCTCACCCAGACACCACAACGAATTGGATCGAGATCCGCATCTCATCCATCACCGCGTGCTACAGAATTAACATTTACCTGTCATTAGGGTTAAGTTCCAGAATGCCTAGAGATGCGCTGCAAGCCGGTATCACATCATATTATTTCTTTTCGCAGTGCTTCCTACATTGGCGGGGGTATCTAACTAACTAGTATCCGGTGATACAGGGGGAGATGTATGTAAATCAGCACTTTAGTTATCACCGCTCGGAAACCCCGATAGTTTCCCAGAGTCGGATCCTGCTAACGTGTTGATAGGGAATCCAAACAATTATTACGCCTTGCGGCTGGTGGATCGTGGACAGAGACAATAACTCGATATTAATAAGAGGCCCTAAGGTAATTGGCCAATTTTAAACAACCTAGCCAGTGCGTGGTGTTACATATCCACAACAGCCGGAAAGAGGTGTACACCATGCGTCCGTTACGGAGAAATTGTCCCTAACCACTTTAAACATATCCTATTGAGCTAAAATAGCCAGGTTTAGTCGGTAACATGTCAGGCTCAAGCAATTAGAGCATGATCAGCGACCTCAGTGTAAAATTGATGCTAGGGGAGAAGTGATGCGGATATATAATGTTGCTCTATAGTATTACCTAGCGTACTGCGTTCTAGAGTTTTTATAAATAAACAAACCATATTAACTAGAATGCCTACTTGCCATATACACAATTAACTAATATGGTGAGAACGATATATATCAAAGGTCATAGGCCCTTACGGTGCTGTTAGTTGAGAGCACCCACAGTAAATAAGGATAATATTTACATAAAACAGAAAGAATAAAATTGCGGTCAGAAAGACCGGTAAGGTACCTATTAGGCATCAGTACCATATACGGAAATAATGAAATATACAATAGTATAGCTACTTGAGTACCTATTGGTCATCGGTAAGGTAAAAGTTCATAAGTCACTGAAATTGAGGCGCTAATATGAAAATAGCGCGAGATGGCACGATCTTTAATGCAGGGAAGATTTCCGCAGGCAGGTTTCCGCAAGCAAGTTTCCGCAGGCAGACAATTGATGCTTCACACTCTCATGACCGTGAAGAAGAACGGATAATAAGATGTCCATTAGATAGTCATTCAAGTGATACATGATTTAAACATTTAAACAGTTTGTTGTAAAGTTTCCGTCCAGCGACGGTAGTGTGAAAATTGAAAGTTGCCCATTAACAGAGAGGGCTAATGTCATAATTAATTATGCATGGACAATAACTGGGTACACGGTGCGGGATATGTCGCATAGCTCTTGCGGCACACCAAGCAGAGTCCCACCAGACTGTGGACTAAAAGTTAATTATCACACGCGACATGCAGCGCGGAGGTTTGAATCCACATTTCATCGTGGTCGGAAGATCCGGCGAGTTATCCACCAAGAATCACCATCAGCTCTACATACCACAGAATCACAGAAAAGCTCCCTTAGGAAAGTCCGGTTGCGGGAGTTCTTACTTTAATTTATTTTTGCCCCCCCCCCCCCCCCCCTCCGGATGATCGTCCGGGAGCATCCAAAATTGTTGTATGCGGAAAGTCTTAAAACTGCCCACCGGCGCAGGAGAACTCAATTCCGAATGGCACCACGATGATGATCGATGGAATCACCGTCGGCTTGCAGTTATCTCACGTCTGGCCTGTGCTGGTCCAGCAGTCTTCTTGACGGGTCGGCTTCCACGCTGATGATGCGCCTGATCTTCGATTTTTCGTCCCTTTTATACTACTCGTGACGTCAGAGGCAGGCGCAATCAGTGGGCGAGCTGTAGCCAATCAGCGTGCAGCTAGAAGTGGTGACGTGTCTATCACGTGAACAGTACATCCCTCCATTCAGTTAATGCATACACGCGATTACGACATCAAAAGCAATATTTTGTAAATAATTTAACGGGAGTTTTCTTGATAACTCGGCCATTTCTGGTCCGATTTTAAAATGATAAAAAGTTCTATGATCCTCGTTTTTTCTGGTCCTGATCGCTACCAAGAACAACGAGAATAGTATGAGTTAAGGAAATCACTAGTATCAACTCGGTACACTATAGGCATACTCTTTCTCCCAATTCCGACACGTGTTGTCAGGGAAGCTCTGACGCGCGCGCATGTGCACTATGCGTTCTAACGGACTTTTTTCTAACGAAAACCTCTCTGATAGAGCTTATATACGTGTACTAACCTACTCAGGGGTGGGGGGCATGCATGGAGTGAATCCGGAATGGCCGGGACGTACTCAGCTTAGCTGGGACGGTCAGTACTTGTCCAGTCGATCCGTGCTACACATGCACGCACGCACGCACGCACGCACGCACGCACGCACGCACGCACGCACGCACGCACGCACACACGCACGTACGAATACGCCTGCACACACCATTGCCACTGCCGTGGCCACCGCCGCCACCACCACTGCTAACACCGCAGCCACTGCTGCTGCCGCCAATAACGACATAACTACCAACAGTAACAGCTACGACCATTCGTGGCGCTGCTGTAAAAGATACTCAGAACCACCATCATCACAATAACAAATTCAACCAGCACCAATGCTAATAGAACGCCTACAATAGCAAACACCACCACTACTGCAAGAACCGCCGTCAGCACAAACCACCACTACCATAACCACCACCGCATCCATCACCATCACCACCAACCACTGCAACAAGAACAAGAGGCCCAAGGGCCTGTATCGCTCACCTAGACCATAGGCATTTCAACTAGAATGATCATTAACAACAAGTGGAACGCTAATGAGTTGAGGCGACTTGTAACAAGAAAACAGAGGCCATGTTTCTTTATGTATCAACTTCTCTTGAACAAACCTATTCGCCCTTAGTCATCAATATCATATCTCCCAAATTTCGGCCCAATCGGTTCAATGGCTCTGGAGACGAAGTTGCATTCATGAAAGCCAGGCCATCCAAAATGGCCGCCCAACTATTTGGCAAATCAAGTTCCCTTGAACAAACTTGGTTCAGCTCGGACCCTAAGTGATATTTTATGAGTTTTTAATCAATCGCTCAAACAGTTTCGGCGAAGATTTTTTAAAGACATTTCTAAAAATCGATCAAAATGCAAGATGGCCACCGGCCAAATTGGCCGATCGGCTCCATTTGAACAAATTTGGATCCCCTATGGATGCTTCTTGCCAAATATAATTGAAATCGGCCTAGTAGTTTTCGAGAAGACATTTTAAATTTCCCATTGCTTTAGTATGGCCGCCTTTGGTGGAAAATAATCCAAGATGGCCGCCAAACCACTTATCCGACAGTTTCGAAAATTGCAAATTTGAGATCAGAATACCCAAAAACATATATAAAACGAATTTCGCCCTCAAACTCCATCAAATAAAAAAATCCAACATGGCCGCCAAACACGCTATATTTTGATTGGCCCACAGCGGCCAGGTTTTTAACGGTTCAACTTCCCTTGAACAACCTTTAATGGTCCTTAGTCCCTAATCATATCTGCCAAATTTCGACCCGATCTCTTCAGCGGTTCTGGAGAAGACGTAGTTTTCGCTAAAACTAGGTCAACCAAGATGGCCGCCGAACCTTTGACCAATCAAGTTCCCTTGAACAAACTTGGTTCAGCGCTTGCTAGATCATATTCCATGAGGTTTGCATCAATCCCACAAACGGTTTCAGAGAAGATTTTTAAAGACATTTCCTAAAATCGGCCAAAATCCAGGATGGCCGCCGGCCAAATTGGACGATCGGCTTCGTTTAAACAAACATGGATCCCTATATCCTCAGGATACTTCCTGCCAAATATAATTGAAATCGGCCCAGTGGTTCTTGAGAAAGTCATTTAAAGGAAAAGTTGATTGACAGACGACGGGCGGACACACGACGGGGTCCGTCGCCATGGCATAAGCTCAATTGGCCTTTCAGGCCAGTGAGCTTAAGACTAAATTGCCTCATCGGAAATCCGCGACCTCTGTTTGATGTGCCAGATTTCTCTCCCCCACCCCCAACACCAGCCCACCAGCCCACCCTTCCCTCATCTCTGAGATAATGATATGGATAACTCATATAACAAATTCGGTTGAATTTCGCTGAACGATTTTGGTCGAGATATCACAAAGAACGAGATGCTTATAAGTAAACTGCTGACCACGCCCCTCGCCATAGGAGCCAGAGCCGAATATAAATATTCTCATCTAATCTGCAATCATATGGGTAGCTCACATAACTAATTTGGTTGAATTCTACCAAACGGTTCTGACAGACAGACAGACCTCAAAACAACATAACCCCGAACAGAACACTGGGTGGGGAAGACGGCTAACAGAGAACATCACTGATAAGAACAGAAGATGAGGTGGTGGTGATGATTAATGGTGGAGGTGGTCCTGGTGGTGGTGGTTGTTGTGGAAACGACGATAACAATGACAACAGTGACGATGGCTGATGATAATGATGATGAAGATGACGATGATGCATGGTAGTGCTGGTGGTGGTAGTGGTGACAACGATGACGACGACAACAGTGAAGATGACTGATGATGATGATGATGATGATGATGATGATGGAATGAAAAATGGCGCTCTGTAAACAACGAACTCCTGGATATACCTCTGTTGTTATCGTTGCCGTCATTATCATCATCGCCATTGTCGTGGTTGCAGTCACGGTTGCGGTCGTGGCACTGAGGTAGTACTAGTAGCCGCAGTCGTCGTCATCATCGTCATAGTAGTAGTAGTAGTAGTAGTAGTAGTAGTAGTAGTAGTAGTAGTAGTAGTAGTAGTAGTAGTAGTAGTAGTAGTAGTAGTAGTAGTAGTAGTAGTAGTAGTGCCGGGGTGGGGTAAGGGTGGGGGTCTAATTGGGGGAGTAGGGTTGTTGTTGTTGTTGTTGGCGGTGGTGGTGGTGGTGGTGGCGGAGTTGGTAGTTGTCGTTGTGATGGTGATCGTGTTAGTGGAGCGATATTGTTAGTTGTAGTGTAACTGGTATTGATAGCTCACTCCCACATCATTTTGCATTTTACCAAAATCGGCCGTTGCCAAATATATTGTATATGTACATATTACCCCGATCTCCCCTATACAACTGTGAATTCTTGTCAGTGGCTCGGTATGAAAACGTAAAATTATGCATCCTGTCGCCGTCGTATAAGATATACACACACTTTAGAGGCAGTCTTTCCGTGATTATTTTGTTTAGGGTTCATTCGCTTTGATATGCAAATAAACTAATTGGATTGAATTGAATTGATCTACACATAGATCAATGACGTCACCGTTATTGCTATTTCCAAAATGTCTTGGTGTTCGTGCAAGGTGGACTACCTCGTCCGAGAGAGAATAACCACACATTTATATTCAATTTTGAATGGATTTTATTCTGGATGGGATAGAATGTAATTATAAATATATTCATTTCATTCTTGCGTCCTCAGTTCGTGATTTCTCTGTATCTTATGTGAAGAAACTTTGATATTGTGGTGCTTGCTAGACGTCTTACAGGTGAGGCATCAAAAAGTGAATGGGGCGGATTTAGATTTGACGAGCTCTTTTATTACTTTGGAACTGTGGGGATAAGAAAATGGCCGCCGCAAAACAATATGGCGGACGTTTACCAGATACAAATTGCAAACATGAAGAATTAATTCACTTACTATTTTGTATTACTAAAATATTTCTTATTTTCATAATGACCCTTCAGCTTTAAATTATCTGGCACATTTGCAACAAATGTTCTTAGTAGATCACGTAAGTGTTGCTCACTGAGATCGTTACCATAAAACATACATAGTTCCCTTGCATCTAACTCAATCTGAAGATGAGGTACATCAACTTGAGCACAGCACATACCAAGAAGTAGGCTGTGTAGATGTGAATATATTCTATATCCCAGCTGCCCAGCACTCTATAGAATATCTGCCGGTAGAATGCTTCAACATCATCAGGAAAGCTTGCCTCAGCTGATCCACTGTCATAGCGAGATGGTCGTCTATTTCTTTGTGGAAGTGTTGGCTCCTCGATGTCAGAATCCTCTTGTTTCTTCTTCACTGTAGCCCAGAATAATGAGAAAGAGGCATCATTTCGCATGCTTTGCAGAGGTTTGATTGTCATCCCAGCCAATTCCTGGCCTTCTGCTACAGACAGATCCCGCTTCTGAAGAGATCTAGAAGATTGTCACAGTGACCGAAAGTCAAAACACCAAGATTAATGCCAAACCAGAATTGGAATGTTGACATTTTATATTCCACCCCACCTATCATTGCCTTTGTTTCGGTATTAGTAGCTATGAGTTTTGCCTCCTCCCAAGAATGCTGCAGTGTTACATAATTGGCAATAATACTCTTAAATGTTTCAGCTTTGACAGGCCACCTCGTTGGGCAAAGGATTCTTATCCCTGGGTTACCTGGGTTGAATTGCTCCTGAAGATTCTTAAAGAGCCTTTCCCGCCTAGGTGACATCTTGATAAGCTTTGTTATCTCATGTACAATGTCCAAAGTGTCTTTCATAATCACACTCTTTTCAATTTCCTGTCTCTGGGCTGCCATACCATTCCTTTCCCCCACTCATATTAGATGCACCATCGTAATTTTGACCACGACAATTAGAAATATTAAGATCCATCCTTATCAAAACATCTTTGAGAACACGGACAATTTCATCGGCCTTCACAGTGTCCAGGCTGTGTAATCCAAGGAAGTCTTCATGTACATTTAGACTAGCATCGACCCAGTGGAGACACATTACTAATTGTTCCACATTTGACACATCTGTTTTTCATCCTTCATTTCTGTAAACCATGAGTTTCGAATTGCGTTTGCAATGTCCCGAAGGACACGGAATGCCATTATTTGGAGCATCTCATTCTGTATATCCGGTGATGTATACTTGGAGGATTTTTTTCTAGCCACTGTATTAGATTTGGATCATCACTACCACGCAATTTCAGAAGTTGGAATAAATTGCTGTTCAATTCACCCTTCCCTGGTATGTAATCGCCACGATGTGAGATCGACTGCCGTGTTAAATATTTCACGCATTCTAAAATCTTTAGCAAAATTTCTGTTCTTAGCCTTTTCTATAGCGTGGCTAGAGGACAACATTTCACCAACATCATGTTTGCTTTGTAATGTTTAGATAGCCGCTTTATGGAAATTGGTAGTCTCATGCTTTTGGAATGTGGTGATTGCTTTCTTCTAGTTGCTGAAACCATCAGATATAAAACTGGTCTCCTTACATGGAACATAGTACAATCGTCCTTCTTTCTCTGATTTGGCACAATAGAAACAGAGCACAGAGCATGGTGAAACACTACAATGCCGCCATTTCCACTGTCGGCACCAGTTGCCTTGGAATCGTCGCTCACGGATTCCTAAATTTCGAGGTGGAAATTTGAAATCTTGCGGAGGGTGATAGGGCTGATCAGCGTCTGGTAAACTTGTAGAAAGTAAACAGAAGCCTGTGAGGAATTATTCATGTTTACAGATAGATTATTTTTATCAGAATCTGAGTCTTCCAGAATAACATCAATGAAATCAAACTGGTCTTCATCCTCAATGGAGCTATCGCTATCCTTAGCCCATCTAGCTGCCATGATTAACAACCTGAAAAACGTTAAGAGTATTGCCTTTCTAGCATTCTGAAATCATTGCTCAAGCTGACATGCATCATTCACAGATGGAGCTAGAAGCAAATGAACTATGCACGTCTAACTAAAGGTGACTTACCTTTGGTGGTTTGCTTGCGTGCAGAGCCGGATTAATGCAACGGTTAATAAGTGCCTCCAGATCTAAAAAAGTAATTACTGGTATATAACAACTCTTTGAACCTGAGATCTCAGGGTCCCAATTTTAAACCAACCACACACATAAGCTGTTAAATATTTGAAAATAATTTGACTGTAAGCTGCTGCAGCCTTAGGTAGCAACAGATCACAACAGATTCAGGTCAAATAGTTTTAACTATTCAACAGAATAATTGTCACATCGTCACAAATTTATTATATTTATGTTTAGCGGATTAAAAGGGTTGATAAAGTAGTAGTAGTAGTAGTAGTAGTAGTAGCAGCAGCAGTAGTAGTAGTAGTAGTAGTAGTAGTAGTAGTAGTAGTAGTAGCAGTAGCAGTAGCAGTAGCAGTAGTAGTAGTGGTAGCGGTAGCGGTAGCGGTAGCGGTAGCAGTAGCAGTAGCAGTAGCAGTAGCAGCAGTAGCAGTAGCAGTAGCAGTAGTAGTAGTGGCAGTGGCAGTGGCAGTGGTAGCGGTAGCGGTAGCGGTAGCGGTAGCGGTAGCGGTAGCGGTAGCGGTAGCAGTAGCAGTAGCAGTAGCAGTAGCAGTAGCAGCAGTAGCAGTAGCAGTAGCAGCAGCAGCAGTAGCAGTAGCAGTAGCAGTAGCAGTAGCAGTAGCAGTAGCAGCGGTAGCGGTAGCGGTAGCGGTAGTAGTAGTAGTAGCAGTAGCAGTAGTAGTAGTAGTAGTAGTAGTAGCAGTAGCAGTAGTAGTAGTAGCAGTAGCAGTAGCAGTAGTAGTGGTAGTAGTAGTAGTAGTAGTAGTAGTAACAGTAGTAGTAGTAGTAGTAGTAGTAGTAGTAGTAGTAGTAGTAGTAGTAGTAGTAGTAGTAGTAGTAGTAGTAGTAGTAGTAGTAGTAGTAGCAGCAGTAGTAGTAGTAGTAGTAGTAGCAGTAGTAGTAGCAGCAGCAGCAGCAGCAGTAGTAGTAGTAGTAGTAGTAGTAGTAGTAGTAGTAGTAGTAGTAGTAGTAGTAGTAGTAGTAGTAGTAGTAGTAGTAGTAGTAGTAGTAGTAGTAGTAGTAGTAGTAGTAGTAGTAGTAGTAGTAGTAGCAGCAGCAGTAGTAGTAGTAGTAGTAGTAGCAGCAGTAGTAGTAGTAGTAGTAGTAGTAGTAGTCGAAGTGAACGCACGCGTTTATTTAGCTCTGCAATTGCTGCCCGAATTTGCTAGTTTCTAGCGCGATTTTGTAGATAAATTTTATACATATATTTCGTATTAGTATTTCCTTTCAAACTTTATATTTAATTTGTAAATTCTTGTCTTGGTTGGAGCGCATTTTGTGTCTCCATTTTCTAAAGGCATTCCTCTTAGCTGGCGGTTTCCGCCATTTAGTAGGACGCCTCTTACTGTGGTCAATGCAATACATTTCTCGCTGCGCCAGTCTGCTATTTCTATAGTTCGTAGGCTAGCGCATTACATTTGGCAAGATCGCTTGAGTGAGTGGATTTAATTCCTTTGTCATTTGTAAGCACAAGCCTAGTTCTTTAACTATATAAATCCTTATAGTCAGTTGGCTGTCCCCGGTCAACTCGAACATACTAACAAATATATGACTGTAATATGTTAGTATGCATTAGGAAACCACTTTAATCGGTTAGGTGTTAGTGAACCACTTAGAAAGTGGTTCAAACTAACAAATATACGACTGTACTCTCTATTCGTATATTTGTTGGTAGACGTCAGGGTTTCAAAAGGGGACACTATTTATTTAGTGTTTAGCTCTTTCCCCGACGTCTTGGTGTTATATATTTGTATTATATATTGTAGTAGTATGGGGTACACCTTTTTATAAAACACCATGGCAACCTCATATAAGCGTACCCTGAGTCTTAAAATCACGACAAAGGCTTGGGGTGTTTCGGCAATTGAGGTGTATCATGGGTTGAAGGATGTAGTTGGGGCAGGGCCACGGGTCCTTCAAGGTCTCGTTAATGTTTCCAAATCTGTATGGAATGTCACCGTAGTTAATGAAAGTGTGAAGGAAAAGTTGCTCGACGATGTCCTTGTCGTGAAGGGTGAGGTGTGTAATGTGGAGGAAATAGATTCTGATCGTCTATTAGTCAAGATGAAGGTTCCATTAGAGATCCCAGATGAACGGGTTATCACTGAATTGATCAAGTATGGCAAAGTGGACAAAGTAGAACACGAGACCTATCCATTTGATCGAACCTTAGAAAATGGCATCAGAAGAATTTGGTTTGAAAAGGTAGAACAACCTCTCCCAAGCAAGGTAACCATAGATGGTCGATTTATCTTGCCATTATGGTACAGGGGGCAAATCAAAGAGTGTAGAATCTGCTTAAGCACAGAACATCTTGCAACAGATTGCCCTAACAAAAACAAATGTCTAGTTTGTGGATCATCTGATCATTTTAAGTGGCGATGCCCGCAGAACAAATATGTCAAAAAGGGTGCTGATAAAAGTGCAGAGCAAGTTGTCTCTAAAGAGAATGTCATAGAACCGGTAGCTGCTGAGATTGTAGCTGAAATCCATACTAATGGGAAGCACGTTGCTAAGGAAAATGTCATCGAACCAGTAGTTGCTGAGATTGTAGCTGAAGTCCATGTTAATGAGAAGCATGGGAAAAAAACTAAGAATCCAATCGCTGTAGTGGCAGGCGATGAAATAGAGGTTCTAGATGAGGGGCTAAGTCTTACTCCAGTAACAAGTCAATCCAAGTTTGATGACAGAGAGGCTAATTCCACACAAGTTGAAGATGATGATCAATACCCTCTGGAAGAGAGTTTTAATTTAGGACAAGTAAAATTCAGGTCGCAAGATACTGAAACTAACTTTGATTTTCCACTGAGTACACTCAATCTAGACGATTTAAATAATATAGAGAAAGTAATTGGTGTCTCGGATCGATTGAGTGGAACAAAGCGACAGAAAGATGGAGAGAGTTCTGAATCAGAAATAGAGGAAAGTGATATAGAAGACGATAATATGTCAGTCGCTGAATCTGATATATCCATTCAAACACAGAGTTCTAAATCACCTGATGAAATGGTCATGTACAGGTCAGAGGCAGGAGAGGTGTTAGTTCCATATGTGACGGCAAATGGTGTTAAATATAGGCATCTGCGTCATGATTCAGATATATTAAAATATAAGCATTTGGAAAAAGTTGAGCTAAGTAATGCAGCGTTTGTGAGTAAAATAGGTAAATGGTCTAAGAGAGGGTCGAAAAAAACAAAATCTAGTTAGCTTAATAATGGCGGTTTTACACAGCATTTTATTACCTTTTATGCTAATTTGCACACTCAATTGTAGAGGCTTAAATAGTGACATAAAGCAACGTCACTTACTAGAGACTCTGAAAAATGAGCAGATTGACATTGCTTTGATACAGGAAACAAAAATTCAGAAGTCAGAATCATACGATAATTTAGAAAATATTTCTGGATCCAGAATATTTTATTCGTTATCTCAAGATAATAGTGCAGGCGTAGCAATTGTTATACTCCCTCGTTGTTCAGCCTATGTAAATATAATCTCTTCAGTATCAGGTGCAAATGGTCGCTGGGTGAGAGTCACGCTAGATATACAACAAACACGTGTCACGTTGCTGTGTATATATGCACCTGCATCTCATCAACTACGTCGTAATTTTTTTAAGGAGATGTCTAAAACAGCACTAGATAACATCACTGAAAACTTAGTAATAGGTGGTGACTTTAATTGTGTCTTAGACAAGGAAAATGACAGGAATGCAACTTCAACTTATACTGATACATCACATAGACTCTTAAAAGAAATATGTGATAATGAAAAGTTAGTTGACACCTATAGAATATCGAAACCTCATGGTAAAGATCTTACATGTTTTTCGGTAGATGGTAAAGTTGGTTCAAGGATCGACAGAATTTATGTGAATTGTTTGTTAACAGGGTACTGGAGAGATGTTAATATTAAGCCAGTTGCATTCTCCGATCATAACATGGTTTGTGTAACCTTTGCCAATGCTGACTGGGTAACAAAAGGGGTCGGGTTTTGGAAATTAAACACAACACTGTTGGGAGAAGAATTTTATAAGAATAATATAGAGAGTTGTTGGCAACATTGGATTAATAGGAAAGCATCATATAAGAGCACATTGCAATGGTGGGAGGATGGTAAACTAGAGTTAAAGTATGTTTCCCGAAAGTATGCTATTAGAAAAGCACAGGAAATACGCAAACGCAAGAAAACACTTCATCGATCACTGATGAAAATTAATGCTAAAGTAAATAATGGTGAAGAGAATTATTATGAATTACTGGTTAAAATTAAAAGTAAAATAAGAGATATAGAACAATATGAGTTTGAGGGTGCAAAAATTAGAGCAAGAGCCCAGATGCACGCAGAAGGGGAAAAGCCAACCCGATATTTTTGCACATTAGAAAAAGCACGGGCAATAGATAAGGTGATGTGCTCATTAAACATGCCGGATGGTTCAACCGTCTTTACCAACAATGAAATGAGTACTATTGTATGCAATTACTATGAGTCATTGTACAAGTCAGAGGGAATTGATGAAGATGCAAAATTAGATTTGTTAGCAAATATAGACAAAAAGGTGTCAGACACAGGCAGTGAATTCTGTGATCAACCCTTAACACTAGAAGATTTAACTAAATCCCTTAAAGGTATGAAACTAGAAAAATCACCGGGGTGTGATGGCCTTCCAGTTGAATTTTACCAAACGTTTTGGCACCGTGTAGGTCCAATAATGGAAGAATTAGGCACTGAAATTTTTTAGAAAGGCCATTTACCACCAACTATGGCTAGGGCATACGTAAGGCTAATATATAAAGGAAATGACAGACGTCTAATTCAGAACTACAGACCAATTTCTCTACTATGTGTAGACTACAAAATAATATCCAGAGCACTAACATTGAAACTAGGTAGTGTTTTGGGAGAAATCATTGGAACAGAGCAGACATGTACTGTACCCAGGAGGACAATTCTAACCAATACCATGGTAATAAGAGACCTTATACAATTGGTTGAGAAGGATAGCATCCCTTCAGCTGTGATTGCCTTGGACAATGAAAAGGCATTTGACCGTGTGGAATGGGATTTTCTTTTTAATTCTTTGCAATCGTTTGGGTTAGGCTCAAACTTTATTAAATGGGTAAAGATTTTATATACGGATATCAAGAGTAGCTATTTAGTGAACAATCAATTATCCAGAGAAATTGTCTTAGAACGTGGGGTTAGACAGGGGTGTTCCCTATCGCCATTATTATTTGTTATTGTGATGGAATCACTTGGCATAGCATTGAGGCAAAATAATAACTTTCAAGGCATATGTATTCGTGGCATAGAAAGACCACTTAAGCTGTCACAATATGCTGATGACACAACTGTGTTTACCAGTTCAAACAATGATTTTGCAGTTTTAAACCAAGTACTAGAAAAGTTCCAAAATGCATCTGGTTTGAAAATCAATAAAGGAAAATCCAAAGGATTATTTCTGGGGCCATGGAAAGAGCGGAATGACCAGCCACTTGAAATCAATTGGTCTAATGATACCATTAAGATTTTAGGCATCTATTTTGGCAGGAAACCGAATACAATACAAAATTGGAATGAACGAGTATCTAAGTATTTAAGAGAATATTAGCAAATTGGAAGCGTCGTCGTCTTTCAATCTTTGGTAGAGTGTTTGTTGTCAACAACTTGGCATTATCTGGGCTATGGTATACAGCATCTGTTGTACACATGCCAAAACATGTAGAAAAGGAGGTTAATGAGTTGATATTGTCATTCATATGGGAAGAAAAGAATCATTTAGTTTCCCATCGTGTTCTCAATAATGCTAGGTTAGAAGGAGGACTTGATTTAATTGATATTAAAGTGAAATGTGTTTCTTTAAGGTTAAAATTTTTGGATGATCTTATTACATCAGATGAGACGTGGGCATGTGTTTCACGAGCTCTCATGGAGAGAATTGTAGAACCATTTCTGGCGGAGCATGTTTTTACCTCAAAGAAGCCACCTCCGAATAGCCAAATGATACTAGATGTGTTTAAAGATCAAGTTAAGGAGTTAGAAATATTTGACAGATACATGCCTCCACCTACGTGCTGGAAGGAAGTACTAGAACAGCAATTGTGGGGCAATAGTAATATATGTTATAACAATGCAGTACTTTATCTACCGTCCTTTGCAAAATATGGCATTCAACATTTATCGGATATGATACACCCTCAAACACGTAGATGGATTTCAATGCAAGACGTAGCTAGAAAAACACATATGAGGCATATAGATGTCCAGCGGTTGCTAAATAAAATAAAACATGCTGTACCAATTGAATGGTTTCGTCTGCCAAATGTAAATAATAATAGTTTGACTCCACAACCCGCATTAGTTCTTGATGATGAGATGTTAAAATACAAGATGAGATCCAAGGAATGGTACCATATTATGAGACGAAAACAAGTAACACCTCCCATAGCAATTAGGAGATGGGATGACTCAAGCTATAAACCATCCAGTTGGAAAAATGTATGGGAAATCTTACATTCTCCATACATACCAAATATGGCTCGTGATTTATTGTGGCGATTACTACATCGACGGCTATGGGTGGGACACTTGACATACAAGTGCAATATTACGACTTCTGATAGGTGTTACTTATGTCAAACAGACG